>CP053157.1:9660349-10260349 GCA_014607495.2 Carposina sasakii | reverse complement strand
TGCTGATCTAAAAGAGAAAGTTATCCTCCTCCAAAGTTATTGGAGAATGGTAAAACAACTTAGGAATTACCGCAAAATTAAATTGGCTGCTATTGTTATTGAAGAACGTTATATTGCATTGGTAAAAATGAGGAGTGAACGCCTTAACTATTTGAATTTGAAAACTAACGTTATTAAACTTCAGGCCCTTTTCAGGGGTAGACGATGCCTTATCGATTACGCTAAACAGAAAGAGTCCATAATAAAATTACAGCGTAGAATAAAAGCTCAACTCCTAATGAGAAATGAGAGACAATACTTCTTAAGACTTAGAAGTTCTGCTATAATTATGCAAAAATACATGAAAGCCTATTTGATAATGAAAGAGGCAAAACATTCTTATGATCTACAACGAAAATCTGCTATTGTACTACAAAGATATTTTCGGTCTTATTTGCTAGCAAAGTCTCAGAGAAAATCTTATCTTTGTATCCGTAGTGCTGCGACTATTCTACAAAATCGCTTCCGAGCTTTGTTATTAATGCGTCAAGATAAATCTTCGTTTTTTCAACTCAAACATCATACAATAATCATGCAAAGACGTTATAGAGCCAATATAGTGGCGAAGCAGTGCAGGGACGATTATCTGAAACTTCGTACTGCTGTTTTAAATATTCAGAATAGGTATCGAGCAAGAAAGCAAATGATCAATGAAAAATCCACATATTTAAAATTAAAATCCTCTTGTCTTACTATTCAACGTGCTTATAGAGCTTATGCTTTAGGAAAACAGGAAAAGCAATCTTTCCAGAAAACGAAAAAAGCTACATTGACAATCCAACACTGGTATCGGAACATAACCAAATCGGTTAAAGTAAAGCAAGATTATCAAAGATCGAAAGCAGCGTGTGTCACTATTCAAAGAATCTATAGAGCCTATATTATCGGCCAAAAGCAAAGGCAAGAGTATATTAAAATCAAAACTGCTACAATACGCATTCAAACATATTATAGAAGTTATATAGAAATGAGAACTCTTCGTCAACAATATATCCAACTTAAAACATCTACGGTGACGATTCAGAGATACTACAGATCTCACTTGGAAACTAGAAAAGTTAGGTCTGAATATATGCAACTAAAACATGCCGCCCAAACTATACAACGGTATTACAAAGAATTTAAACAGGCTAAGAAAGTAAGGCATGAGTTTGTAGAACTAAAAAATAAGGTGATATATATTCAAAGAAAATACAGAAGTATACGCGACATGAAAATTGAGAGGAATCATTATTTGACATTAAAATTAGTAACTGTGGCTTTACAACAACGTTTTAGAGCATTCCTAGCTATGAGAGTACAGCGTAGAAGTTATATCGAGCTCAAATCAGCAGCAATAATTATTCAAAGACGTTTCCGCGCGCAAATGATGATGAAGATAGACCGCCATACATACACAATCATCGTAAGCTCTTGTGTGATGCTACAGAGGTTTTACAGAGCATGTGCTTTAGGGAAAAGGCAGAGACTTGAGTATTTAAAGCTCAAGCAGGCTACAATTACATTGCAACAAAAATATCGAGCCCTTCTTAACATGAGGAGGGAGAGAAAATCTTATCTATGTAAATATTCAGCTATTATTACAATACAAAATAGATACAGAGCCCAGCGCCTCATGTTACAAACTAGAAGTGAATATCTACGGACAAAAATGGCTTGTATTACTATACAACGACGTTTCAGAGCCTTTAGATCGGCCAAAGAACAGAAAACTAGATATACGCAAATGAAAGCAGCAACAATATTAATTCAAAGGCGATACAGATTAGTTAGGCATACAAAAATAATCCGCGGACGGTTTTTGCGTACTAAAGAAATTGTTATTATGATACAAAGACGTTTCCGAGCAAATATCGTGGCCCGGGAGAATCATAGAACTGAAGCAGCAAAGAAAATACAAATGTGGTACAAGACTATAAGAGCTGGCAAAGAATGCCGCCAGCACTTCTTAAAATTAAAACAGAGTGCTGTAATTTTGCAATCTGCATACCGTATGTATGTTCTTCGGGATAAATATGTTCGTATCCAAAATGGTGTATTGTCTATACAAAGATTTTACCGCGCTTACAAACAGGGTATAGTTGAAAGGGAAAGGTATTCCCTTACTCGTCGCTACGTTATCACTATTCAATCCCATATTCGAAGTTACATAGAAAGGAAGCGTTTCTTGAGAGTCAAATCTGCTGTATTAACAATACAAACAGCATATCGTATGAAAAAGGAGAGTGATCTCACCAAGAGGAGAAGAGAAGTCGCTGCCATTGTAATACAGAAGAATGTGAGACGGTATTTTGTACAATCTTCGTACCTGAAGTACAGAAAGTGTGTGATACTTGTACAAAAAATTTGGAGAGGCAAGCTTGTGACAAGGCTGATGCGATGTGAGTTCTTACAGAAGAGAACGTTCATTACCAAGTTCCAGGCTATTGTAAGAGGGTATTTGGTAAGAAAGAAAGTTCAACAGAAAAAGGAAAATCTTCTCAAGATAAGAGAAGAACAGAGGTGTAACTGGGCGGCTTCAAAAATACAGGTAACGTACCCATTGTGTTCTTATAATTCTCTAACTTACATCATAGAGGAATAAGAAGTTATAGAGTGCTAATGTCATACTAACTGCCTCGATGCAGTTAGTATGACAAAAGCACTCTATGACATCTTATTCCTCAATGCTAATATGTAGTTTCATAGCAGATTTGAGTTTGTTTTCTAAAGGACTGTAGTCTGGAATGTCCTAACGATTTCGCCTATACATTTAAAACGTTTTCTGTGCCTTCTCATAATAGTAAATGGCCACTTGAATAACGGGTGACACTAGTGGACTTGCCACCTAACACTAGTTTGATCGTTTAAAAAACCCTTTGAAACAGGCGCTATTCCGCGGTCACCAAGCTCGTGTGAACGTAGCCCATGACACGCGGATAACAGAGCTGCGTCGGAGATGGCGCAGGGGAGCCCTGCAATCCACGCAGGAGTCCCTTAAAGAGCGGAATGAGGAAGCCATGGAAGTGCTGCGTTATATGGCGGACATTGAAACGGTTATACGAGCTTTTAGATCTCTGGGTAAGTTACACAAAGCAAAATACTCATACTTCGACCAACACCAACTTATCTGTAAACTAAAAGTGTTGTCACTGTCGTCTCGAACTTGCGAATCTAAAAACCTTTGAATATGTCAACGTTCTATTTTAACTTAATTTATATATCGTTGAAATCCAACTTGACTTCTGCTAAAATTAGAGCTAGGCATTACCAATCACGAATCAATCAGTAGTAAAGAAACGCGACGTTTATGCAGGTCTAGTAGAGTAAGCATAAACCTTTATACGCGCCGTTACGCTATCGACTCGCAAGCAAAATCTATGAGAGATATGACAATCGGACTATCGAGAGGTTCGTGCTTACCCTCTTTACTATATATTTCTTCCAGAATTGCTGACAGAAGTATTCCCAATGATGTACAATGCAAACGCGTCTTCGATAGTGCGGCGCGTCTACATACTGATGTCGGTGACTAACCGGTCCATCTCAAGTATAGAAGTGCTCAAATCGGCCGCATCTGTGTTGGTTAATTTGACTCGTTATAGGGTGACTGGCCCTAAAATATATGCGGTAAGACTTTTACTCAAACTTGATAGATTTGTTTCAGTATATTATGTATAAGGCGATTGTTGATCGAGTAAATAGAAAAGGAGAAAAGTAACAATGCGCGCGTAAACAATGTAACTATGATATTCCTCATTTATTTAGATATGATTGTGGTGTAAATAATCTAGTCACTATATATAATTTCACTAGATTTTAGTGATTTACTTTGTTCCTATGATAAGTGACGTTTATATTTTCAGAGGGATCGCATTCCGCCGATACTAAAATACATGTGGCGGTTTACTAACAGCGAGACCCAGCTATTCTGCATTATGGCCACGTATCTATGGCTCTTCTCCAAATATGATGACGTCAAAAAGGTAATACTAACTTTAAAATGTTTTAGGAACTTTAATAACGAGCAGCATAATTAGATGTTACAGGCTATTCTGTGCTTATAACGTGTTTATTTAATCAAAGATTTGACAAGAAAGAAGAAACGCGGTATGAAGGCTTTAGTATTATGCGAGCTGAATTGTGCCTAATGGGCTATCTCTAACCAATATAATTGAAATTATTTAAACATTTTAAACGTCTTGCCCCCACGCAAAGATCTGTCGCCACTACTGTACCTATGTACTCTACCTGCGCAACTTTTAATAAACCCTTAAATTGTATGAATAATTATTTATTTCCAGGATTTAACTGAATTCCTCCACCAACCAGAGAATCACAAGATGTTGGTCTCGATGAAAGGCAATGTGCAAAGGATGAATCGCATGGCGCACAACTTTTCTAGAAATAAGTTCACCACGCCACAGCCTAAACGGGCGTCTCATGTAAACCACTCAATAAATGCCAGTTTATGCAGTAACAGTTCAAGTGGTGACACTGCTAAATGGGGCCTTCTACCTGCTCTGGAACCTGATTACGGAATCGTAAGGGCGGATAAGCCTCGCTATTTCGAAGACGCCAACCAGGCGATCTCTTATCTATTCCACACCTATAATTTATAACTTGTTATAGACATGATTAGATGTTAAGTTTGTGTTTTTTTACACTATTAAGTTATACTGTGGCAAAAATGTGTGTTAGGGTCAGTTCACACCGAGACGCGACGCGGCGCGACGCTGCGCGCACATTTTTCATAGAGCGACTCAGAATACACTTTATTCACTACACGAAAAGATACACATTACATTGTGAGAATTCAGATTACGTTGCACCACGCAGCGCTGCGCCTCGAGGTGCCTCGCGGCGTAGCGCGGCGTATCGTGACGCAGCGGTGCATCGCCGGTACGCGCGGCGTGCAAGAGCGGTGCTGCGTCTCGCGGTGCCGCGCGACGCAGCGCGACGCCGCGAGGCGCAGCCTGAGGCCGCTGTGGCGACTTCTCTACTATTTCCGTCCAGACTTGATGCAGTTCGGTCGAGTGCTCGATTGAAAATATAATGATAGACTGGGATCTTGTTATAATCGGACTTCTTGCAGAAGAGGAAGTAGACTGCGGGAGGGCGCGGGCGGGGCCGCGCGGCGCCCGCGGCTAGTAGATACGTTCCGCTGCGCCTCGCGGCATCTCGCTGCGCAGCGAGGCGTCGTCCTGCTACGATTTTAAAGATGCGCCTCGCGACGTTGCGATGCGTCTCGCGACGACGCGCGGCGCAGCGCGAAATCATTGGCCTCTTTGAGTATCGTCGCGTCGCGTCGCGTCTCGGTGTGAACTGACCCTTAGTGCCATAGATAAAAATAAACTTAGCCTTTATAACCAGATGCTTTACACGATTCTAAAAGTAATCAATAAATATTATGTAAGCTTTTAATTTTGTTTACGTTTTTTATCTTTCTGTAACTAATCGGATGTTCATGTATTTTGTAGCATCAATTTGATTTGCAGTCTTCTGATTTAGTCTTGATTTTGTTTTGTGTGACATGACATGATGACTGGTCTATTGTAGACTTAGATGTAATGTTTATTATTATCGTAATATACATGATGTAATAGTAATATTAATTATGCCCTTTATTTTATAAACTCATTAAAGACTGTATTGACGTAGTATTATTTTTAACTTCCAAATTTTCATGCCCCTTTCTATTTACCCCACTGCAGCAATGGCAGAAGTGAGAGAACAATATTATAATGTACAGTAGTCGAATATGGTTATTTTCTAATCAAATTAATTCTAGTACATGTACAATGGCTTTATACACAATGGCCAGCTGGGTGAATATGATTTCTTCATGGAAGAGAGGAGAATTGCTATAGGGCGCGTGTAAGTTGTTCTGCGTGAGTTTTCTTTGATTTTACCTAATTTTTAGAGCTTTAGAGGATTTTCCAGATGTTTCCATCCATCACAAATTCAGTCATTTTACTAAAGAATAGCTGATGTCCACGAGTTCGTCAGTCCAAACTTTAGAATTCCAATTCCCATAGGAATTTCGGGAAATCCTATAGGCCTTTTAATAGTCATATTCTACCCACCAATTTACGTTCCTACCAAAGTAGATTTCGTGATGAGGGAGTGAGTGACCTTTCGCATTCATTTTTAGCATTTTTATTAAAGATGGCTGCATGAACATAGATTCCTTTCCGTTTCCTTCGTCATAAACACAGACAAGGGATTCGGCGGGAAAAGCTGGAAGGGTGCAGGTGTAATTTTCTTGTGAAAATCAAAAATTATTTGTAAATGGCTTGCATGTGTCCGTAAGGTGATGTTTTCTGGTAGATAAGTTATATTTTGATTACTTGTGGTGTGAATCTAGTGCGTGTGCATGGTTTTATATGCAGGTAAGCCGAGTAAAACTTTAGCCGGATTACGATCTCTCCATGGGCGCATGTAAGTTGTTTCTGCAATAATTTTTCATTTTGACTAACTTTACACTTGTTCTTGAGGATTTTCCCGGCGTTTCCATTCATCATCATTATTATCATCCATCATAAATTCAGAAATCATTTACTAAAGACAATAGCTGTATGGGCTTAGTTCCCCTTGCCTTTCCTTCGGGATAAACTAAAAAAAAAAAAAAATTGAGGTTATGTTTTTGTTGATTATTTTGCTGATTTGTTGAACGTGATAATAAATGCTGGAACTACTATCACACAAAATAAACTAATCTAAAAGCTAACTTATCTGTTAGCGGTTATGGACGAGTACGTAAACTACATATTATTATTGTTGATAATACTCCCTGTGGTTCTATTCATCAATTTGTGGTCAGGCCTCGGTTGGGGCTTATTTATTAACAACTGAAGTAATTTTCTTCAATATGGACTGGACAATTTGATAATGTGTTACTCTTGTGTTTTACTATTCTACTCTACCTCCCTGGATAAAATACTACGATATTCAAGCATACCTACCAACTTTCTAATAAGTTAGATTATTGTTTTTCCATTACTATTTAATATGTAAGGGTTTTAATATGTTATAGTTAATAAAATAAAATTTATTATAAATAATAGTTTAATTCAATATAAAATATCAATACTCTAATACAGCATTGTCATAATATCACATCTTCATAGTCAAATAATAAGTATAAAATTCAGTAAAAACTTGTAACAAATTAATGGTATATGTATTTATAACTAAATATAATTTATTTGCTATCTCCAGATTTAAAAAAAACAAGACAAATATACCACCAGTTTCTTGAAAGCCAATCAATGTAAAGGTCATTGGGCATTTTGTTCGGACATTTGACCTTCGGCATACACAAACGAAATAGAGCAAGCTATGTAGATAAATGTCTCTGCTACTCAATGGTATGGGTCGCATTCTTGTAGGCCTTGTCGCAATTGAGCTTTTCACAAGGTTGTATACTTGTACTAACGTTAAAAGTAATTACTTTTGTGTTTCATTTACAAAAGTTTATTTTTATTTAATGTTAAATATTTTTTTTCTGACGGCAAATATAATAAAAATAACTATATATAATGAAAAAGGGGACTGAATTCTTCAATTTAAAACACATTTGGTTTTTGTACACAAACTTTCATTAACCAGGTCAAATATGCCCAATGACCTTTATGATAACAATGTTTGAAATCAGTAGCAAATAATAAGTGACAAAAATCTTTATAAATAAAAATCAACAGTTCAGTATTCATAAATTGTGTTGATAGTAAATTAAAATAACACTAGTAAGTATTATCACATATTTACACAATGTATGTACATAGGTACCACATAGACATACATAATAAATTCAGTGTATTCAAAATGAGCTTTATGTATTAGTATAAGCTTCTATCATAAAGTAAGTACCTTCCTATAATAAAATTTATTATGAATAACAAATTGCTCAACAAAGTAAAACATAAATTAAATAAGTTCTTACAATATGTATAAAAGTAAATTTAACTTAATACTATTAAATAAATCTTTGACTCAATCAATAAATACCTCTTATGAGCAAAATCTTCATAATATTAGTTAATGAGAATTATATTAGTATTAGACGTGTGCGCCGCGCCGCCGGCTTTTATATCACGCCGCCGCCGCCGATTTGCTTTTCGGCGTGAAATCGGCGCGACCTTTTTAGCCCACCCGCCAACCCAGCTTTTGTTTTATGTAAATAAATAGGCACTTGAGGATTATGTAATTTAGGAAAAATATATTATATATTTGTTCAACAGCCATTACAAGAGGCTTTAAATCTGCACACTTTTGGAGGTCCACACTGGGTACAGCTCCGGCGCCGTCAGCAGCAGCGGGCACAGCACATCCATTAGACTGCCTACTTTTGCACGCTCTGAAGGTCCAGCGAGTACCTACCTCAAATAAAAAGTTTGGACATACAGGGTGGCCGGAACATTGACGTCCAAAACAAAAATTTAGGCCCCTCGTATCGTGGGGTATCCGAATCACCCCCCATGTATGTTCCGCAACTTTTTATAGTTTTCGAGTAATGATGATTTTTATGAATTTTCGGGAATTATCGGCTTGACCAACTTAATTTGGTTTTCCTTAAAAAAGTAGAAGACTTTTTCGTTTTTTTTTTTTGTAACTGGATCTTATGAATTGTACTATGCATAAAATAATCAGCTTCGCAAATCTAATTAAAGTTATGAAAATATCGGTCCAAAGTGAAATCTTTACGTTCGGTGTATTTTTTACCTTCATTTCAAGTTTAACATTTCACATTTTTTGTCAAATTAGCCATTTTAATAATTTTCCACCTCGCTGTCATTGAAGGCCGATTTTAGCAAAAGTTACCTTTAAGTACTCCTTTGATTGATTGTCAAAGATTATCAAAGCTGAGAGTGTGGCGCATTTTTAAAGCCTACTTAGGAATCACGAATTCACCTGTTTAGATTTTTTATTTTAAATTGAAAATTAAGGTCATACATAATACACCGAACGTTAAGTTGTCACTTTAGACCATCATTTTCATAACTTTTATTAGAGTTGCGAAGCTGATAATTATATGTATAAAAGTACAACCTATAAAGATTCAGTTGCAAAAAAAAAATCGAAAAAGTTTTCTAAATTTTTTAAGGAGACCAAATTATGTTGTCAAGTGGAAAAATCCCGGAAAATCCGAAAAATCATAATTACTCGGAAACTAGAAAAAGTCGCGGAACATACATGGGGGTGATTCGGATACCCCACGATTCGAGGGACCTAAATTTTATTTTTGGACGTCAATGTTCCGGCCACCCTGTATACCTCAATTCTTCACACCGAAATCACGCCGCCGATTTTTGACCGACGTCCACCGCCGATGATTATTATATCATCGGCGCACACGTCTAATTAGTATGCATTCAATGACAATATTCATAACAATGTGCTTGGTAACATACAATATATAAATAGGTTAAATCTATGGTATATACCACTATATAATACACTAGACCTGAGAGGAATTAAGGCACCTTACACTAACATACATACAATATTTTGGCATTTAAAAGTCTTATCCAGCTATCTTTACGGGAATGACTTCTCTTAGATTTCATTAGACAATAGTAGCTCCTCCAGTCCCATATGTCCATGGTGCCTCCAAACTCTGTATCTGGCTATATCTTTACGAGTCACCATGCCTACAACCTGTATAAGAAAGAAAATATTTTTTTTTGTTTAATCTATATTACAATTCATGTTTTGTGTATGCATTGTTTTTCACTGCTTGTCTGAATAAAACTGAGGACAAAATGTCTGACAATAGATGCAGACAATAATATCCTGTACTTAGTACAGGATACGTGCTTAGTACAGCGTACGCCCACCACTTCGTCCGCGTGAACTATTTATTATTCTCAAGTAATACATAAGTATTATTATTCTCAAGTAATACATAATGTTGAGCGCTTTTTGTGTGAATGAGTAACAAACATTTTTATAAACTTTCATATTAATACATAATAGCATAAGCCTAAACAAAATGGATGAATAAATAAGTTTAATTTTTTACAATAGGTACAGTCACAAGTGGGATATTATAACCTCATTAATGGATATCAATCGACATTTGCTTTAGATACATTTAAAGTTAGTTATAGTTATTTATACCTTTAAGTGTAATAAAAATGCATACCTCATTAACATCATTGACAATGGGCAAATGTCTCAAACCAAGAGCTCTGAACAGTTTAAAGAGACGCGGCAGAGAGGCGCGATGCGGCAACGTGTAAGGAGACGGGTTCATGAAGGGACGCAGGTCTATCGTGCACGTCTTCTCCCAATCTAGGATTTCCAGCTGTCAGAAAAAAAATACAAACATATTCCTCGGGATCACATTATTGTTGACCTATTTTTCTAAAAAAGAATCTGGGATAATTGGGGGTTTTTTCTACACGTGGAATTGTATACAGAGCCGAACATCACATATCAGCCTAATTGCACGCCTCAACGCTATTGCTATAGAGGGGTTTTGCCCATAATCAATACGCTGGACTGGCGGGTTGGTGACCGCAGTTTCCTTTCGAACTGTTGCTGGCAGGTGCTGCTGCCCACTTCCTGGCTTCCCTGGAAATCCTTAAGCACCTCTTACGATACCCATGGGCAGATATGGGATGGTGCTATTCTACTCAATCTACGAGTATACCGACATCACACCACAGAGCCGAAATTCCCGAACTCGATTGTTTGTTCTATATTCTTGTCTGTTTATAATCCCCTAAGCGAGCATGGAGCTGGATAAGTACTCGCTAAGAATGCAACCATTATGCCAGATGTCGGGCAATAGACGATAGCAAATGCGCTCAGATTTGATGTGATAGAAAGAGACGCACATGTACTTATCAGTATACATAAACGGGTATGCGAAGGTAGCACTGTACCTAATAGCTCATATCAGAAGTTTTTATTAGCCTATAAATCATCTACATACCTGATCAATAGACGGGAACCTCGGGTACTCGTCTCTAAACAGGTCCATGTTAACGCTGAGGTTGGACCACGTAGTGTTGGCGTTCTCGTTGTAAAGCCGGTTTTGCAGCAGCACAATCAGCTGCGAGCGTAGGATCATGCCGCGGAGACGTTTGTACGTTGTCACTTCCGCCTGGGAAAGGTTGCGTGATTTCAGTTGACAGTTCATTTTGCACAAGTGTTGCCATGGTCGGGCTAATGCTGTTCGTATCGATATTTTAAAAAATCAAACTGGTATTTTACGTATATATATTTTTATTAAAACAAACAAATCTATCTTCTATACATATAATAAAATTGTAAGGGATCGATGTTTGTGCACGCTAATCTCAGAAACGGCTGGACCGATTTCGATGCAGTTTTCAGGAATATATTGTCACAGGTCCCACTTAACATATAGGCTACTTTTAATCTCGGGAAAATGTTTGTATCCGGGATAATTTCGACATTTTGTTTTTTCTGTAGTCCACGCAGACCGAGTTGCGGGCGTCCACTAGTTGTTAATAAATTTACAGTGCGAGGTATAATATTACAATACAAGAAAAATGCTTGTTTGTATTTTTGGCGTTCGTAATATTATTAATTAGCATCACTTTTAAAGAACTTTTTTGCAATTCGTACAACAGCATTTGGGTTTCTGCATGAGCACTTATTCTTTATTGGTGTTAAAATGAACTATAATATGAAATTTTGTCAATTTAAAAAATTTATAGAGTCAAGTTTTATTTGATTAATTTTAATTTATATTGTCAGTTTTATTTGATTTCTTCTAATTCTGGTAACCCTTCATCTGTCACTTACTTGTCAAATTAGTCTCTCGAATTATGGTTTTTAGTATATGTGTAGATCTGCTAATTCCGATAAATAGATAATTAATTATGCTATCAATGGTTTCGTACTTTAGATGCTTTGAAAAACGAATGTTTTCCTCATATTATTTAATTACATGCGGTCCCGCATCAGCACAGAATGGAAATCACTCCTCAAATTATACTAATAAGTAATTAGTTTAAACCAGTGGTTCCCAAAGTGGTCCAGGTGGACCCCCAGGGGTCCACAGGAGACTCGGTGGGGGTCTACGTTAATGTGAAAAAATGGAGGTTCACAATTATTTTTGTATAGGGTGTAGGCCTGTAGGGGGTCTACCAGAGCGAGTTAACTTTTAAAAGGGGTCTATGAGTAAAAAAAGTTTGGGAACCTCTGGTTTAAACCATCACAACTCACATCATCCGACACCGGCGGATCGACAACCGGAAATCCGTTGTACGTGACAAGTTTCAGCATCTCGACAATATGGCCGACGTTCTCCACCGTTTGTAACGTGACCACGGGATGCGACATTACTTCTGACGCGTAAATATTATGGGTCAGCGGCGGTGGCTCCCAGGGTAGCAGCGGCACGGCTGCCAATTGTATGTGGATGTCGTAGATACCCTTGAATTATACTGAGATTAGTCGTCGTCAGCCAAATGGTTTTCAGTGGTCATCATTAATTCATTACTGTGGATTAGTTGCACAGTAGTTAGCTAGGTATACGTATACCTATCTCTATTAGAGATATAAGTTGGGTTAAACCCACCTTACGTTAAGGGTGCAGTTATAACACCTCTATTACTAATTGGGAAAATTTAATAATGGGAAAACAGATTGTACCTAACTTTTGAAGTAAAAGTCCCTGCAAATGATCAATAAACTGACCTCGTTAAAGAAGTCGCCGACCCACTTAGCGACGACCAGCGTGACGATGATCGGCAACGCGTTGGAGATTTGTCCGGTGGTCTCGATGATGATGACGCTAAGTGATATCGTCATGCGGACCACGCCGCCCAGTTGCGCCGCTGCCCCGATTAGCGCGTATTTTGCTGGGTTTATCGTCTAAGACATAAATAAATTAATTACTATATCTAACGTTATAAAAGTTTAATCACTTACGTAGGTATTCAGGTCAGGCAGCCGGGCCAGTTATAAATTAAAATGCTAAATCGTTAGGAAGTCTTTCGAATAAGAAAACATTGTGCCGACCTCATAAAAATCTCACTAGTTTAAGGGCAAAAAATGGTGATACTTTATAACTAAATGACCAAGATATACTTGGGTAATAGATAGGTACAGGAGGTTATCAACTCAAAGCAGGATTATTTCCATTGTGGAAGCGAGATGTTGTTGCTGCGGTGATAGACCTGGTTATGACGTGTGTGCCTTTAAGTCGGGAGGTTCGATCCCAGTCACGAGCCTGTAATCCCCATAAATAGAGTCATGGATGTTTCTATACTTATCTATCTATGTATGTATTTTATATAACGTTGCTTTACTAAGCACGACATAAACCACCCACGACACAAGACCTAAGGGATCTTAATGTGGGACTAAGTCAGTGTTGTGAAGTGTGTGAATAAGGCATGAAGATTATAAATATAGCGGCCTGTCGCTTTCATAATAGATACAATTCTGCTCTAACAATTCATAACACCCCCGATAAAATTTATAACGTCGATTGCTATATTAAACAGAAGATACTCACATTACTAGGCAAGATGTACTGTATAACTATAGCCAGCATCCTTCCCCACGCAGCGCCGGTCAGCAGATTCGGTATAAACAGTCCACTGGACACCGCAAGCCCGAAGGTCCAGGAAGACAGAAGGAAGTAGCATAGGACGAAGGCGAGCAGGGACCACGGCTTGTAGGAACCTATCGGGTCGTGCAAGAAAGAACGGACCGACGCCTCGGGCGTTTGGAACCAGATGGCTGCGAGCGCGTTGTATTCTCCATCAGCGCAGTAAAGCTGCAACAAATGTGTACTACTAGCAGACGCGTTCTACCTATAGGCTGCCCGCAGAATGAAATTGATGATAGCGGGACATCTCACATTGATATGACAGATCCACAGAGCTAAGTAATAAATAAGTGTCTGTGCAAATGTACAATGGCTAGATTTATAAACATAAATTACATTTGACAGCAAAATGCATGGAATCTGTCAAATTTAGGCGATGTTTAGTTTGTACAAGTTTGATCGAAATCCGTTCGGTTATTTGTTTGAGCGGATAAAACAAACAATCATCTCCACATTCTCACAAACCTGTCCTGTTTTTGAAGCGGGGCATCACGGGGACTAAGGAAATCAGGGACGTATATACTCTCAGGCAATGATGCAACTTGTCACTGATCTTTGCTATCAGATCTTCGTGATCTTGCAGTATTGACTATCTGGCTAGCATTTTGGAAAACACAGCTGTGTGGTGTTAATAGGTACACACCTGTAAGGGGACCTTAGTGGGGTCTTCGCCAAGCGGCCGGCAGTCATTCAGTAGGAACATCATAAGGAAGCCGCACGTAGCACTGGCGGCTGCCACCATACACGCTTCCACCACGCGCAGCCATGGCGATGTTATGAATCTGTGTAGAAACGGGCGATATTATGGTCAATTCTAACTGTCACACTTAAACGTTAACTTAAAATTATATCTGTCCCTCTCTGTGCTTAACATAAATGGCTGTCACAGAAAGAGATAAGTAGGACTAACTAACTAACTTTAAGTTTTGGTCTAAGTGTGACGATCAGAATCGACCATATTACCTACTACGGTTTATTCACTATCTCGTTCCATGTTGTAATGAAGGAGCAAGACAGCGAACTAAATGATTCCATAAATGCCCATCCCACCAAGAAGCTTAATTTTTTGTACTTCAAAAATAGCTTATTTGCAAGTTATGGGCAGTCAAACTGTTAGTAGCTTGATTTGGATTACTTGGTTATGTTCAATCAATATCTATCCAATTACGACCGACTTTTGAAGGTCCCATTTTATCGAACAATACCCGTTCGAAAACCATTTGATCTAAGGCCGCAGTTATTCTGTTCTCACCTGATCCTAAAGACCGCGAGTCGATAGTTGATATAGTTCCACAAGGCGCCCAACAGTCCGCCGACCGCACCAAAGAACATGAACACTGGAAGCTCGTAGAACTGGAACGGAAACGGCTCCATCTTTCCCAGATTCAGCAAGCCTGGACAAATAATGTTATCTAGCTGTACTTATGTACCTAAGTATCTATCTATAATATAAAAATGAATCGCTGAATGTGTTGCTAAGCGCGAATCTCGAGAACAGCTAAACCGATTTCACTAATTCTTTTTTAGAATATTCCTTGATGGACGAGGATGGTTCTTTTCTATAGCGGCCGCCCACGTGAAAGGACATTACATCCATGCAAAGCCAGGGCGGATCCCCAGTAGAGAATAAAATTGATTCTACCTAGGTTTAGAAGGTGCGTGTAACTTCAACTAAATTGCGTATCTTTTATTGACGTAATAAAATAAAGTACAGCGTCTCATGCTTTTACAGTCATGAATCATATTTTCACATTGTAATGGGCTCGTTTTAATTTGATTTTTCTTTCAAATAACGTGTGTAATGTAGTGAGTGTGCGGGGCGCTACATTTTCGCTAACGCATTGCTTCGGCTTTGCTATTGCAAATTAGACAATACAGTCAAACCTGGGTAAGTGAGAACTGGATAAGTGAGAAAACTCCATAAGTGAGAGTAATAGCCAGGACCCGTCATTTTAAGCTCCCAAAACCTCTATTAGCGAGAAACAGAAACCTCTGTAAGAGAGAGTCGTTTTTCCCTCATGGACCTCCGTATGTGAGACTGCTACTTATCTATACCTCTATAAGCGAGAGATGAGCTTTACTTATTATTTAGGAGGAACTATTGCTACAAAAAATACATAGGTTCATACAATAACAAATGACAAAACAAATTACAAATTTAACATCTGCTATTTTATGACTCATTCTTAACTTTCGTGGAACTTTCTACCATTGTTTTTTTTATTGTTTTCTCGTCAATATTGTACCTGTTCAATATTAGGCGAACAAAGAAAAGAATTTGATTGCTTTTTTTTGAAAATTTATTACATGAAGTGGTGCTAATTCGTTACAGACATTATGATGAAATATCAGAAAAAAAGAAAAAAGAAAAACAGAAACCCAAACGAAATTGACAGATTTTTTAAAGTGTAAACACATAAGTTCTAAATAAAATAAATTTACATTAGTGCATGAATTTTTGTTTTGTTTTCGTAAGCATCTTGATACCTACCCTTATAAAGTACTTTGATGTCGAAATCTAATTTACATAACATATACATATTATTAAAAATATATATGTATACACGTACATAATATATGTTGTGCATATTATGCACATAATTTTATCATATTACATATTTACTACAATCGTACTTACTGTAACTTGTTATTGCTGCGTACCTCTATAAGAGAGAAACGCTACCCATGTACCTGCATTAGCGAGAAACTCGGGTTAGTGAGAAACCTCTATAAGCGAGAATGAGATTGTGCTCCCTTGAACTCTCGCTTATCCAGGTTTGACTGTAAATAGCACTGTGGTTTTGTAATAAGTAGATATATCATAGACTAGTGGACGCCCGCGACTCCGTCCGCGTGGACTACAGAAAAAATAAAAAGTAGCCTATATGTTAAGTGTAAAAAGTAGCCTATATGTTATCGCGGTTGTCGTAAAAAATTAATTCACGTTTGTCCCCTTCCCGTGGGAATTTCGGGAAATCCGTTCCCAGTGCTTCCTCGGGGTCCCAAATAAACATATATGCTCAACTTCAGATTCACATGTTTAACCGTTTTCGTAAAAAATAAATAATTCCCGTTGGTCTCCTTCCCGTGGGAATTTCGGGAAATCCGTTCTAGTGTTTCCTCGCAGTCCCTAATGAACATATATGCCCAATTTCAGCTTCATATGTATAGCGGTTTTCGTAAAAACTATGAATTCCCGTTTGTCCCCTTCCCGTGGGAATTTCGGGAAATCCGTTTTTAGTCCTCCCTCGCTGTCCCCAATGAACATATATGCCCGATTTCAGCTTCATATGTATAGCGGTTTTCGTAAAAACTATGAATTCCCGTTTGTCCCCTTCCCGTGGGAATTTCGGGAAATCCGTTTTTAGTCCTCCCTCGCTGTCCCCAATGAACATATATGCCCGATTTCAGGTTCATATGTATAGCGGTTTTCGTAAAAAATATAGAATTCCCGTTAGTCGCCTTCCCGTGGGAATATCGGGAAATTCTTATAGCCTATGTTCATCCAGGTCCAATAAGGATTCTAACGGTGAAAGAATTTTTGAAATCGGTCCAGTAGTTTTTGAGCCTATTCATTACAACCAAACAAACAAAGTTTTCCTCTTTATAATATTAGTGTAGATATGTGTTTTAGAATAGGATTCATATGTCAGCACAGTAAACAAGTCTTTTATTCCTCTATGATCGTACTACAGACTATCCTAGGAATCTAAAGATTAAGCCTATGAGATTTTAAGCTGACCTGGATAACTCAATTCACCGGGATGTCCATGGTAGGCGGAAAGCGCGAAGTTGAGCGTAAAGGTAGACACAACCGTGCCGAAGAAAGTGCGCCAGGTCAACGCCTGGTTCCAGAAACTAGTGCCTTCCTCCAGCGAGAATAGCACTCCACCTGTTTAAACAAAAAATATTGTAAGAATCTGCTAAGTATATATTTCTAAAACTAAGGAAATTGTTAGTATTAAGATTTTTTTTTCAAAGAATAACACTTGTCGAATAACACTTTGCAGTAAATACCGTTTTTAGTTATTTTTAGAAATGGTGATTAGTTTGTTAGGTACCTAGATTTGGACTAGCCTCATAGACCTTAGCGCATCTAGGTATCCATAGACAAGCCTGAAGCCACCATCCAAATAGTGAGGAAAAACATTAAACTATTTCATATGAACACCTATTGTTAAACCAATAGACAATTTTGTAAATATCGATGTAAAACATTCGTCGGAATCACCGATTTAAGGTACACGTAACTACAATTATTTTCTACAAACTAAGATTATTACGCCACCTTTCCTCTTTCTTTGTGGACTAGACTTACCAATAGGTGCTCCAAAAGCAGCTGATACTCCAGCAGCCGCGCCCGCCGACACAAAGTCCCGTTTCTCGTGGTCCTCTCGGAAGTATTGCAGGATCTTGAAGTCCTTGTTGAAGGTTGTGCTCTTGCCTTGCGATATCCCGGCCGCTACCACCGCCCCGCTGTGGATCATGGGGCCTTCCTGTATATTAATGTTATGCTTTAGAAGGTATGTATATTAAGATAAGAATATTAAGGGATTTAGATTCCCCCCACGTGTACCCATTGTGGATGGAGACTTCATCAAAGCACATTATCTATTAATAGTCTTAACTGCCTCTTCTATACTCTATATGTACATATAATAAAAATGTAACGGGTCGCTGTCTGTACATGGAAGATATATGAGAAAAAATATAGCAGACCTTTATCAACCCAATAGTACCCAAAAAGAATGATTTTTGGAATTTTGTCTGTTTGTCTGTGCGTTTGTACACGCTAATCTCAGAAACGGCTGAACCGATTTCAGGAATAATTATTGTGGCAGGTCCCACATTTAACTTTTTATCCCGGGAAAATGTTTTTATCCCAGATAATTTCGACATTTTGTTTTCTCTGTAGTCCACGCGGACGGAGTCGCGGGCGTCCACTAATAGTAAATATAATGTACAATTCAATCCGGCCGCGCCGGAGTGCAGCGCATGCGTGAGTAGCCGATCGCGTCCGCCCGAGGGCAAAAATCCGCTGGAATCCGGGCGGATGCGCGCGCATGGTCTCGGCGACTGTGAAGCTATGGTACGTAGTATTGACGGCGGTTTTGGACCGGTGACAACACACAAACGCCTGCGGCGGCAGCCGAGCGTAGTCGATCGGACACGACGACATTCCGCAGCGTGCCGCGGTAGCCGGTCGGCTCCGCGCGCACGCCGCGGCGTCCGGGCACATGCGCTTAGAATTTCTTCCATGCAAATATAAGACTTAACTACTCTAGCATTCATTCCCGAAGCACTGTATAAAATGCGCTCCGGTGCGCTTCGTCGCCGTCCAGCCGGTGTGAATCGTACTTAAATTACCTTTCCTCCCGCCAACCCGCCGACTACAGCCGTGATCACGCCGATAGTTTTGACCAGTAGCGTCTTCACGCGCACCACCCGCGGGACCTTCACACCGTTCAGGTAGCATTTCACTTGAGGTATACCGCTACCCGCTGCTACGGGCTGGAATAATACATACCTACATATGTATAATCACGCCCATTATCCCCGCATACGTACATGTACAGTCAGTCACGCCCATTATTCCCCAGAGGTTGGGCAGAAGTGTGCAAATTATACACCCACTTTTCACCAGTTAGTTAGCCTGTTAAGTGTTCCCACGTGGTAAGGGCTGAATCTACCGCCCCTTTTCGGGCTTAAATGCATAGGAAATAATGTTTTTATCACTTTTCAAATTTTAATCCCTACTAATATTGATATACCTATTAGTACCCGTGACTTGTTGTGGACGGCTGGAACTGGATGGTGAAACCAGCGATTGAGCCTTGTGGCATGCTCTGGGTGAGGCCTACGTCTTACAGTGATGTATGTATGTAAATTTGATGTCACATTTTTTGAGGATGTGATATTTAATGAATAAACTTTAACTTACCTCAACATAGGCCACTAATACTGATCCAATAAAAACAATTCCAATATTCGACAACACCCACAATAGATATGGGATGTATAGTTTATCTTCCAAAACATATTTATCTACAGCTGTTTGATATGCATTCAGGTTAATTATTTATAAGCTATGAAATACATATCCGAAATTAGGAATATACATAAGTATTTTTCATCATATGCCCATAAGCCATTATTTTTAGATATGTAGAAAAATATGACCAATTTTGAAAAGGATACATTTTTTGAGTTGTGTGTATTTGATTTCCGAAAATTGCTCTATACATATATCGATAATGAAAGCTATGAGAGCAGTAATGACACCAATCAGCAGGATGATGAACCATCTTGCCATGTCCTTCCATACTATGTAGGCGTAACCACGAGTGCGTTCCTCATCAAGTAGTAAGTGGTTCTCACATGTGTCATAATCTAAACTCTGAAAAATAAATGTTACATGTTACATACATAAATACCATACCATACACTAATTAAAATATAATAAAATATTTTGTATTATAATTCTACAGATTGCATTCTATGAAAGGAATAAACATTGAAAATTGGTGGACTTACCTCATATTTTGCTGAAAGTATATTCATAGAACCCGGTTCTATTTTTTCTACAGGTTGTCTACGTCTGATGCCATGGCTTCCTTGTAGATTATCTTCATCTGATTCCTAGAATAAATATGATTACGATGATATTAATAAAGTATATTTACAATATAAAATGCATTTACAACACATTAACCTAGTCCCAACCATGATTATATATATATATATATATATTTATATAGATCATTTTAGAAACATCAATGACACAGAAACCAATATTAATATTCAAACTTATGGCAATGATAAACTAAGCTTTGGCTCGGCAGGTGGGGTAACTACCAATGACACTTATTTTAAAGTACATTTAAACAACATGACTGTAATAGACTGACTGACCACATGACTGTATTAATTAAGACTTCTAGTTTCATGTTCACTTACCTCACAATCCTGTACTTGTGTGGGCCTGAAAATTTGATCCTCATCTATCCGCAATTCAGACGTACCAGGTTCTTCAACAACTAATGGAGTTGTGTCAGATGTCTCATGCACACCATCTTCTTCCAAAGAGTTGCTCATTTCTTTAGACAATGAACTAAACTGGACCTTTTATGTAGTAGCTTAATTGTAGCAAAAATAGAAAGCATTACTATCTTAAACTTACATTTAGTTAAGAATTGATTATATTAATTTCATGGAAACATACATAGTTTCCAACATGCTTATATTAAATTAAAATAGATAAAAATCTGCCAGAAACTCATCACGGAACTCACTCAAAAAATTATTAAAACTCTACCAAACAGAGTAGTATGGAAACAATCCTTTATTTACCTCTCTTCTTCCACTATTCTTTTATGAAATTTATCACCTCCTGAATTTAGTGGTATAATAAATAGTGATATCAAATAGCAAATGATTATCAAGATATGCTTCATAGGTCTCTGTCTAGCACACGAATTTTTAATTTAAACTTTGTTTTTTTTTTCACTTATTATCAGAATTAGATTGTGCCGTGATACCTATGAGAACATAAACAAATTTTGACAGTTGTAATGTTACCTTGATTTCAAAAATGTTGCTATTAAAATAGTTTTAATAAAATAATTTTCCTAGTTTCGATGGATGATAGCGCTTTAATGCTTATACGCTATTACATGTACCTTCTGTGTAGTTTATATAATACCTACTAATAATAAAAACTTTGTGCTTATAACACTATCACCAACACAATGCTTAGGTTGTAGGTAATTATTATGTTTAAATAACTAACCTGCCTCAAGCGCCCGTCACGTTGTCGTCGCGGTCAAAGTTATATGGAGGTTTATTGTGGGTTTCAAACGTTAATATTAAGAAACAAACGTTTGAATATCTATATTTGTTTATTTACTTTTGATTATCCTGGGACAGTCTGTGCAGATATCGAAATTATACAATTGATAACATTATCAATTTTATCAGACTTTATCAGTTTGTAAAAAGAAACATGGAGGATACACCCACACATGTGTACAAATCGTAAACAATGAGGATATCATGTGCATGTGTGTGTAGCTTGCTCGTTCGTTGACAATCGCGATGTGATTATTCTACATCATCGCATGAGTTATATTTTCAATAAATCTTTTAATTTTATAAGTTTAATCGATTAATTTCTAAATGTTTTCTTTCGTTGTGATAACCTTTCTAAGTTTTCGTTTCTAAATATGTGTAATTTGCCACCGAAGTTCCATTCAGTGTGTCGCCTTTGTTTATCATTCTGTGGCGATAATTGCAGTGATGTTAAACTTCCAATATTCTACCGTGATAAGGATAAATCACGGCTTTCCGAGATGATAATGGCATATTTATCGATTATGGTAAATAGAATATGGTTTCTTTATAGATTAAGGCTACCAGGAAGAGTCAGTTTTCTCGTGTGAAAGTTTAGCTTATGCGTACGAGATTGTGGATGGTGATAAGCGCCATTAACTTTCTCGCGGGTGTTGGATATTTTCGCATTGTGATATCATATTACGGCCCACGCATCGAATGGTCGGGTGTATGAGTAATGTCGTTCATGGAAGTGATAGATGAGGCGTATAGCAGGCGCGGTGTATCAGCCGCGGCCTCGCGCTGATAACAAAGGAGCGCCTGAGATCCGTCCTCGGCCGCTCTCCTGCGCCGCGATGCGCCTGTCCCGTCTTCACCTCGACACTTGCACACATGCACCAATTTGTATCCCTCCCTGAACTCACATTCGTTTGTACAAAACAAAGCTATTTTGAGTTATATGTCTAAATATAGACTATATTTATAGGGAATTCAGTCTACAGGGGAGTTTTCCCTTAGCACTTACTGTTATCTTTGTCCTGCCTTCAAGTAATTACTTAGAATATCTTAATAAGAATAGTCATTGGTCAATTTGTTATCAGATAAGTTGTATGAGTCATTGTATCTTAGTTAATTAAAATTGTGATAGACAACAGATTTTCTAATGAGTTTATTGATGTAGTTTCAGTTGTATCTAATCAAGTCTTTATTTTTAGGTATCTCCATCAGACCTGCTGCCACAGGTAGTGTGTGGGAGCTGTGCACATAAACTCAATGAGTTCCACACTTTCAGAGAACTCTCACACAAGTCAGAAAGGCTCTTAGAACAGTTTCTACAATATGCAGATTCATTATCAGGCTCAAAAGAGGTAAGAATGGTTAAATAAGGCTCTATATTTAAAATGATAACATTTATTTTCCGAAAATACACAATACTGAATTTTATATACATTTATCGACTAAATTAGTAAACTCTGATTAGTTAATAAATCTATTTACATTGAACCTTGCTTATCAGGCAAAGGTAGAGTCATTGTTGATATTGATATATCTTATTGGTTGGGTCCTTATGCTATTGACATATAATTTTCGACTGGTATTGATGAGAAGGCCTAAAACCATACCAAACAAAGCTATTCCTGCTACACCTAGAAAACTCCAAATGATATGTTTGGGTTTCATGTCATTCATAGTGAAACTCCTTTTCTTGGTAAATGTACTGTCAAATGTTGGGCAGAATGTTGTTGTGATGTTTGTTATATACTCTCCCGCTAACCTCATGGGGGCAGCACAGCTGGAAAAAGATTATTAAATTTACACAATGAGGAAATAAAATTTAAAAGTTCATAGTATTCTTAGTATTCTTGATTGTACACATAAATTTTTATCATAGTTAATATCATATTTTATCATAGTTTATAAATATTTATATTTATAGTTATCATAGTTTATAAAGTTAGTACTTTTAGTGTGCATTTCTAGGTTGTTATAATCTCCTTCACATTATAATAATAGAGGTATGTTACATTCTTCTATTCAAGGCTAAAAACATCAAAGTACAACACTTACTAAGGAACTTCTCCAGGCTTGAATTTAGTGCCTGCTCGCTGTGTGTTGACTATATGTGCAAGGTCACAATTGCAGAGCCAGTTGTTGCCCGTCATGCCCAGGGTTTCCAGCCTGCCCCATGGCATCAGATCAGTTGATAACTCACTTAGGTTGTTATCATCTAGGTATACCTGTTGCATGATATAAAAATAGTGATTAATGAAATGTGTTCATTACAAATTCTACCCCTAATATTTTACAAGGTATGTAATAGGTAGGGGTGGTCTAAGAAACTTGATATCATGCAGGTGGCTGGCCATAATGCTTTTATTTAGAACAGATTAATACCTATGGAGAAATACAAACTGTGTACCTAGCTTTTTTTTCCACAGTAAAATATATTGGAATCATCCAATGATGATCTTCAGTTATAGATTAGATTGGTAATTAATTAAAAATATTTATTATTAGTGGACGCCCGCGAGTCCGTCCGCGTGAACTACAGAAAAAACAAAATGTCGAAATTATCCGGGATAACAACATTTTCCAGGGATAAAAAGTACCCTATATGTTAAGTGGAACCTGTCACAATATATTCTTGAAAACTGCATCGAAATCGGTCAGCCGTTTCTGAGATCAGCGTACGCACAGACAAACAGACAAAAATTTAAAAAAATATTATTTTGGGTACTATTGCGTTGATAAAGGTCTTCTATAATATTTTTTCTCATATATCTTCCATGTACAGACAGCGATCTGTTACATTTTTATTATATGTATAGATTGACCATCTCAAGTAGCATGACCTGCGAAACACGATATGATAAACCGATTTATCGCTCCATACATTTAGCCGATAATATAGTAAGATTATGTTTGTTCCACATGTTAATGAGACATCAGATCTAAATATTGTGTCGCCCGTAGCTTTCGAAACTAACATTATCAAAGTTTTGGCATTTGTTTCTATACATGAAATAAATTCAGTGGTACAAGCCCGTGACTGGGATCGAACCCACGGTGGCCTTCCGACTGAGAAATATTGGGCTATCACCGTTTCTATATGACATACCTATGTATTTCCATACAAGATTTACATAAACCTATAAACAGTAGAGCCGTAAGGGCATGACGCGGTAGGGCGACTGCCCAGGGCGCTGTAGCATAAGGGACGCGTCACGTCGCCCCCGGATTTTTTTTGTAACGATTTGTTGTCCAGTTATAGAAATCTGGTGAAGAGCAATCTCGGCAGTTCTAAAACCGGTTCTGGATATAAAACTATTATGATTTAATAATATTTAGATAATTAAATATTTCATGAAATTGTTCTAGATTAGAGATTATTTTGCAATCAGTGATTGATATGAAAACATTACATTGAAATGATAAATCAGCTGACCCAGTTGTAATAGTCAAGTAAGCACTCCAAATCTGGGACAGATTGTACATAATCATGGATGGTGCTGTGTAATTGTAATCTTTATTTATAACATCAGCAGTTTCACATTCTTTTAGTGAGGCATGTAAAGTTTCGTTTCGTTTTTATATTATTGCAAGTCAGTAAGAGTGATAAGCATTTATGGATGGTATTCGCATAGAGGATTGACGGCAGACAGGTGGCTCTTCATTAAACATAAAGTTCATCGTAATACGTGGTGGGGCTTTCTAGGCCTCAAAGTAATTTGGCTGTATGAAACCCATCTTTGTCTGTCATTTCACTTATTTTGATTTAAGGCAGATAGCGATGGCGAGTAGCTCTCAAGCGGTATCCCCAACTGCGCCTTCGATGGTAACATAATCGAGCTCATATCTTACAGCACCTGTTTTCTAATCTTTCAATTCTGTTCTCTATAGGTAAATCAAAATTCCTTATTGGAATAGGGCGGTTGGCCCAACAATTTAATTCTATTTAAAATTACGGAGATTTCTTAAAATAATGATTCGCTCCGCGGAGCGAAGACTAATCATTAATCTAAGGGAGATTTATTCTTTCACGAGCAGCCTGTCTCAAAAGATGATAATTCTATAACGTCACAGTATAGTAAAATGAGTACCTACTATGAGTAGGAAAACTGGACAGTAGTTGGAAAATGTCATATTTTTTACCTAGTTCTTGACAATCTCCACATCGATTACAAAACTCTCAGATGCATTGCGCAACGCTCTATCTGAGCCCCATTTACACCAACTCCTTTATCTTCGAATTTATCTTAAATTAATACGTTTACTATTAGACACGACGACGTCCCTTTCTATTTATGTGAAAAATAGCAAGACAACATAACAAATACGCGGATAAAATCAAATTCGAAGATAACCCAATTTGGAGCTAACTGTTACAACTACGTACCTAGTAGCGTATGTTAGCAGACGAAGGCCCAACCTAACATAAATTTCCCCATCAGATATCTCTGTATATCTACGCATTACGCCATCCAATGTTTACTTAGCCATCAAATGCGTACCTCTCTCAACGTCCACTTGTCCTTGACGCCTCGGAAGGCGTTGTGGCTGATGTAGCGCAGGTTCTGGTTATGGCAGAGGTGCAGAACCCGCAGGTGCTTGAGCGGTGTGAACGTGCTCCGTTTCACCTCCTCTAAGTATTTGTTCTCTCCCACTTCGAGCTCCACTAAATTTGTTAAACCTAAAAATAGCGGTTTGGTTGAATCGATCATTTTGGCGAGACCTGAATAAGTTTGATCACAGCTAAGTTAGCTATTTTTGCTATCGAGATAGAGATTGTTATGTTCACAAATATAAGTACCAGGTATTATCCGTCGCATTCAAATTACGAGAAAGTATATATTTTCACAGAGTTAAGCGTCATCGCTTACGAGTATCATAAACAATTTCTATCTATCAAATCATTGAACAATCTACATATTTGGCTTTTATGTTATGGTTATGTAAAACACAAACTTCAATACAAAAATGTACGTAATAAGTAGGTAAACTGTAAAATTAACCTATAATGACAAAATTGACAAAACTATTTTCTAAAATTCACGCTTAATAAAAGCTGTAGATGGCTGTTGCGATTGTAATTCTATTTTAATGTAAATGTGATGAGATGACCAATCTTAGGCGTCTAAAATTAGATGTTTACCGCTGGATTGATGCTATGAGAAATGCGCTTAGTTTATGAACTCATTTTAAAGGTCAAATTTAATGTTCTAGTGTTTATAAAAGAACAGTGTGGAAAATACTGCAGAAGATTTGGCTCTTTGGCAAACCAACGTTTTTATGGGTGCATTGTGCATTATTCAGTAAATACGAGTTAACCTATTTATTATATTACACTGACGACGGAGTCTACATCTTCTTGCGTACCCTAGAGAATCTATCTGCTCTATTCTATTTCTGTTTTACCCTAGCTGTAGCAAAGGTTATAATTACCTACGTAACTTAAAATAAAATGTAGTTTAATCTCTGAATTTGAAGCTTTCTTTATGTAAATCTCATTGTCGTATATTGATGTTATTACGATGATTCATACAAATAATAGGTACATAGGCAGACTAGTACCTATACTCGTATGTAGTCAATATCAGTTGTATTAAGGTAGACAAACTGAGTGCACCTATACGGTAAAACCTTAATGGCATTTAGACTGATATTCCTGTGATATTCTAGTAGGTATTTCATGAGAATCGTACATTACCGGTCTAATATCTATGATACAAGTATATCTTGTTGTGCTGTTTGAAAATTCGGGAAATGATAAGGTAATACTCGTAGCAAATGAAATTCTCCGTTTCAGGTATGAAGTCCTATAACATAGGCGCTAGTGTTTTAGTAATTCATACTGTCAGTTATTTTCCTATCATAATTGATTTATTAAGATCCGGAGAACTCAGTTATTGAATCAAAATAAAAACGATTAAGTAGTAAAAGCTCCATTTTTTAAGGCTCATTGTCTTATGATACGTATCATTTTCTTGCCTGTTGCATAAAATTTTATTGAAACGATGAGTAACTGGCATAGTCACAATTCGTGTCTAACAGTTATTTACTTTCTTGAGTCAATAATGAAGTAAAGTATCAATCACTATAATATTGCTCTTGAATGTATAAGAAAATGGTGTTATGTAAATGAGTCTTCAGTCTTACCTACAAAACTGTCGTCAGTAAGCTCAACTATAGGATTATTGTTGAATGTCAAATATTCGAGGGTACTGCCGACGACGCTCAGACTTTCCGGCACGGTGGTGAAACGGTTACCGGACAAGTCGATCTGCTGCAAGTTAAGCAGGCCGCGGAAGGCGTCTAGCGGTATGCTGTCGATGTCGGTGTAGGCCAGGTCGAGGACCTGTAAACATGACATAATCTCTTTAGAATAGCGGAGAGCACGTGAGAGATTACGAATTGGTAAGTCTTATCAATGTCGCTCTGTTTTGTTTAGCTGGAGCGTAATTATGATGCAAATTGTCTAACGGAGTTTTTTGTAGGTTGAATCGTCATCATGTAGATAAACGTTTGAATATAATAAAAAAACAAGTTTGTTTTCTTGGTGAAATTAATAGATGGATACAAAATTTTTTGCCATTAAAAGAGCAAAATGGATGGTTCACAGTTTATTAGGTACTAGTGGACGCCCGCGACCCCGTCCGCGCGAACTGCGGAAAAAATAAAATTTCGAAATTATCCGGGATAAAAACATTTTCCCGGGATAAAAAGTAGGCTATATGTTAAGTGGGACCTGTCACAATATATTCCTGAAAACCACATCGAAATCGGTTCAGGCATTTCTGAGATTAGCGTGCACAAACGTCGATCCATTACAATTTAATTATATGTATAGATAGACTAGTGGACGCCCGCAACTCCGTCCGCGTGGACTACAGAAAAAAAAACAAAATATCGAAATTATCCGGATAAAAACATTTTCCCGGGATAAAAGTAGCCTATATGTTAAGTGGGACCTGTTACAATATATTCCTGAAAACTGCATCGAAATCGGTTCAGCCGTTTCTGAGATTAGCGTGCACAAACGCACAGACAAACAGACAAAAATTCCAAAAATTATTGTATTGGGTACTATTGCGTTGATAAAGGTATTTATAATATTTTTTCTTATATATCTTCCATGTACAGACAGCGATCCGTTACATTTTTATTATTTGTATAGATAAAACTATACCAACCTCTAATTTCGTAGCGCTAGATAGAGCTAGAATGGTCACGCGATCCAAGATTTCAATGGGATTGTTGTTCAGATACAGCCTTGTCAGATTCGGCGTGTGTTGGAACAGATACCTATCTAATGAATGTATCTGATTGGTGCCCATGTTCAGAGTTTCCAACGCTATATCGCCGTAGACCCCATCGCTGTATGGCCCTTGGAATATTTCACTTCTCAGCACATCACCTGCAAGCAATGTAAACAGATTTCAGTATTTGTTGACTTGTTTTTACATGGTACAAAGATAGGTGTTATCTTTATTACTTTTTGTACTTTTACCGATATCGTACAAACGGTACAAATCGTCGCCTGAAGTAGTTAGCTAATGGTTGTGGGTAATAAAAGGATTAGCCTATGTAGGTTCAGTTGAAAGTGGGTTTGGCCCATTAGGTATTCCCTATTTTGTAACTTTAGAATGCATTATTAGATATTTGTGGAGTTGTTAGTTCTGTCAGTAAATATTATAGAAAAACTTTGGTCCACTTGCAACAAATAGCTAAATTGATGTACGTATTATATTATTACAGTTAATCCTTAGTGCAAGTTTGCTAATAAGAAAATTAGTCCCAACCCAAACATGCATGCTATTTGTAGGCAAGTAATAGTATTCAGAAACGAATTCGTGATGCCCTTTTGCAACAGTCTGTAAACAGATCGTGTAGGTGTAATGTAATCTACATAACTTCTAATGTATGTTCAAAATGTCACGCGTCACGACCGCGTCGGTAATGCCTTTATGCTCACTATTTAAGACTAATTTATTGAAGAATGCTTTGTTAGACTTAGGAGAGAAGCTCACCGTACATTGTTAAGTAATTTATTATCCCACATGAATACAATCAGTAAAATAAAGGATCAGATACTTATTTGATCCCGAATAATGTACCTAATGATTCTTCGCTCTCAATACGTAGAGTAGAGCGTGTGAGAGGCAGCAGCAACGCGGGGCAGTACGCCTGTCGTTCTAATAGGGAATATGCGTCTGACACGAAAACAGATTTTTTATATTTTCGAAAGATATTACAAATACAAATAGAATAGTGCAAAAATAACATCAATCGGTTAGTAAATACCAAAGTTACAGGAGTTTAAAAGTTAGAATTTTTTTACGAAAAAAATTTACAATATAAAAGGAGATACAACAAATTCAAAATATGGGTTAAAAACATAAAATTTTACCCCTATTTTTAATTTTCTCATTGATTTAATAAATACTTTATTAATATCTGCACCTATTAATAAACATTTTTTATTGACAACAATACACAAAATATAAAATATTACGTTTATAAAATAAGATTGCATTTTTCCCATACTAATTTGAGACGGTTGTCTACTATGACGTCAAAGTCTTTGCCATTTTAGTATGGAGCAAACGGAGCGTTTCAAAAACATTTTGCCGGCTTTTTTTTTAAATTGCTGTAAATCCAAAACGGTTAAAGTTAGATATGCCATTCCAAGGGCAGACTTCATTCATTTTTTACGTAGAATATTAAAATGAAATAAAAAAATTCATATACCCTATTCCACCCTATTTCACCACGATAATATGATATGGTTATGATAACGTTATGATATAATATTATTGTATATCATGTTATTTGCAAAGCTTTATATGTGTGGTGAGTTGTCAGTGTTTGTCTAAGTTTCATCACTCATTATTTGTTTTAATGGTTTGATTAACGGATGGATTCTGTACTTCTATTCCTAACTAGTGGACGCCCACGACTTCGTCTGCGTGGACTACAGAAAAAACAAAATATCAACTATCCGGTATAAAAAGTAGCCTATATGTTAAGTGGGACCTGTCACAAAATATTCCAGAAAAATGCATCGAAATCGGTTCAGCCGTCAGTTATGCTGTTGTTGAACAGGGTCATCGGTCCGTAGTAGAACAATATACGGAGTATAACTGAAGTGAACGGGTGTGTTAAGCGAAATACTATGTGAAGAGTCTCGTGTATGGAGGATCTGAAAAATCTAAGTAACTCCTTTATTACGCCCTGTATAATTAATTGATCGTGAATTAATATTAATTATTAAATATCACGTGATGTAACGCCGCTTTATTTCGCTCGATTTTCTATTCTAACATCGTTATTATTTCCGATTCGTGCAAGTTCAGATGTAGTTTGAGAAAAGATATTGTAAATTTTTTTCTGACCGTCACACACACTTAAACATAAACTAATGATTAACGGATGGATTCTGTACTTCTATTCCTAACTAGTGGACGCCCACGACTCCGTCTGCGTGGACTACAGAAAAAACAAAATGTCAACTATCCGGGATAAAAAGTAGCCTATATGTTAAGTGGGACCTGTCACAATATATTCCTGAAATGTGCATCGAAATCGGTTCAGCCGTTTCTGAGATTAGCGTGCACAAACGCACAGACAAACCGACAAACAGACAATCCAAAAATCATTATTTTGGGCACTATAGCGTTGATAAAGGTCTCCTGTAATATTTTTTCTCATATATATTCCATGTACTGACAGCGATCCGTTACATTTTTATTATATGTACAGGGTGTAACAAAAAGGGTATGTTAAGCGAAAAGCTATGTAAATAGCCCACTGTAGAGAACCTATCCACAAAATTTGAGACCCGAAATCACATGTTTATTTTTCCCGATAGTATGGAGAATTTTTAAATATCTCAGGAATTTTCATACAATCTTGAAAAATAAAAATGTGATTTCGAGTCTCAAATTTTGGAAATAGGTTCTCTTTAGTGGGCTATTTACATAGCTTTTCGCTTAACATACCCTTTCTGTTACACCCTGTATAGATATAGAAGAAGATGAAGATGTATAGATAGATAGTGTTAGCCACCATCATCAAGATCGCAGGGACGCGGGGGACGGAGTGCAACCGGAGTGCATACTTAAAAGTCGCAAATCGCGAGCATTTGCCTGTTTATTTTAAAGTTTGGGAGAGACATGAAAGCTACATTGAAATAACATCATGTCATGCATGACCAAATTCACTACAATATCAAAATAGGCGAGCCAGAATTGAAGGATTACGAAGAAGACCTTTAGCATAGCCGGGCCAGATGATCAGTGACATTGCTAGCTGAGAGGACATCCCTGAGTTCCGAGGTAGACTCTTACGATATGCTGGACTGCACTAACGTATTCTAGTAAAACCCGCATCAGCACATGCAACAACTACATGTAGAACGTCACAAACCTGTCAAGAAGTTATTGCTCAAGTCCAGGTAGACTAGGTTGGCGACGTTCCTGAAGGCGTCGTCCTCAATCTCGGCTATCTTGTTGGACTTGAAGCTGATGGCGACGCGTGCGCCGGGCACCGCCGGCAGGCGCGTCACGTTAGTGATGCTGTTGTTGAACAGGGTTATGAGGATGTAGCCGTCTGGAAGGAAATATGTAGTTTGATGTCAGGGCATAAAGTGTCATCGGTCCGTAGTAGAACAATATATGGAGTATAACTGAAGTGAACGGGTGTGTTAAGCGAAATACTATGTATAGGTAGGGACAGGTAAAACAAATTTTAAGTTTATTTTAAGTGTGACGGTCAAAATCGATTGACCACATTTTCTGAAGCATTTATCGTATAAAAACCTGCCCGTTAACACGATCTATATCCTAATAATTATGACATTAATTAATATTAACATATTGCAGATCACTGCTCTGCTTGACTTAGCGTGCGTGCCTGAATATTATAATGTCTTATTACGTCTGCGAAAGAAAACATCATTTGGATGGATGGATATTGGATATGAGATATAGTTTTTAGCCACATTTTGTTACAAATGGCTGAATGTTAAAAACCGATCTGTACTAGTATTATGCGGAATAATTGAATTAGTAATTACTGTTGAATTGGCTTTTTGTGTGTTCTGATTTTCTGTATATTTTTCTGCTTTTATCCATCATCTTGCTTGATTGTTGACTGGATTGAATAGATGATCGTCTTAAGGTGGCTTCCCACGGTGCGTGATATTACGGACGGACGCGCACCAGCTCGCACCACGGATCGTGGGAAACGGAGCGTCTGTGGTAATACAGACACGTCCGTGGTGCGCGTCCGTCCGTAGCCGTCGGCGCGTCCGCGTCCGTCCGCGAAATCACGCACCGTGGGAACCCACCTTTACATCTCGGCGCCGCCGGCCGCGTGACCAGCTTTAGGATATTTTTATAAACTTCACTATTTTATATCTATCTATGGCAATCTTATTTACTCTCGTTATTAAAGTAATCAATTGCGGTAATTTCATGTTGAATGTTGGAGAAATACAATGGGTTGCTCAGCCTTTTTATCATCGATGTATATACGATAAGTTATACTATTCCACTTAAACATAGCGGTATTGGCTAGCTTATAGTCATCGTAAGAGCCCAATATGCATTTTCTTGCACTTACAAGTGTATGCAACTAAGCGTTATCGCCCGTCTATCGACTAGCGATAAAACTAGAAGACTGCTAGAGGTCGTGAATGAGTTGGTAAAAGGCGCCACAATAAAATTAAATAACAGAGCCAGGAAATTCTGATGTCTACGTCAGCCTATTGCAGTCCACTGCTGGACGTAGGCATCCCCCAGAACACGCCACAAGGCTCGATCCCGTTTTTCTGATTCTTATTGTAAATTTAAACGTTTTTGAGAATACTTATATAAAGATGTTTGGTTGTTTGTTTCTCTGTCACGCAAAAACTATGGAAAAATTTATTCAATTATTGTTTGTTGTGTTAATTATTGTCAGGAGAAGCATCTTTAAGTTTAGTGGAACATTTGAAAATTTGACGAAAATAGTAACTTTAGGTACATAACTGTCAATTGGTAGACAAAAAGTTAAGACAGGACATCGTCTGTCTGGTTAGCTAATAGCTTATAAATCGGAATAACACGTAGACTAATAGTCAAATCATCGTCTAGAGATCATATTTGTAGAATAACAACGAAAGTTTTCTATGAAAAATCGGTAAACGGTATACCTATCCATTGCGACTTTAACGTCGTCGTCGTTGTCCCACCCCCAGTAAAGCTCAGCTCAGATATTCTAGTAATGTCGATTGTGTGATCATTTGTTAGGAACTTTATTTTCTCTTATGGCAGATGAATAGAGTGAGACATTTCTGCTGTTACTAGGTTATTTGATGTTAATGTCAACTTGAATAGATAGTAGGTACATTAATACGACAAGTGTATTACATATTATATACATACATAGGTATATGCTACTGTACGTATTTGCGTCACATAGTTTACGTTTGCTTAATACTTAGATAAACCTTATTGTTATCGGTATTACCTTCATCAGCGTTATATATCTGCTCGGGCAATTCGGGAATCTGGTCGAAGTTCCGTCGCGAGCAGTTGAGTGTCATTTTGTCATCTTGTACTGTAATGTCACAGGGACCTTCCCCGTCCCCCGTCTTGGCGCTCTCTTGAGCATGACTCCACGAAACTAGGCCGCCTAATAACACTAACACCTACAACAAAGAAACACCATAATTAACAGTTAACACTTATGTAAACGCCAAGGGCACAGGCTTCTTTGTATTCACTGATTACTCACTCCCAGTCTTTGAAAGTAAAACATTTTCCTCGAAAATACAAAAGATACTGCAAGAAATATTTGATCTAGCGCAGGTACTTTATCTTATCATTACAGAGGTGTGCGTTATCGCGGGTGACATAAAATAAACCATGCCTCATTGGCTGTGTATCTGAACGTTATCACCGAGCCAATATTATACCGTAATCAAAGTAATTATTTGTTTTAGGAGATCCTGAGTACAACGGCAGCTAAATTGGAGGAGATTATCAAGCCACTGAGCAATGACGAGTATGAGCACGAGCTCAAACACAAATACACCGAGGTGGGGTCGCCGGACTCTACGGAGGAGATGAAGAATCTCGAGAGTCGACAGGCCGCGGTCACGTTATTGCAAATCAAAAACTACGATCCCACAAAATACGCGGCTAAAGTGGAAGAAGAGCCTCACATAGTGTTTAATAATATACCGAGTTTACCGCCCTCCGAGCGAGCGAAGGAGGTAATGCACTGTAATGCGGTCATCGATATAATAAGCAAGGCTGTAGCCGTGGCGCAGCGAGAGAACGAGGAATCTCAGAAATATCAGAACTACACAAACGTTATCGAAAGAACGCCCGCGCCGCAGTCGACCGACCTGAAATATCAGGACTTCCCCGAGGAGCAGTACCATGCGTATAGCGCCTCGCAGAGGTCAGCCAGCCCAATCAGCAACGACGACCACGCCCACAAGGAATCAATGGACCTCTCACTGTACAGCAGCGTGAAAAACGAGCCAATGGAAGCGGAGCATGCGGAGCGCGGCCACAATCAAGTGTATTTAAAAAAAATACCACCACCGAGCAAACCGGCGAACTATAACGATGAATATAACAAACATGTGTACGGTCAGAGTAACAAGGCGAAGGTATCAAGAGATAGAGTTTACGACGAGTGCAGTCAGAGTAGTAGCGAGTCGGACCCTGACAGGTTACAAATGGATATATCTCAGATTTCTCAGGTAGGTCTATATACTGGACCAACTACCTAATATTTTATTGGTATTGTTATTTTAACGTCTTCCTTCATCTACAGGATGATCCTGAGGAGACTCAGTCAGCGAGATCAACGCAGTCCTCACCTCAACATCATTTAGAGAATGAGAACGACAAGGAATCTCTTTGGCAAGCTCTACATAAGCAAAATGGTTCGCTTTATTGTTTTTATCATGTTAAATATCAACCAATCAATCTTGACTTGAATGTTTAAATATTTGGTACCTAGGACCTAAGTTAGGCCATGCTATTCAACATGTATGTACAACTATGGGCAAATACCCCCCCATGGCAGTCTTGTGGCGTGCCCTGGGAGAGGCCTACGTCCAGCAGTGGACTGCAATAGGCTGATGATGATTAGGCTAGCTAGGTTCCCAATAAGCTCTGAACAAGCCATTATCTTATGATAGGGCAGTGTACAATCTTATCGTTCTCGAGTCCATGGTTAGTGTGTCCAATGCCCACGTTAAAAATCTAACTGAATTCGAACTTCCTATTCAAAATTTCCTGATTATAATGTTATTTAGGTGTCTCCGACATTGCAGGTCGGGGCGGGGAAGCGACGCAACTCCTGCGCCGGCTCATAAACAGCAAACACCTCGGCATGACGGTGTCGCCACTACGGTCATCGATATCTCCACTACCGACACCTGTGCCCCCTAACGGCTCTGTTTCTCCGGTAAGTTTATAATAAATTATTTTTTTAAATCTGCCGGTGTACAACGCTTAGGATGCAAATAAGCGTCGGTGACTCCTATAGAAAACCAAGGCGACGCAAATACGTAGTCGGCGGTAGTGAAATGTGTAGGACTTCATGGGAGGATTCGATGATTGATTTTTATACGAAAACCTGCACTTCCGGATGAATCATGCGCACGGGCATAGGCATCAAGTTATATCGAATTTCCCTTGACATAATATGTCAAATTCTCCAATAACCATATCTACAGCATAACCAGTATAAGGGAAGCGACGCTGGCGCAGGTTTTTCAGTTTTTCGTGTATCATTATCAAAACCCTGAAACTACTACCTATAGATTATATCGTTACGAAGTTTTGACATGTGCATCTGTATTTAGGTATCTTGTTATAATTTGATATGTAAGTAGGTACTTAACTTAATTTGCTACCATATGCTATTAAACTGACCAATACTTGACGGGCGGGCGGCCGTTTAGTGTCTGAAGGTCTCAAATGATACCTACTTGTTACAACTACCTGTTTCTTATGTGTAGTATCATAAAGTCCATAATTCGTATGGGTAGGTTTTGTCCAAACTTGATGTTTTTACACACGGTTAACACCTTTTAAAAGGAACTTTACTAATATCAATAAGGTTGCATCAGACTTTTTCTTGAACAACTTGAAATAATTTTGGTTCAATAAAAACGTTTTATTGCAAAATAATCCTTTAAGGTTATTTTAGAAGGACTTTATTTAAAACGATGCAAAGGGAAAAATACCTGCTTCATTATGACGTAGTTTTAAATCTGAATGCATTATTTAGTTTATCGTGCCTCATGCAATAGTTGAATCTATCTACTAAATGATAAGTTCATTGTAATTTCTTTTAATATGTCTTAAACCTAGGTTCAAGGCCTCGTCATAGTCTAGGTTTATGAATGGTTCTAATTTTGTATTATAGTATCAAATATTGGTATCGTTCTGAGTATAATAAAGGCCCTTATACAGGGTGTAGGTGACAGCCAGGCAAATACTGAAATGCTAAACAAGTACCACTGTGTTGAGTTATACGACAGTTTTATAACTCGCAGGAAATGTATTCTTGATTTGATTATCAGTAATCTTTGCTCTCCGCGCCAAGTGTATCGGGCGATCCTGTGGCTAATTAAATGGGCTTATTGGTTATTGTATGACACATTGCTGTTTTTTGGATCAATTGTGACTCTCCATTAGGGTTGATCATTTATTTGAACTCTTGAAGGCATTTTTTTTTAAATGATTTTTTGGTAAAAATTAAACTATTTTTTTTTCCTGAAAATATGAAAAAAATGTCTGAAAATGTTGGAATTTTCCTGCGAAAATTTTCAGTGTTTTCCGCCTCAGATTCATGGTATCAATAATTGCCTGGCTGTCACAAACACCCTGTAGATGACAGTTCTATTGACAAACGTAGTTATGTTTCACCCATTATTATAATCTTATAATAAAATTTAGATGTTTTTGTGTCTAGATTATATAGGTAGTCTTAATAGATCTATTGAGATTTAGACTTAACATTTATAAATTTAAACTTCGATACCTAAATAAAAGTATTTTCTAAGATTTCTGATTACCACCGCCAGAATATATCCGTAATACTGATGCACACGTGATTACGCATATTTTCACATTCACACTACCGGTTTTTTGCATGTAATTACACATGCCAATCACGGATTTAGAAACTAATAATACCAACATTGTAGAATGTAAACAGTCCGCGATATAGTTCCATTTGTGACCACCGCACCGTTAATATGTTTCACACAGCGGATTAAAATGTAAGGCCCCGATTCACTACTGAAGGCGGCATGTGACTGAACGTAGTAGCCGCAAGAATGGCAGAATAAATTAGGTTCTTTATCCTCAATATTATGTAGTTATGTTAATACTACAGCCATGTTTTGTACCTGACAAGGTAGGTACTTTGTTTCCTTATCCAAATGTAGAAGTGATAAAAACTTAAGGCATTGTAATGACACGGCATAATAGTTGGTATTACTCATTTGATTTGCTTCTCAACCGATGTGCGGACTAACAATGATCTGTAAATTCACAATCTTCAATAACTAACTTGTTATGTTATTTTGTGATAAATAAATCCTTATAATTACTAACTTAATCCTTATATTTACTGTATGTAACTTTTAAATCTTTTTTTTTATAAGAAAAACGCATTGAAAATAAAACATATTTAGTTAGTTATGATGTATAAGAGATACAGACTCAGGTGCTCAATGTATTTCACAACGAGCCAGGCTGGTTCATTATAGGGTAGGTCTAAGGGCCCCCTTATTATTTTATTTAACTGAATTGAGTGGACATTTATTGTAATACTAGTGGACGCCCGCGACTCCGTCCTCGTGGACTACAATAAAACAAAATGTCGAAATTATCCGAGATAAAAACATTTTCCCGGGATAATAAGTAGCCTATATGTTAAGTGGGACCTGTCACAATATATTCGTGAAAACTACATCGAAAGCGGTTCAGCCGTTTCTGAGATTAGCGTGCACAAACGCACAGACAAACCGACAAAAATTTCAAAAAACATTGTTTTGGGTACTATTGCGTTGATAAAGGTCTCCTATAATATTTTTTCTCATATATCTTCGATGTACAGACAGCGACCCGTTACATTTTTATTATATGTATAGATAAAACTGAGCTACTTATAGTTATTAAATAAAATAGCGGCAACCTTTTATTATGTATGTTTTGAAGTATGTACTAGCAAAGCACCTTATGTGTGTGTGTGTGTGTGTGAACATGCTTTACTATGCTGTATATTTTTTGTGTACATAAACAATTAGGACAGTCATGTGACTTACACAGGTGCTCTAATATAATTTGTCACTTTGGTTAGCTGTAATCTTGCTGTAATGATGTGTATGAAAACAAAAATGCCTATAAATGTCTTCTGTGTTTGAACAGTTTGAACTTTGAGTAATTGACTGATTATACACAGATTATCATTGAACAGTATTATATACTACCTAATTAGATCTTAAAATAAATATTTGTAGAAAATATGACAAATTGGAACGGATTACTGGGCTTATAATCTAGATAACTAGAACAAAATAACATATTACAATTAAATAGAAAGATTTATATATACAGAGGTCGTGGGTTCGAATCCCACTCGGGTGAAGATTTTTTTCCATTTCTTTATTAATAATTTTAGAAAGATTTATCCCAACTAATAGTATAAATGCGAATGGAGGATGGCAAACCAATGGCATGCAACACAATATTTTCGGCAAGTCACCGGTCACGAAATTGCACAAAAAATATGAGGTAGGCATGTTTATGACCTCTTTTTAAATGTCTTTACAAAAGTTGGCATAAAACTATAGTCTATATCCTGATGTATACAGAACGGTGGGGATTGGAACTCACGCAGCTCGTCCGTGGCGGGCACGGCGCGGCGGAAACAGAGCTGTCCGGCGCGTGCGCAGCCGTCCGCTGACCCGGCCGCCAACCCGCAGCCGTGGCCGCAAGCCGACAACGTAAGTACGCGGAACGGAATCGAAAATATTTAAATTCCGTGAATACTCAGCAATATTCGAATCGAACAATCTCAAAAAAATCATATTTGATTCGATGGTTCTCTATAAAGTTGGCTATTTTCATAGCATTTCGCCTAACATACCCCTTCCGTCACTCCTTGTACATACACGGCAGAAGTGCATGACAATGCCAATGCTGAGAAGGGTCGCACTTAATTTAACGAACCTATGCACCCGAAACCGACGAGCATGTGTAAAGAATTTAATGAGCGAGAGGTATCTCCATCGGGCCCTACACCCTCCGCTGACCTTCGGATCTGCCGACTCATGATCACGAACACAAGACACTTCTGTCGCAACGAGAAGCCAGATCCAAGCACCTAGCATGCAACCATAAAACCAATAAAAAAATTTAATCGACATATGTTTCGCCAACACCCGTGTCATCATCAGGATTAGTTTTCCATGTTAGTTCTAACTACTGAACCAACTAACTAACAACTAAAACCCATGTACATATTGCAAATAATTTTTAATATACCCTCAATCAAAATTAAACATGTTAATGTTAATACCTACATATTACTTTTAAAATATAAATTCATTATAGCTAAATAAATATTAAAAATATACATATAGTGACGCCTGATACAATTAAATATTTAGCAAGATGTATGTTTAAAACATGCTAAATAGAAATCTACATACACGCACATGGCTGTGCTCCGAAAATGGGGGCGTGACCTGCATGAACAGCCAGATACCTCTCAGATAACTCATTGCTAGAAAACGCCCCTGAGTTCCTTAATCGACCCTTCCGACATGTAGGTACGATGTAGCTGATGTACTTTAATGAAACCCCGCATCACAGGGATATGTATATGAATATCTATCTGTTATCAGCAAGAGAACGCCGAAGCGTCCCCGCCGGCGGGCAGCAACCGCGCGGCGCCGCGTGTCGAGATCTCATGCAGCAACTGCGGCACGCACACCACCACCATCTGGCGGAGAGACACGCGCGGGGAAATGGTGAGTCTTGTAGAGTGCGTTACGTCGTGCAGTACCTTCGGATGATGGCGCTACTTGCATCACCACTACTAAATTGCATCGTGTGGAGCGCCGTGTTCAGTTGAGTTAGTTCACGGAACTATACAATACTCACCGGGCAAGGGGAGGTGAAGGGGGGCAGCTAAGTAGGAGATGTAGGTAACGCCATCTATTTTTGACAGTTATTTTAACTTGTGAGAAAAGTGTGTAACGCCTGCGGCTTATACTACCATACCTTCTGTGGCTGTTTTTTTTTCAATTGTTTCTGCTTACACAGCAATCTGTCATAAACATTTAGCTGTTTCTTTGTCTGAGCATTTTCTGGTCACTTTGTTGGTACGGCAAGGAAGTGGTCCATTAACCACTATCGCTATTCTTTAGAGAATCTTTTTATGAGGTTTGGAATACTGTTCCTTCTCAGTCTTGAATAAACATTACTACCTGAACCTTTTAGATTGGCAGCCAAAGCATTAACATGTATTGTTAATTTTTGTTGGTATTTCTGGCTTCGGAAAGCGATTTCTTGTTTCACAGTATCGAGCCTCAAGTCTTGCAGGATATAGTTATTTTGAATGCAATTTGTGATGTTGAACATTGATCTATTGATTGAGTTTGAAATCTTTCTAGAATTTCTATGTTGCTGTTACTTGCTGTTCCCCAGAGTTCAATGCCATATGTCCAAACTGGTTTTAAAATAGTTTTGTAAACTGCCATTTTGCTTTCGTTAGTTAACTGAGACTTTCTACCAATCAGCCAGGTCATAGATCTCAGTTTTGTATCCAGTGCTTTTCTTTTGGTCCTGGTCTGTGGCTGTATGAAGTATTTTGTCACACAGGTGTGTAATGCCTGCGGCCTTTACTACAAGCTGCACGGCGTGCCGCGACCCACGGCCATGCGGCGCGACACCATACACACGCGCCGGCGCCGGCCGCGCCACGACGCCAAGCATTCGAGGAATCGTGAGTTATAGCGCTTATTATTTATTTATATTTCTAGCCGGCGGCGGACGGCTGGTAGGTAAACACCGCATGGCAGCGGCGCATCGCCGGTACGCGCAGCTTGCATAGCGCCTTGTCTTTACTATTTCCAATTACTATTATTACGATTTTGCCAAATCTAAGTAAACTTAAATATAAAATACGAAACGTCGAAATTATCCGGGATTAAAATATTACCTAGGGATAAAAAGTAGCCTATGTCCATTCTCAGATTCTATAGACTACCTGTGTACCAAATTTTATTCATATTGGTTCAGTAGTTTAAGCGTCAAAGCCGGACAGACAGAAAGAGTTAAGTTCGCATTTATAATATTAGTTAGGATTAATTAATAAAATAAATTAATCTTAGATTAATTAATCTCTGTTAGAGATAAGCTCGCCTTTGTATATTATCTTTGTTAATACATAATCTTATGTTTTCTATGTACAATAAAGAATAAAAACAATATTGTACGGTGTAGTATGTCCGGCAGGGGCGCGGCGCGGCGCGTGCGCGGACGCGGGCGAGGCGGCGGCGGGCGGCGAGGAGGCGGTGCTGGCGGCGCTGCGCAGACAGCTGCAGCCGCATCTGCTGGCCGCGCTGCATGCGCACTCCGCGCCGCAGCAGGTACGCTACTATACTAGCTGCCGAAGTATGAACATCCACCTACTTCGTGCCAGTGCCAGTCTCGCCTCGTGACGGCTACCTACGAGAGAAATAACATAGAATGGCAAAAAACTGAGAAAGGTCCACCACTTGATACGTGACAATTTTTTAGCCACAATTTGTTATTCCGTATAATATTATTGAAGTTTACCTGTAATTAATTTCAAATTAAACTTGATTTTACTATAATAGTAGTATAGTACTTATCTTGCTTTCAATGTATTTTAGAAAGAACCTATATTACAGACAAACAGCGTATATTAGTTGAATCACAAATACCCCGCTCGCTTCGCTCGCCCCTTTATAAAACATCTCGGAGATCTAACCCCGTTTTCAATTTAATCGTTTACCTATTCATGTAAATGCTAAAGACTCTTCTAATTAGTATACTGTTACCTTGCAGGTGGGTAGAACCGCACCCGATTACGACGAGGCGCCGCTGAACCTTGTTGCGACGCATGTAGCGGCAGAAGAAACGCACTGACTGCACTGTGATAACTTTCAGAAAAATAACCGACTACCCACATGTATGGAAGCCAGTAACTACCAGCAATACACGGAAACGAAACAGCAATAAGCAATGTACTTACAGTAAGTTAATTTTACGATTGTAACTTTATTTCTATGTCAATAATCAAGCAATATTAGTATTGTGTATTTTACAGGTCAGTTGTTGAGAATAATAGGTTTTGTCTTAGACCAAGTAACATTACATACAACACAAGCAATAAAGTGAGGCCCTCAAAACTACGCCTCGATTGTATAAGAGTAAATAAATACAGAAAATTCACACGCGGAAGGAACATCACTAATAATATTCTTACTAACAAGAGTAATAAGTGAAAGCAAATAATGTAATTTCCTATATGTTCCTATTTGTTTTCAAGAAAACTTTGATTTTCAGTGCTTTGGCTGTATTGTTATTCGGTCTGAGGTTATGTCAGTAATAATGATATTCTTTCTACGTCAGTTAAGAGCCAGTAAAGATACTTTATACACAAGTATAATAAATAGTTCATACGCAAATTATAAGCCTAATGCGGTTAAAATAAAAATCATATTTTACATTACAAATATGCCCAAGGGCCAGTAAAAGCAGTAATATTAGTATTTTAAAAAGGTTGTTAAAATAACATGTCAATTTTAATATGAAAGGTTACTGTGTTAGTTTCTAACGTACTGTATATTATAGTTGTAAAAGCAATAGATGTTTGACTAAATAATACTCAAAAAATTCAACTATATCCACAAAATTAAATAAAATTAACTTTTGTGTATAAAATCAGATTTTATCGTGAAACACTTTTATATTTAAAGTGCCTATAATCAAATAATAATCTTTTTGGGGAATTATTATAAATACCTATAGATCGGCGAAGACCTGTGACAAGAACTTTATGAAGAAAACATGATTCAGCAATGTTATTATAGCATATAGCCATCTTATCGATTACAGCATGACACACAATAATCATTGATAACATCTGTACCTATATAGGCATTAAATGATTTCACTTTTTTTATGAGAATTCCTACATACATATTATTTTGATTTCTAAGAAACAAGTATAGTAGAAACACAGGCCATTTTTAGAAACAAAAAGGTTATTTAGTACCACATATACAATAGCATTTTCTTTTAATGACAAAAAATAAAGTAGTATTCATGACATATTTAGTTGCACATACAGGTGTTTTTTCGTTGCCACCCTTAACGAAGGATACGTACTCTATACATCATATAAAGTAAGTTTATGCCAAAAAAAATGCTGGGAAACGATGTAATTTTTTTTATTTAATTACTTGATCGGGCGAAATGTATTGTGTCCAGTGTTTATGCTAGTTTTTTCATAGACAGATATTAATTATTTGTCGTGAAAAAATCTTGCTACACGCGTCAATGTGCATTTATACAGAAAAACGCAGTTTATTTATTCAACTTTGGGCCCTAATATTTTGGAAACCAGACACTTCCCAGGTATGCTTTCTTGGAGAAAAATTATCGTGATGATGAGGAGATTCCGTAGTTTTCGGGAACGTTGACAACCAAAAATCACCTGTATAATATTGTGTAAAAACACCCAACCATCATAACTGCTTTCTGATGTGATATATTCTGAATTATATTTATGAAAACGTAGGACATTGCTGGTCGATTCGGAAAGCAGTATGTTAGCACTTTCCGCGTCTGTTTACGCGTAGAACTGTATAGAGCTTTTTCTATGCTGCCGTACCCAATATGTATACCTTCCCGATGTGATAACTATGTTCGACTCGTAGGTAGGTGTATATGATGTAGCAGCTATTTATATACCTATTTCTCTCCTGTTTAAAGCTGAGATTTCAATTCAGTATCTTTCTGATAAATCATTTTACATCAGGTTGTTAGATCAGAACTTTTTATCGTAGATAAGTGATAAGTTGCAGTCAAAACTTCGATACAAGTTGTATTAGATGTGTGTGGAAGTCAATTTCATCTGAATATAGAATCTCATTGATGATATTATCGAGGTTTAAGCCTTGCCTTAAAATGCTCTCTTGATATTCATGAAATTATATTTACGGTTACCTATTTTGCAAGACGCAAGTATTCGCCTAGGTTTAGATTATTTTTAAGATAATGTAAATTTTATTATTTACTTAGTGTTAACCTTGAAGTAGTTTCATTGTAGTTAATTTATTTCCCCTTTTCGGTCAGTATTTACAGTGTAAGTTTTTTACTTATTGTTTGTGTAAGTTTTGTAGGAGTCGCGAGATAAATGAACGATATGATTATTCTATGTAAGATAATTTACCATTGAGCAAAATATTTTACAGAAGGTAATTATTATTATGATCCTGATACCTGGCCCTCCATTATTTTGATAATATAAAATATTAATTACTTTTTGGCATTATTAAACATAATTAGTAGTATGAGTTAGTAGTTTAGATACAAGGTTTTATTTTAGGATGTTTATCCGTAAGAAAATATCTCAGGGCATTTTGGTTAAATAAGCATTCACACATTACGATAAAACCAAATTAATGGCATTATTTATCATTCGATTACCGCGTTCACCTCATTGTGGTCAGTGCTATGTTATTTTATATTCGTAATGGAAGCATTTACGTATGTACCCTCGGTTTTTATTTTTGCTCTCATTTATATTATTTATTTAATTATGATTTCTTTTACACCGTCCTTATACTTGACGAAGCTACTTAATTAAGTGATATTTTTGTTTATTATCGAACCCCGACGGGCCAGTAACAAGTCTATGAGACATTGTGATAATACATAACTACTTTAAACGATGGCTAAGCCCATCCAAGTCTTGAGCTGGTATTTCCAAGGTTTCTTCCACTTCTCAAGCTTAACGTATTTGAAGAGCTTTAAAATTGAGATTATTTATTTTTTATTATTGGAACTAATCTAGTGTCAATTAGCATATGATGTACTCTTTAAATATTGCTTATTGATTTACAAGTTAAATTAGATGTCTACCTTGACAATAACACTTGCCACTTTATTCATAACACTTACCTATATAATATTGTTTGTAAGCTCTATTATAATAATTTCGACATGGACAAAGATACACGCTTTAGAACAGTATTAGACCTAAGTATTATGAGTAAAGGGGTCGCTCTATATCCACTTAAGCTCTCTGTATTAGCTCTCTTTGTGATGGTTTTAGTAATCATACATTATATGCACAGTCGTGCCTATTTTTCTAACGTAGATGTAAATGTTTTTTTAAATTTTTAAAGAAATCGATTACCATAAAAATCTTAGCGGTAGAATAGTAAAACATGAACAGAGGGACATTTTTTCACGCACACAGCGTGTTGGTTATGTACTCGTAACTAGTCCAAAGAACAGAGGGGTAAGCACGAACCTCTCGATAGTCCATAACGCTAGCGTCAAACTGTCAAATCACATAGATTTTGCTAGCGAGTCGCTAGCGTTACGCCGCATAAAAAGGTTCGCGTTTACCCCACAGACTATAAATTAAGTTGTCATGCTAAACTTCCTAAAGGGTTTTTTCTTGTCAGCATCATACTTTTTGCTAATGAGTACTTATTTGAAAATCGAAGATAGAAATAAATAAAAGTGGCCAGCTAAAGGCAGCATACGGTTGTGTGCGTGAAAAAGATGTCTGTTTCTCCAAGTACTATTTCGATAGTGCAATATGGGAATTGTCTATTCCATGAAACTGGACCCGTTTAGTACCAGCTGCAAACAGATGGTTTGAGCTTACATTACTGCCAGCCAGTAGTGACACAGTATTATTTTATTGAATTTATTTCTTGTACATTTCTTAGGCGTTATTTTAATATTTTGCTAGAACTTGTGTAATCTAGTTGACACGTCCGATTTTTTTGTGTACGTATAAGTTATTATAAATAATATGTTGGTTGTAGCGGGAGTGTAATCTTATATTATGATTTGTATGTTTTACCAACGTAATTTTACCAATAATGTACCTATTGAGGCATTCGTTGATGCTCAGCCATTTTTGCGTCGCGTTGGCTCAGTAATTCCGGATTATTTGTTGAATCTCAAAAGAATCTTCCTTCATTGTAAGAAAAATAATTATGCTCTTTGATCTTCCAATTTGGTTACGTATTTATTATTCTTTAGGTTATTTTACTAATTGATTTTAGAAGTTGATGAACAACGTATCGTATAAGTTACTAACAAACCGGTTGTGTCGTGTGTGCTTACGCTCTAACAAGCATGTGTTTGTGTATTTGTTTCTATTTTTGTGTCTACGAAAAGTAGGCGTCGGCCCTATTCTGTTATGTTGTAACTATAATTTATGCTGAAATGTTAGCTTTGCACTGCTCTCACGGAAGTTCATTGTGCATCTTCGTGCGAAAGACTGACAGACAAATCTCACTATTAGAACTCCTGTGGGGTGAGCACGAATCTCTCGATATTCCGTAACGCGTCAAACTGTCAAATCACATAGATTTTGTTAGCGTTACGCCGCGTAAAAAGGTTCGTGCTTACCCCTCTGTTCATACGTATTCTGAAGCGTCAACATCGTCCGTGACGATGTCGGGACATAGTATTTTAATTAAAATGTGATATGTTTGAGATTGGAGGCGTGTTTCTGAAAGCAATAATAATTGTGATACATTATGTATGTGTAAAGAGCATTGTATTGTGTGCAGGTTACGAAAGATCATTCTAGAATGCTATTGTCAATTAAATATGTTTCATACTGAATGTCGAACTCACAAGATATAACTGTAACTAGTAAGCAATATAATAGAGAATACTATTTTGATGTCATTCAATGTGTGCCTATGATTTGTGAGTTTCTCGTTCAGTATTGCGCCGAAATAAAGATCAATGTATAAAATTCTAATTGAAAACAATGCTTCTATAATAGTTCTTCTCCACTCCGTGTATAGTGTAGACAGATATCTTTTATACCTATGTAATACGTAAGCATAAGATATTGTACTTACGAAGCAATAATTTCCAATATAGAAAGCTTAAAGGACCATAATTTGTTGATTGTTATAATGTAAAATGTCATGTACCTATGTATTGTATTTTAGTAAGTTTCAGCATAAATTATCCGATTGAGATTGTACGTGTACAAGTGACGGAATACTCATTGTGAAAACATTAATTATTGTTGTATAGATGATAAATAATGTGACTTACGCAGGGATGGATACTTAAATTATTAAAATTTTAACTGATATATTGGCTATGTAGTGAGTAGAATATTTTTTTACAAATAAATTATAGCAGCTATTTCAGTAGTTTGACAATACACACCTATTCTTGGTAAAGAAAATGATAGTTTAAAATAAATTATTTGCAGCCTTAGATGATAAAACAAAATAGAAGATAGTGACTCGTCTCCAACGCGTGGACCGCTTAAATTAGGCCAACGTCGCCTGATTATTTGCAGTTGAGAGTAGCAATAGCGCGCTCGTGTGACGGAAGAAATTCTTTTTTTATTTTAAGCGGGGTAAAAGTTATCAAAATGCCTTCATGTGCTTTTGTGCGTTGTACTAATCACAAAAAAAACAAATCACATGGAATCACTTTTCACGCATAAGTACACGAAAATTCTTAGGTTAATAATTGTAAATTCACTTATTGTTTTGATCGCCATTTTGCAGAGCGAGTTAAAAATATATGACACATCTATGTGCGACAAGTTAAGCAAGCAAACACGTGCCGTGTGTGTGCGAATGCGCCCGCTGTGTTTCGTTTTTGCAGTAGCTTCTTACCATAGTTATTGTCTGGGACACGAGCTGACACGACTCAACCCGAAATTATTCCGATGATGCTCTATTGAAACGCTCTCGCTCGCGCTACTGTCGATATAAATAGGTTTGTCTCTATCGCTCAGTAGTGTACAACGTTAAATATAATTACAGCTGTGTGTGTGTTCATGCGTGTAGTTGTGTAGCATGCCTAATTTCTAGTTGACGATTTTAAGGACGTGCCCTATCTTCCGCTATTTTATTTTCATCTAAGTTTACAGCATATGTTTGATTCCCAAGAAGTCTAATTGTCCTTTTCCCAATTCGTCCAATCTAAAATTCTGGGATAGATGTCCTTGATTATATAGACGTTTTGACTTTTCCTAAGTAAAACATGGTTATAATCTGCTCTAAAGCACCATAATCACAGCGCGGGATATTAAATATGTCTTGAACTAGTGGACGCCCACGACTCTGTCCGCGTGAACTACAGAAAAAACAAAATGTCGAAATTATCCGGGATAAAAAGTAGCCTATATGGTAAGTGGGACTTGTCACAATTCCTGAAAACTGCATCGAAATCGGTTCAGTCGTTTGAGATTAGCGTGCACAAATGCACAGACAAAAATTCCAAAAAATCTTATTTTGGGTACTAGTTGGGTTTAGTAGCGTTGATAAAGGTCTCCTTTATATTTTTTCTCATATATCTCATGTACAGACAGCGATCCGTTACATTTTTATTATATGCTATACATGAGAAATTCTGCGAATTTAACAATTTGACATATTGCGAGTAAATAAATAAACGAGATTGCGAACAGAGCGGAGCGCATCGAATTATACATTAGCGGCCGTTCTACTAAATAAAAGTACAGTTTACAACAACATATTTATATTCGCTATGTGACAGTAACAATAGGTCGTTTAGTCGCCTGTCGCGTGCGTCGCCGCTTGTCGTTAGCGCGTCGCGTTTGCGTCGCGTCGCGGAACAGTTGCTCGCTATCGGCCGCCTCTGCGTCGCGCCGGAGCCAGTGTAGTGCGTGAAGATTGTAGCCTACCATGTCCTGTGGAAGGAAATATTACGTATTAGAAAAAAATAAGGGAGGCAGGTAAAGCTTTGGTCACGTAGGATAGCGGTGCTGTTATATAGCGGCCGTTTGAAACCACACCCCCTTTACGATGCCGACATGTGAAATGTTCTTTCAAGGCCTCTGTCATCCATCATCTATAGGACACCAAAGCTACCAACTTTTTTACGGTATGTTTGGGCCGTCCATTTAACTCATTGCACACGATCCAAACCACTAATCAATACAATCATGCGGTCTCTGTAGGTGGACCGGTAGGGCTATTACCTAATTTGCAGTAGCAAAGCGATAGCAATGCGTCAGCGAAAATGTTGAGTGTGACGTCTCGCGCACTCCACTTAATCACAATTCTCGCTATCGCATTGCTTCTGCAAGTTAAGTAATCGGCCTATGGATCAGGACACATTCGCTGCCGGCAGATTTACAAAGCATGCTGATGTCAGATCAACGTCTAGTGTGAGGACGCAAATACGCGTCGGTGGCACCTCTTGAATGCTTTAAGTTCTTAGTCTATTATATACCTATAATAAAAACTCACCCGTAGTTCGTTGAGTCTCAACCCGGCCTTCGCTTGTATCTGAATAACATGTTTGAGAAGCCCCTTATTAGCTACCAGTGGTGCGTGATGTAACTTCAACAGAAACAATGCTGTTCGACATAGTAGCTCAATATTATCTCCCCTGTCCAGTAAAGTGGGTAACGTTCGTACTATTTCGCTGGCTGCGCTTAGAGGGAGTAGAAGTAGGGCTTCTTCTAGGTCACTAGAATAGAAGATATTCTATTAGTTTAGAATGTAATGAACCTAGGTGAAAAAAGAGGGCACTTCCGCAGATCCTTAGGAAATTAAACACAACATCTAAGACCGCCTTAAATACAGGAATGAGTTTAAGACAATTTATTTAGGTACTGAAAAGAAAATTAATTAGTTCAAATGTCCATAAATTCACGGCGAACCCAAATATGTACTGTATTACTCACGGACCCCCGGAGGTCTGCGGACCACAGGTTAAGAAACACTGCGCTTGCCGCTGTTAGTTGTTTTGTTGAAACAACGGCGAATGGTCGGTGTTCTGTTACAAGTAAATATTCAAGTCTAGGAGCGCAACTTCCAACCAATTATAAACTTTGACGGCCGATTGGTGTAGTTGGTAGTGGCCCTGCCTGCGACGCCATAGGCCCTGGGTTCGAATCCCGGTAGGTACAAACATTGATGTGATGAATATCGATGTTTGTTTCCGAGTCATGGATGTTTATATACTTATATATGTATATACCGTTGCTTAGTACCCACGACACAAGACCTTAGGGATCTTAGTGTGGGACTAGGTCAATGTGTTGTGAAGTGTGTGAATATTTATTTATTTATTATTATTTATTTACTTACCTCGACCGTATTCTCTTAAGTGTTTCTACAAGGAATTCCTCAGCCGTAGCACTGTTATACGCTTGCATCAATACCGGCGGCTGAACGGTTTGTCCTCTCGATTCGGCTACCTCACGTTTGTATTCCGCGCCCACTGATAAGCATTCTAATATCGAGTCTGCCTAAAAATGTCATGTTAAATGTTAGGTTATATTAGTTAATTCTTAATCTTTTGTTATTTAGCCCTACGTCATGGACTAAAGTAGTAGCCCTACATCAAGAAGTAGTAAAATGTACTTACGGCTTTCTCTGCCCCTACAGTTTTCTTTGTCGGCATATTCAAGCCGGGTAAACCAGGAACCGGAGCCTGTTTAAAATAACATTTCAAAATAAATTCAATTATTTCCATGTCTTATTATATTGACATACCCACATGTCTACTGACACAACTCACACTTCTCCCAACATAACTCACACATCCATCAACTTTACTCACACATCCACCAACAAAACTGACACAACTACCAACAAAACTTACACTCCCACCAACAAAATTCACACTTACATCAACAAAACTCACACTTCCACCTACAAAACTCACACTTCCACCTACACTCACACTGCTACCAACTTAACTCACACTTCCATCAACTTAACTCATACGTCCTTTGCTCCCAAACCAGCAATACTCACATGTCTCTCATCCGTAGCCAGCCCTTCTTCTTGCTCATCAACATCATTGAGGACGACAGTTTCGTCAGTTCGCGCGTAAAGACGTAACGTGCGGTCCGCGCCGCAAGTCGCCACGTACAAACCTGCGGCGCCCACCGATAGACCGTAGCATTCCCCCACGTGACCCTGGGGTACAATGATTATGAATTAATAATTATTATTATTCATTAATAAGTACCTACTGCATTACATTTTTTATCCTAATCGCTCACACAGGGTTAGGCGAAACAACAAACAAAAATGCAGTTTTGCTTTACGCGGCTTCACACACATATGAATAAAATCAATTTACGCTCTTTGGGCGTCATTTTTGATCTCAGCGTTTGATCGTAAGTTTTATTGAACTCGAGATAATCAAATGGATTTAGAAAATAGTGTTAAAATAAAAATATATGATTGTGCTTTGTCGAAATCAGATAAACAAAAAAGGAAACGCCGTCTATACTAAGCAAAGGCGAGATCATATAATATCCCGTAATATTAATTACTTACATTTGATGTTATTTTTATCCTTTAGTATGTATACTATTTATCTATGCTTATCTATGTTTATGTGTTTTATTTAGGTATTTATGTTTATGTAGTCTATTAAGGTATTTTTGTTTATTTTAGGTTTATGTCTTTTCTTTTATTTAATTATTTAGTTTATTGGTCTGTTTGTGTGCACACATACCTACCTCTTATGTTAATTTCTCTTTCACGGTTGGTTTGCTGGAAGAAATCTCTTTTAGAGATAAGCACGCCTTTGTACATTTTCTTTGTCATAAACTTTATTTGTGAAAACTTTACTGTGTACAATAAAGCATAATAATAATAATAATTACTTAATAGAACACATGCACCAATGTCAGATTTAATAATATTCGAGTAAATAAATACTCACATTCAACGTAATAATATTCTCATAATTATCAGCGTCCCACTCCTTAACTTTGCCATCTCTCGATGCGGTGAACAAGTAATGCGTCGACGGTGCAAACTGTAGTGACGTCACCGTATCGTTGTGTGCGAATATCGACTTGTGACAGTCTCCGAAGTCCATGCCCCAGATCTTTGAAAAAGAAAAAAATCATTTATTTCGTTTAGTGACGTGAGATAAAAACAAAATAACTGTTTTAAACTAAAAGACTATGTCATTACTTGATTAACTTTAATTATATCAAATTATGAAAATAGACGCCGGAGGTTATATTTGCCGTGCCGTATATTGAGCGATGACACTGAATATAAGGAGTAATAATTTTATTAACACATTCGCTACCGGCAGATTTTATAAGGATGCCGTCAACGCCTAGTGCCAGGACGCAAAAAATCGTCAGCGCCAGCGGCACATCTAGAAAGTCTTAAAGACGCGAATACGTAGTCGCCGGCACTGAATGTGTTAATTAATTAATTATTAAGAGTGCACAATTATTTTAAGTTTCGACATCTCGCAATGATTTGCATGTGCTAGGAGATCTTACAGGCTTTGTTGTAATATTAAGGGCAGATTTTTCCAATTGTTAGATAGCCTACCTGAAGAATGATGCTGTCTTTCTCTAAAACTTGATCAAGATAGAGACAACATCAACCTTATCCGTCAGATAGGCTATCTGATTATTGGAAAATCCGCCCTTGACGTACCTTTACGTTCCTGTCCGCTGAGCCGGTGGCAATGAGAGATGAATCGTAGCTTATGTCCAGACAATGCACGGGAAGCTTGTGTCCGTACAGCGATAGGTAGAACTGGAAAAGAAACGCTTGTAAAGGAAAAATCGAGGTATGCCGTCCATTTATTCTACCTACAATTTACCTTGAAGGTTTTTAAAGCTTGTATTTCTTTATCTTGTTTGGTAATTGGTATGATAATAAACAAGGCCAAAACTGTCGATACGGTTTAATGGAGCTTAGCAGTTGTATCATATCGCAAGTATTTCCCTAGAATGTATGGTACAAAAATGGGGAAACATTTGCCCAACATTGTGAAACATTAAGTTCGGTACTGACCGACGTTACGCGGTGTAATGCATTCGCAACAAGCATGTTACGCAATACAGCAGTGTACCAAAATCTATGTAAAAGTGGCTTGTTTTTCGCTGGTTTCGCCATAACACAACGTTATCTACTTACTAACTACATGAATGTAACAATTCATCGCATAACGTCGGGTCAGTACCGAGCTTTACAGGCTACTTAAAAAAATGACATCATCATCATCTTCTATGCTGCTCTGGGAGTGAAAAAAAAACGTATAATACGACAGCTGCTTCTCTTCCCGGGCATACCGTACAAGTCAGTAGAGGGACAAGAGGGTCTTGGTGTTTTGTAGGCGATGGGCTGACCACCTGTCACTACTAACCGAAATTGTATATCTCAACTATATCCTCAAAATTGGTCAGAAGTGGCACCATGTGGTTATATCGGCCCTTGGTGCTCTGCCTACCCCGTAAGGGATAAAGGCATGATTATATGGATATGTATGTATCATCATCTTCCATCTCATATTATTTATTGGGTCGGCGCAATATGGTTGCATTCCAAAGTCATATTACCAAGGATTTGGAATTTGTTTACCTGCCTAGTAATAAAATACTTTTAATAATAGCAGACAAATGTTCAGTACTGCCTTACCTTAAAAGTGTCCAAAAAGAATATTTTGACAGTAGAATCGAGCAGCGCGGCCGCTATGAACTTATTATTAGGACTGATCTTTACAGCCAACACCGGCTCTTCCAGTTCTAAGGTACGCGTGTGCAGTATCGATAATACCTGAAAATATTACACAAATAAATATATTATTAATCCTTTACTGATGCTACAGAGGAATAAGATGTAGACATAGAGTGCTAACATCATACTAACAGTTTCGATGCACCATTAGACTTTTCGGTGCCTCAGAATTCCAGTCACTGACACTCAGATTCTATTAGTGTTATGTATAGCAATGTACTAAATTACTAATGTATTGTAACATTCGTAGTAATGCAATCTAAGTGTCAAGGACTGGAATTGTGAGCCACCGAAAAGTTTAATGGTGCATCGAAACTATTAGTAATGACAATAGCACTCTATGTCTACATCTTATTCCTCTATACTGATGCGGGTTATTGACTAGAGTACATCAGCTGCATCTCCTTCCGAGCATATCGTTATAAAAACTCGGACATTTACTCAGGTGATAAGCTAGCAAGTTATCACTGGTTATTTACATCTGTCTCTGCTATGCTAAACGTGGCTGTGGGATCTCCTTTATGATCCTGCAGTTATGGCTAGTCCATTTCGGGAACACAGCCGTATTTATTATGTTTGTAATTATTACAGACGTACATAATAACATTTTGATTTAGTTGGTTTGGTATAGAGTGGACGTCATATCATAGCGCTGAAGAACATTTTCTATGTAAACAGTGTCATTTTACCCATTATTCCAATATATAGACAACGTTCTAGTGACATCAATTCACCGCTATATGATGGCACCGCTATTCTAGGAAACCAAAGCTTAATCATGCACATACTCAAAAAATTGAATACTGCCTATGATCCGCAATTAATTGGATTAGTTTTATTTTGGATTAATATCGGCGTTTTACCTACCATTCAAACGCTTATTAAGCAATAACCGTTATTTGAAGCCTAAATAAACACTTCTTAAGATCTGTTTGTTATCGCCTGGTGGACGTATAACGCCAATGTGATAAATAACATTTAAGATGGAAAGTTATGCAGTAGAAAACTTTATTGAAGTATTGTATACTAAAACTGTAGATCTACCAAACTTACTGTAAACCACTAGAAGTGTGGAGTACAGCAGTGTAACAGTGGTTTGCCAAATCTATTGATCCTTTAAGTTTGGAGTACTAAAATATCCACATACTCCTAGGAGTATATTATCATAATCAGAAAAAGACAAATGCAAGAATCCTGATGGACATGAATTTTTGCTAGAAATTTTGCTAAAATTTTCACTTTATTTTAATAATTAATTTATCTATTATTAACATAGACATAAGATCTTGTAACACTGACAAACTATTGAGAACTCGAGCTGGACGAAGAAACAACATTTACGTCCATACTAAAAATAATTACAAAAAACATCGAACGATAACATCTATAATACAGGGTGTAACAGAAAGGGTATGTTAAGCGAAAAGGTATGCAAATAGCCCATTATTGAGAACCTATTCCCAAAATTTGAGACTCAAAATCACATGTTTATTTTTCAAGATTGTATGAACATTCCTGAGTTGTTTAGGAATTCTCCATACTATCTGGAAAAATAAACATGCGATTTCGACTCTCAAATTTTGTGGGTAGGTTCCTTTTAGTGGGCTATTTATATAGCTTTTCGCTTAACATACCCTTTCTGTTACATCCTGTATATAGATAAAAATAGGTGCACTTACTTGAATACTGTCACGGCAATCAAAACGCCAATGAAGATAGATTCCCGGACACACCATGAGCAAGACTCCCCACCTGGTGTACGGGATGTGACGTAGTATTGAAGAGACACTCGAGCAAAAATACCGACTCGTTACCGGAAATCAGGTTCGCTGCTCTCAAATAGTGTTTATTTAGGCTTCAAATAACGGTTCATGGCTTAATAAGCCAGTGTTAAGAAAAATATTCAAATAGCATAAAAGTTTGTATACCTTAGCTTTGGATTCTCCGGTAGAGTCTGGGATAAGCTCGAACTGCCACAACTTTACAGTTTTGTCGCCGCCGCCGCTGTAGCAGCCTCGCTAAAACAATAAAGAAAATTAAGAATAATAATAATAAACGTTTATTCTTATTTGACACGGTATGTACAGACAGTAGTTATACAAATTTATAAAATTATAATGTGTAAGTATTTTGTACGTTAATAGATCATACTGGTGTCTAAGCTAGGATTTCCTGTGTTATACACACCAGAGCATTTTTTTTTTACATAAAAGTATTCATAATACAGTCTGCTTATAAGTAATTTGGAAAAACAATTAATATAATAATAATAAATCAATAAAGCAAAATATAAAATTATAAAAAGTGAGCCATAAAAATGTCAGTGAGTGGTAAAATACAATGATTCTCAAGCAAGAAGATGCAATTTAACTCGTTAAACCAATTAAATTCTCCCCTTCCAGGTAGCCCATCCCTATTATCCACTGGCTGATCTTTCTCTTACATTGATTCCTACATAGTGAGTAGATAGCCAGATTTTTGTTAGCTCTGTTATAGAGATAAACACCCTGAAAGCAGTAAATCTGTTTATAAATTCCGTTCTGAAATGAATTGCTGGACAGACTATATATCCAAGAGTATATCCAAGAATAAAAGTTCTGAGTTAACAAAGGTCCAATGGCAATCCTTCCTACTAATATTATAAATGCGACAGTTTTTAAGGATGGATGTAAGTGTAGCTGAGCCACCTATCGGAATGCAAGAGAGAACGCGATATCGAAGTTTCTCACAATGATTGGAATATATACATGGGCAGAAACAAGCGCTTCCCTTTTCACCAACCCCATATAAATATAAATAAATAATATTCACACACCTTCATAACACATTGACCTAGTCCCACATTAAGATCCCTAAGGTCTTGTGTCGTGGGTATATGAATACATAGAAACATCCATGACTCGGAAACAAACATCGATATTCATCATATAAATGTTTGCACCTACCGGGATTCGAACCCAGGACCTATGGCGTCGCAGGCAGGGTCACTACCGACTGCACCAATCGGTCGTCAAACTTGAAACTTGCCATGTATTAATTTCACAATAATAGCAACCCCTGCTGTAGAGAGCCTCATGCACTAGTATCCTATAAAGACAAACAAAACATACCAGATCCGGCGTAAGATGCACCGCATTACAGCTAGCAGAATGCGCGGGCACCGTCTCTATAACGCGTCCGGCCGCCACGTCTACAATCAGTATGGAGCCGTCAGCGCAGCCCGAGAGTAAATGACGGTCGCCCGGCGCGAAGCTGATGCATTGCGGACGTGATGACGGCACGGGGATCGTACGTAAGCACGTTTGATTCGGCCTGAGGGGTTGTAAACGATATTTATTACGTGACTAGTGGACGCCCGCGACTCCACCCGCGTGGACTACAGAAGAAACAAAATGTCGAAATTATCAGTCACAATATATTCCTGAAAACCGCATCGAAATCGGTTCAGCCGTTTCTGAGATTAGCGTGCACAAACACACAGACAAACCGACAAACAGACAAAAATTCCAATAATAATTGTTTTGGGTACTATTGCGTTGATAAACGTCTCCTATAATGTCCATGTACAGACAGCGATCCGTAACATTTTTATTATATGTATGTAATAGATTAAAGCCTCATTTACGTGATACTATTTTCTTGCCTATTGCCATGGACGGAATGTTTTCACTCTACTGTAATTCGTATATTAATTAACTTGGATTAAAGTCGAAATAACTTTACTCTAAGATGTAATATGACATTCTGTATGCAAAAGTCTGAGCCTAGGATTGGAGTATGCTAGCTAGTGAGTAGAATAAAATGACAGAAGATCGTAACTTTTGCTTATTTTCTACAGAAGACCAGCTTGCACTAAAATTACATATAAATCACCTGTTCCAAAGTTTGATGGTATCATGTGATGCGGACGCGATGGCGAGGTTATCAGAACTGATGGCGACGCAGCGCGGCTCCTTCTGGTGACCCGGCATCGTCACTTGCTTTAGACAACGCACTGGTAATAGGTATCATACATATTATGTTATAGCAACCCAGAATTTAAGCGACAATACCATAGACCTGTCTTCAATATCTATGTATGTACTTCGCGTGTAAAAAAGGATTGCAAAGCATTTCAATCAGCGCAAATTCATTAAGGCCTGATTCGAGAACGAGTGCCTATTCTAATTCTCAACTTCCTTTTATACGCAAAATACACACACTTACTTTGTCTAGTTATTACATAGGTCTGTGAATTTAAATTGGCGTATAAATTGTGAGACAGATATCTCGCTCGCTCTCACCAATTTCGTGAAACGAGCGCAGTAGCGATAAGTTTACCAGCTAGTGACAAAGTAACATTATTTATCGTTCGAATCGACAGTAATTCGTCATCGAACGAAACGTTTGCTTCCATAGGAAGTCTTCTTTTTTGGAAATGTTACGACAACCAACGCAATGCGAAACGGTCTTATACTGACTAAGCACCTAGCCCTAAATTGCTTAGTTAACGGTTCAGGATCTGGGTTGAAATTCGCGGTAGGCAGAGGCATATTACCATATTTATTATACAAACTTTTGTCATTAATATTGTGTTAACTGATAAGTAGGATTTAAAACCGACTTTTTAGAGTTCTAAATGTGTAGTTAATGTGTTGTGAATAATATATTTATCTACTAAATACTTTTAATCATACCTTCATTCCCTTCTCCTAGTTTCAAGCTATGAAGCTCGACAGTATTATTGGCCAGGGTGACTCCTATACGCAGTTCACCGTTGGTGCCCAACAACAACGATACCGATTTCAGCTTGAACTCCAACTTCACTGACGTCAGTCTCCGGACTTCGTCGGTCAGTGAGAGTAGCTCTGCCACTTTTACTCCCTCTGGGTTGGCTTCGCCACTTTCTTTTTGCTTGCTAAAAATATATTATTCTTCATAACGGAAACGGAACTATTAAAAGGAAACTAAACATATTAAATCCACGAATTTGGACTACATGTTCACAAAGTATATTCTTGTAGGTTCTAGCACATATAAAACATGTGCGTGCACATTACAACAAATAACGCAATTGACTCAAGGGCGGATTCCAGGGGAGAGTCCTTAGACCAGCTTAGGCAATGTTACAATTTTACGAGCGACAGCAAAGTTCGCAAAGTTATCGAATCATGACCCCCTGACTCCAATCCGGAATCGCCTTGATTGAATTGACTGGCATGTTCCTGCTATTAATCCTATACAACAACACAAAAATCACAGACACTAAAAAACTTACGCCAATTTCTTCCTCTGCTTCTTAACCCGCTTATCCATCCTGGCTTTGGCCTCATCGTCGGAGCAGAAAGCGAACAGTTCCAGTAACGAGTCCGTGCCGTAACATGCGAGGACCGTCTGCCCGAGGTCCGTACTCAGACCGACCACACGACCGCGACCACCGCGGATCAACGAGCCCACACAGTGACATTGAAGGACCTGGTAAATTCCACAGGTTGAGTGTAGCAGTTACCAAGTACAAAGTTGTTGTAAGGCGAAGCTTAGTACTATATTATAAGTCATAAATAAATTCATTTCATTCAATTCCCTGTATGTATATTTTGGAAAATTTTAAATATGTCATAAAAAATCCTACATTATTTAAGAGGGCCCATGAGATGTATCCAAGGAATACCAGAAACCGTGATAGACTTGCAAGCGATTACTGTCCAAAGACTTCACTATATAAAAAAAGCTGTTACTTCATGTGTATGAAAATATATAATAAAATTCCTAATAAATTTAAGGTAGGCTCTATTGATATTATGATAAGGAACTTGAGAGAGTGGCTGATTGATTGCTGTTTCTATAGCGTCAATGAATTTTTGGAAAAATGTTTTGCATGCTAATGTATTTAAGCGGAATAGTAAGAACTGATATTAATATTATTTAAGACCTTACTTGTACCTATTCTTGGCAAATAAACGATTAGGATTTGGATTCAATGCAGCTTTCATGAAGCACACACATTGTTATATTCTGAGGTTTCATTTGACAGACTGCTTGCATTCCCATCTAAGATATTGAAAGATTTTAATAGAGATTCTTTCAGCAAACAATCTTTAGATAAAAAAAAAACCAACAACATAACTTACAGAGCTATCCTCAATGTTGTCAGTTTCGTCAATTTTGACAATCTCAAGTTGACGAACAAGTTTCTCTTCATCCTTTTCATCCCCTATCCAGTTAAGTTTCCAGACTCGAAGCTCCTGGTCTGAGGTGCCTGTCACTAGGTACCGCTCTTCTTTCAACAGCACTGCTGACCACACCTGTTTGTATGTAAACTAGATAAATCATAGAATTTTGTAATTCACTACATATTATAAAGTTGCTACACAATATCTGTATGTTGCTATGTATAGGTATAGATCTTTAAAAATACACACTGGATTTTAATGCAGTTTAGATTAGAGAATAGAGTGATTTAAGAGGAAGGTTTATATAGTATAACTTGTGATCCTTGGTTTCATTTTTTTAATGTTAAATAGGTGTATGCTTGACCACAATGCGCCTGATGATAAGCACTGTTGCAGTCTAAGATGGAGCGAGCTTGCCTAAAAGAAACCGGTTCACTCTCGACTTTCATATGGGTGCAAATGTTTATATGAAATTCCTCATTAGTTTTTGCATAAATTGTATGTATTATTACCTCCATCTGATGTCCACCTAAAGTCTTGAAGCAATGTTTGGTCTCAATATCCCAAAATTTTACAAATGAGTCTTTGGATGAGCTAACAATCACATTCTTGCTGTTTATAAATGACACACTGGTGACCACACCTTTATGGCCGCTAAACCTGGCTGTGCCAGTTTCTGCTACTACATCCCAGAGAATGACTTCTGTATCCTGAGAATATGAAAATTGGAAGCAAACATTTAGGTATTTATTATTAGATTTGTTTATTAGATTATGTAATACTAATAACTACTAATAGTATAATAAGTAAGTAAAACACAATATATATAAACATATACAAACATATACATGTATTTTAAAGAAGTATGTGAGCAGATTTCTGCAAAGGTTGATTAACTTAGTATAGTTCATACAGATAAAGCCATATGTGTACTAGTTGGTTACACAAATAACTGTCAAAAAGTACTGGTATAGGATTTTGGATGGGTGCAACGTGCAACCAAGTGTCGCATGATACTTTACTTAGGCTTACCTTAGATCCTGAAACCAATCTGTGACCCTGCTCATCATACTGCAGAGAAGACACAGCCGACTTGTGCCCCGCAAATACACATACAATTTCATTGTTGGTCAAGTCAAACACATTTATGTTGCCATCGACATAACCTACTGCTATGTGATTCCCACTGGGGCTTGCAGCTATCTGAGATACCACAATATTCTCCCCGGATAACACTTGGGCCTGAACAAAAGAGGTTTATTTAAATATTTTTTTCTTTTTTTTTTATAATAAAAAACCAACAGTGTTTACATAAACCATTACTGGTTTTTCTGAACACTGCCGTCATCCCTCTTCAAGCACAAATAAACCCAAAACTATAAATTAAAAAGCTACAACACACTTACTTATCCTGCATCTAACTATACAATAAAATTTAATATACCTATTATCCACCGAGCGAGCGAGAGAAATAATTAAAGCATTATTTGTCACTTTAAATGAACCTAGTAGCACATTATACAATTCAATAATATGAATGAATTAGCAAATTCCATATGAAGTAGCAAATTGTAAGGTTAGGTTTTTCAACTTCTTAATATTAACTGAACAACGGTATTTTGCAATTTACCTTTTCACCCAAACGCATGTCCCATATAATAACATGTTCACAAGCCCCTACTGCGATATACCTTCCACATATGCCGTTTAATGATACATGGGCACTGTTACAGTCTGCGCTAGCTATGATGTTGAAAGTGCCACTGGCCGCGTACCGAAGATATTGCTTTGTTAAGCCCATTATGTGGCCAAACAATTAAATTGTATTACAAAATGACCGTAAAACACTAGATATTTAATATAATTTACATGTAATTTATATTCACCACGATTGAACACATGTTTTTGTTTACATTCTTACTTTTTTAAAATCTATTGTAGGTACCAATGACATATTTAAAATATGATTCCTTGTTCATTATATTTGTTAATCGAATAAATGACTGATGAATCTATTTTTATTTATCTGTTTGGTTACAATATCTAATATAATTTACACTTACTGTGAATAAATTCTAAATTAGTTATCGAATAAATAGTTTTACTGTAGTTTCGTAACTTTACGTCTTTGATTTGCCTGTATTGCTACTAACATTCTGTTTCCAGATTGATCAAATTAAAAATATAATATTGTCTATGACGTCTGTTTGCGTTAGCCTTTAATATAAAATTCCCTAAATACAGGTCAACGTTGAATGGAAATGTTATGAAATCATTAGTGACATGATTGCTGACAAGCGCAAATTCACAAGTAGAGTGCGATTCATATGGTTTTGCCAAATAGTCACTTTGATGATGGCGCTAGTTACTGTGTATGTGACTACATTTTCTTCAAAAAATCTTACTCCAGAAATGACACAAGAGTTATTCTTTAAAGAAACTCTAAATATAATTATTTATATATAATTTATTTTAAAATCACAAAATCTTTACCTATTGTGGTCCCTCATACATTTCATGTCGTTTTATTCGCAAGATTTTCTATTTTAGTGGGTTTGTGTCAAATATAGGGCAACTTTTATCCCCAAACATAATCGAAAAGAAACAAACAATTTGTCTATGTCTATTTTTGTCGTAGTTCGTTCGGATTCGGCGGGAAAAGCTGGAAGGGAGCGGGTGTAATTTTCTTGTGAAAATCAAAAATTATTTGTAAATGGCTTGCATGTGTCTGTAAAGTGATGTTTTCTGGTAGATAAGTTATATTTTGATTACTTGTGATGTGAATCTAGTGCGTGTGCATGGTTTTATACGCAGGTAAGCTGAGTAAAACTTTAGCCGGAATACGATCTCTTCATGGGCCCATGTAAGTTGTTTCTGCAATTATTTTTCATTTTGACTAACTTAACACTTGTTCTTGAGAATTTTCCCGACGTTTCCATTCATCACCATCATCATTATCATCCCATAAATTCAGAAATCATTTACTAAAGACAATGGCTGTATGGGCTTATGTTCCCCTTGCCTTTCCTTCGGGATAAACTAACAAAAAAAAAATCGTGTTCGTTCGTGAAATGTGTGTGAGATTAAACTTTGGTGAACGATTTTTCGGTTAATTTCTGTAATAATAATTCGCAAACTACTATTATTGCCATCAGGTTATTATGTTACTCAACAAAACCAGGTTTATCATTTTTCTTGTTGATCCATCGTCATGCGCCCCATTCCAACTTTCAATGTGATTTTTATTTGTCTCCACTTCAATTAATTGCTCCTTATTTGTATTCAGATTAGTGGGATTTACCCATAAAACAAGAAAGAGCAATATGGAGAACAATTCTACTTCGGACATCGTTATACTAAGCGGCAATTCGCACCCAGAATTAGCCGACCTTATTGCCGAGTAAGTACCTATATTTTATTTACACGCATCCATCGAAGGTTAAATAGATTGACCTTTTTAACATTACACTTTTGATTCTTCCAGCCGTCTTGGTGTGCGGAAGGGAGGGTGCTCTGTTTACCACAAAACAAACAGGGAAACCATGGTAGAGATAGGAGATTCTATCCGTGGAAAGAACATTTATATTGTTCAAACTGGCACTAAGTAAGCAACGTTTTACTCACTATTTAATTTGTTGAAATTAAATTAAATTGAACTGCATTTATTTTAAACTCTGATCCAAGAATACTAACAATTTTATACCACTATTCTTCAGAGATGTGAATAACAATATAATGGAATTACTCATTATGGCTTATGCCTGTAAGACATCTTCAGCCAGATCTATTGTTGGAGTGATCCCATATCTACCGTACAGCAAACAGTGCAAAATGAGGAAGCGAGGGTGCATTGTCACAAAACTGTTGGCTAAAATGATGTGCAAGTCAGGTTTAACTCACATCATTACAATGGATTTACACCAGAAAGAAATACAAGGTTTCTATGAGTGCCCTGTTGATAACTTAAGGGCATCACCATTTTTACTGCAGTATATCCAAGAGAGTGTAAGTTTCTTTACCTTTCTCAATAAAATTTTAAAATTAAGAAGTACAATACATTTGTAAAAGTTATAGTTTAACAGATTCCAGATTACCGCAACTCAGTCATAGTGGCCCGTAACCCTGGCTCTGCTAAAAAAGCCACCTCTTATGCTGAGCGTCTTCGTTTAGGTATTGCTGTGATTCACGGAGAGCAGAAGGAAGCAGAGAGTGATGAAGTAGATGGAAGATATTCACCGCCATGTTTACAAGGGTAACCAAAATATATTCTTCTGAAGTTTGGTTTATCCACTTACTCCAAGCACTTACTATAAACTATGTTTAAACAATATTTTTTGTATTACAGTGTTGACAGGTCCCGTACAATGGATGTGTCGGTGGGAGTTCCAGTGCATCCAGCTAAGGAGAAGCCTCCAATCAATGTTGTCGGAGATGTTGGTGGACGTATAGCTATCATGGTGGTGAGTTTTTATGACAACTTTCTGCCCTCCTGTAGTTTATCCCATCAATACCTATTTTCACTTTGCATTTAACAAGTGTGATATGGAATACAGTAAACTTTTTTAATTTACAGGATGACATGATAGATGATGTCCAGTCATTTGTGGCAGCAGCTGAAGTGCTAAAAGAATGTGGAGCTTACAAAATTTATGTACTTGCTACGCATGGACTGCTGTCTTCTGATGCCCCACGCCTCATTGAGGACTCTCCGATCGATGAAGTGGTTGTCACCAACACAGTCCCACATGAACTCCAGAAGATGCAGTGTAACAAGATCAAAACCATTGACATATCGGTCTTACTCAGTGAAGCTATACGGCGCATACACAACAAGGAATCCATGTCCTATCTCTTCAAAAATGTTACTCTTGAAGATTAATACCATGATGGAATTACAACTATTAAAGTGTTAAGTATTATTGTCCTTATTAGTCTTTTCTAATCAAATTAAGATGTTATTTATACATATTGTATGTAAGAATATGTAATGCAGAAAAGTATTTTTATATAGTATATTGAGTTTATGTATGTTTATATTATAAGTGAAATTATATTCATGTCTTGTTGATTCTGAAAATCTATAAAGGACAAAACAATATTCCCTATTGCATTATTCCGTTGAATGTTAAGTTGTTTATCTTTGCTGTATCTGTTTAATTATGATAGTAAATAAATAATACTATATCAAGTAATTATAATACTATCTGTTATAGGTTTTGTATGTAGGTTTCTTATACCTTTAGGCTCTGCAACATTTTGTGTATATTTCCCATGCATGGTCTTACATATTAGTCCTGCTAGGGTAAATTGAAATAAAATATCTTTTTTTTCCATTCACCATTTTCACCAAGCAGAACTAATCAGTAGAACCATGGACATGTTTGCCTATACCAACCACCACTTGAACATTTTGATTGCACCTAATCTATCTTACAACAAGATTAGTTGATTTTACATTGTGTGAGTTCAAACAGCAAACCTACACTTATATAAATAAGCATTTTTGTATGTTGTATTTTTTAAAGTGTATTTTGAATCTTTTAAGGTACTAAATCCTGATTACATTTTAATAAGTGTTCTCGAATAGGGTTGGTGGGACTAAACCATGTAATATAGCATGCATTTATGTAAGAATTTAATTTGGTGTTTGTAAGTTACATTTTGAAAAGTGAATCATCAGTGTTGAATATACTTTAGTAGGTACTGAAGTATTTGCACATTATGGTATCTTAGATAATAAAATGTATAAGCCAATGAAAATGTTTTATTTAATAATTAATCATTATTAAATATATGTATATTGGTTACAAGTGGGCCACCTGGTGTTTCAAGCACTGCGCTATAAGCGGTTTTTAGACAATAATATGATATCTTCCAACTAACCAGTCGAAAGTTATATCAAGATGTTTTTTGTAATGATATGAGGCTACTTTTCATACTATCTAGCACAGAACAGAATCGTCTCATCACTGAATTTCTCAATTTGATCGATATGAAGCATAATCTCATCTATTCAAAAATAAATGGCATTATGATTTTTTTATTCCTAACAAAGATTTAAATAAAAATAATGTCAAAGTCAGTCAGGTCATTTATGTCAAAAATGTAAGAGATTCAGCGGGAAAAGCTGGAAGGAAGCGGGTGTAATATTCTTGTGAAAATCAAAATTTATTTGAACAAATAAATGGATTAAATACCTTGCATGTGAAACCTCCGTAAAGTGATCTTTGTTTTTTGGTAGATAAGTAATATTTTGTTTACTTGTTATGTGAATCTAGTGCTCTCCGTCTAATTACTGTGCATGGTTTTATATGCAGGTAAGCTGAGTAAAACTTTAGTGGGAATATTTCAAATACAATTATAATGACCAACCCCTATGTGCTTCTCTTCATGGGCTCATGTAAGTATTTTTGTTTCTGCAATTATTTTTGATTTTTACTAATTTTAAACAAATTTCTTTCTTGAGGATTTTCCCGACGTTTCCATGGTTCTCATCATCATTGTCCTCCATCATAAATTCAGAATACATTGTTTTTTACTAAACAATGCCGTGAATATATTAGGCTGTATGGGCTTAGTCCGACTCCCCTTGCCTTTCCTTCGGGATCTTGTAAACTAAAAATGTCAAAAAAAAAAATTTAATCTCCGTGATCTATAAGATTCGGGATTCGGCGGGAAAAGCTGGAAGGGTGCAGGAGATTTTCCCGACGTTTCCATTCATCATCATCATTATCATCCATCTGTTTAGATTAAATTTGGTGAATAATAGTTTTTGTTCATTGTGAAATCATTTTTGTTTACTAACGACACTTCATGGCTGTATGGCTTCTTGCAGATATTTTTAGTTCCCAGTAATGTACAGGAATTATTGAAGTTAGGGAGCTATACCTATAATATTTTTCCTTCGGGATAAACTAACTTTTTTTTTTTGTTCTTTGTTCACAAAAATTTTCAAGTTTTTAAAATATATAAGATTCGTTATTTATCTATTTCATAGCTTTATTTGGGAAAAACTGTTATTTGTTATTGTGGAATTCTGGTTGGGTGCAGGCATACCAATGCCCTTAATAAATTTATAAAAAAAAAAAAAAAAAAAAAAATTTTCTGAACAAATGTAAAATTGAAAATGAAAAATTATTTGTAAATGGCTTGCATGTGTCCGTAAAGTGATGTTTTCTGGTAGATAAGTTATATTTTGTTTACTTGTGATGTGAATCTAGTGCGTGTGCATGGTTTTATATGCAGGTAAGCCGGGTAAAACTTTAGCCGGAATCTCCTCATTACGATTTCTTCATGGGCGCATGTAAGTTGTTTCTGCAATAATTTTCCATTTTGACTAACTTTACACGTTTTTTGTTCTAGACGCGCGTGAGGATTTTCCCGACGAAAAATTTCCACTCATCATCATTGTCATCCATCATAAATTCAGAATACATTTTACTAAACAATGATTAGGCTGTATGGGCTTAGTTCCCCTTGCCTTTCCTTCGGGATAAACTAAAAAAAAAAAAAAAAAAGTGATCTATAAACAAATGTAAAGGATTCGGCGGGAAAAGCTCGAACGGTTCGGGTGTAATTTTCTTGTGAAAATCAAAATTTATTTGTAAATGGCTTGCATGTGTCCGTAAAGTGATGTTTTCTGGTAGATAAGTTATATTTTGGTTACTTGTGATGTGAATCTAGTGCGTGTGCATGGTTTTATATGCAGGTAAGATAAGTAAAACTTTAGTCAGAATGCGATCTCTTCATGGGCTCATGTAAGTAGTTTCTGCAATTATTTTTGATCTTTACTAATTTCACATCCATTCTTGAGGATTTTCCCGACGTTTCCATTCATCATCATCAATATCATCAGGACATCATAAAAAAATTCAGAAATCATTTACTAAAGACAATGGCTGTATGGGCTTAGTTCCCCTTGCCTTTCCTTCGGGATAAACTAAACAAAAAAAAAAAAACAAATGTAAAATTGAAGAAAATCAGGGAAAATTATAATATTTTATTAATGGATTGCCATTTGCTAATAAATACGTAAACATTTATAATAGCTACAAACGGTCTAATGCGGAAAAGTGTCTTAAATTGAGCATAGAATAAGAGCATTATCCGTTTATAGGTTATGGATCTTAAATCACTATTTTTAAAGGTAATTTGAATATAACCAAGCAAGATGAGGTTCTCAAATAAACTGCTGCAGTTACCTATAAAATATTGGAAATGGACGTGTAATCGTATGTACTGCAATCGAAATATTCTCAAATTAAGTGAACGATTGTTTGACAAACTGAATGTACCAGACATAAGATATGTTTCCCAACTAGATAACTTAACCGGCTGTCGCCGGTACACGAACGCAAGTAAAAAAAAAAAAAAAATCCCAGCATTTTTTTTGCATAGTGTATTTAACAATAAGTAATATAATATACTCAAGTTATGTTAAAAATATGCTTTATTTACAGCAAAGAGATAACAAATTTACTGAATAAATCTCCACAGTATGTTTATGCTGGATTTGATCCCACTGCAAATAGTCTGCATGTGGGAAACCTGTTAGTCATTATAAACCTGCTGCACTGGCAGCGGGCTGGACACAATGTTATTGCTCTGGTAAGTATCATATCTTTACTGTTACTAGTGATCTAAAGCTGGTAATCTGAGAAACATTTTGCAGGGCAGTGTTGTACTATTGAATTTTATCTCATTATAGATAGTAGTAGTAGTGCCTAAGATCTCCTACAGTCCATATTTTGTTTTATGTGAGTTAGTGAGACTCTGAGTCTATAATAGGGTTTTCCAAACTCTTTTTACCATAGCCCCCTTTCAAAAGTTAACTGGTCTGGTGGACCCCCTACAGGCCTAGAGCACATATAAATTAATTGTGAACCTCCATTATTTTCACGTTAACATAGTCTCCTGTGGACCCCTGGGAGTCCACCTGGACCACTTTGGGGACTACTGATCTATAACTATATACTAGTAATTGTCACATGTAGGACATATAGCTCATAGGACTAAAAGTTCCACTATTCATTATTGTAATTTCCATATTGTAATTTTTTTCAGTTAGGTGGAGCAACAGGACATATTGGAGATCCAAGTGGAAGAAGTACAGATAGAATTGCATTACAAAGAGATACAATTTCTAACAATATAAACTTTATTAGAAAAAATTTAGAAACTGTGTTTGAAAATCATAAGAAATACATTTGGTGTGACAAAAGTGAACTAAAACCAATACAGTAAGTGAGAATGTTTTTATTATGTTCTGTAGAATGTAAAAATTTCGAACATAATGTAAAATGAACGAGCACTTTGGTCTTAGGATAAATTTGAAACTTATATAATTCTTAATTTCTTTATTATCTTCTGCTTTTTAATAATCATCTTATTTTCAGAATAGTCAATAATGAAGACTGGTACAAAAATATCAATTCAATTAAGTTTGTCAGTGACATAGGTAGAAACTTTCGAATGGGTACAATGTTACTAAAACAAAGTGTACAAACTAGGATCCAATCAGATGTCGGCATGAGTTTTACTGAGTTTGCATACCAAATATTCCAAGCTTATGATTGGCTGCATCTACTGAATCGGTATGGCTGTAGATTCCAGGTAAACTTTAATCTTCTATGTAATAAGCCCATTTTAAGCCAAATTGTTATTTTTTTCTTATTTCACTGTGTACAACTACTAAATAATGATTTTCTACAGGTTGGTGGAAGTGATCAAATGGGAAATATAACTGCAGGACATGAACTGATAAGTAGGACTGCTAAGGAAAATGTTTATGGTAAGACAACACCCAGTAAACTTTCTTTTTCAATGACAACCAAACTTATTTAGAACTTTATTTATTTATACTACTTGTATCCCCAGAGTAATGACCCCCTCAATGGCTTGCCTGGTAATAAGTTTGGAAATTTTTCAACATGGCAAATTAAAAGTAATAACATCTTTCATGTTATTACAGGTTTAACTCTACCTCTAGTCACAACAGAAGAGGGTGACAAGTTTGGCAAGTCAGCCGGTAATGCTCTCTGGCTGGATCCTGATCAAACTAGTCCTTACAGCCTATACCAGTACTTTATTAGGACAAAGGACTCTGATGTGGAGAGGCTCTTGAAACTGTTCACATTTTACAGTTTAGGTGAAATTAAAGATATTATGTTCAAGCATAAGGAACACCCTGAGGAGAGGTATCCACAGATGTGTCTGGCTAATCAATTAACAACTTTAGTGCATGGAGGTAAGACTGGATGTCATCATTTATCATGTTAGTCATAATATTTAAGACTGGATTTATTAGTACTAGTATGTTGAATTTGTCTAAATTGGGCTTAATGCTAAGTTTTTGGTATCACTTACTTTGCTTGCATTGTAGCTTGTTCTCTGATATGCAGGACATAAAAATATTGTTTTCTTTTCAGAGGAAGGTCTAGCCCGTGCACAGAAGACCACAGAAGCAATATACAGTAAAGATGTGAAGTCCTTGGTATCTCTCAGTGCCAATGAGTTGGAAGATGTCTTCAAAGGAGCCCCTGTGGTGTCATTGTTATTGTCGCCTGGGATCACTATATTAGAGCTAGGGCTTAAAGCAAAATGTTTTGCTACTGAAAGTAAGAACTTTACTTTGAATATGATATACAATATGGTACATAAGAAATATTTTTTCTAATTTCTATACAGAGATCAAGAAGAATCTCATTCCTTATTGGCTGCTCTGACATCTATTCTTAGATCCACTTAGAACCACAATATTCTCAGAGGACTAGGCCTTTTTGAGAACTAGACATTTTGAACCAATACATGTAATTTTGTATTTTTCCTTTGCAGGTGATGCAATAAGGATCATCCAAGCTGGGGGATTTTACATCAACCACCAGAGGATGAAGTATATAGATGAAGTGATCACAGAGTCTGCACATATACTACCAAACCTAACATCACTATTAAGAGTAGGCAAAAGAAACTACTATATTGTAAAATGGCTAGCATAAGGAAATAGAACTTGAAAACGTTATTGTGGTTTCAATACTTATGTGATAATGAAAACAGGAAAAGAAACACTTCCTTCTGATACAATAATTAATTATTACTTACAACAGAAGCTTGTATACTTGTAGTATAATTATAATAAAATGCATATCACATAAAACAATCGTAAATACTACATAACATACTTAATTTTAAAAGTTTACTAAACAGCGTGATGAAATGTACCGTGGCGTCGGGTTGTCAGTATAAAATATGGCTACAGGGCCCGACGCCTGCGTACTCTTACTTACGTTTGTGCACCGCCCTCCTCGGTGTGACCAGAGAGCATAGCGTTTGTGATTAAATCTTCCTAATATCACAAATATAATTGCAATTCAATAGTGTACAAGAATATCTCCTAAGATGCTTAAAAATATTTTTTTAATTGCATTGCATATCGAAGCTAAAATTGACGACAGTGTCTTTTTGGAATTATTACTTAGCATTATTTTAGAAAGCCGTACATTTATGATTATTTTTTTATCACAAAATCCTCATCAATCACGAATAGCTGTTTCAGAAAAAATAAATAATACTCATTTGGATGCAAACAAATAAAAAATATTACTTAATCTTACTATTAGAAGCAAAGATGCGTCAACAATTTATAGAAAAGGCATAATTATTAGCAGTACAAATAACGTCAGTCTCGATTAAATTTACGGGCGGTATCAACGTTCGCCACTGAGCCGATAACAGCGATCGGCCGCCCACATGCACACTACTTTAGTCCTGATATGTCCCAAGTGGGTATCGACGCCTTAAAGCTAAGTTAAAATAGACCGGCGCGCGTCGGCCATTAGAGCGAGAGGGCTAGAGGTCGGTGCTCTCGCTCGCGGGCGGCGCGACCGGCGGCGGCGGCGCGGGCACGAGGGGGCGGGGCGGCCGCGTCAGTGCGCGCGGCGACAGCGGCACGTCCGTGATGCTGCCCTCCGACTGCGACATCTGCCGGCTGCCCGACAGACTCTTGGACTCGTCTAACTCCGCGTCTTTACCGCCCGAGCTGTGCGTGCGCTGTACCGTGGCCACGGGCCGCGCCTCCTCGCCGCCCACTTGTATAAGAGTTGGCTGGTGTTTGTCCACGGTGTAGATGTGCGTCCGCTCGAGGACTGTAGGTGCTAACGAAGCTAATGAATCTGGTCCGTCGGTGATGGAGGTGCGCGGGCCGCGGAAGCTTTGCGGGCGTAGTGTGGGCGGGCGCTCAGGCACGGCGGGTTTGTGGCGCAGAGTGAGCTCGTCGTCGGGCGCGCCGGGCTGGTCGGGCGGCGCGGGCGGCAGCACGGTGCGGGGTGCGGCCACGGGGCGCGGCGGGGGCTGCGCGCTCGGCTTGCCCTTGTCGCCCGTCACCTTCATCCGACCCACGCTTCCGGTCTGCGCGGTCACGTTCCTCACGACTAGAGTGGACTCTCTATTCTCCATTGCCTTCAGACTGTCTAACTTCTCCTTGTCGAACTCGAGGCTCTGTCGCCGGATTTCGATGAGGTTCTCTCTGCTGGCGCTCCGGGCTTCATCGAGGAGCGCCTTGTTCTGTCTGTAGGTAGTTCGGTTGATGGTCTGCACGCCGGTGATGACCTTGCCCGTGTCGGAGATGACCGGTCTGGGCGGCTTGGCCGGTTTCTCCGTGTCGGGCCTTGTCTGTTTCTCCGTGTCGGGCCTCGCCTGTTTCTCCGTGTCGGGCCTCGTCTGTTCCTTCGCCTCGCTCGTTTGTGATTGCGCCTCGACCTTCTTCTTATCCGGTGTGAAGTTGGGTGGGACGGGCGCGAGGGGTTTATTCTTACGCCTCATGATGGGCTTGGGGCTGCCGTGAGGCGGACTAGACTGGTCGGAAAGGGAGCTATTCGATTGCGCCTTCTTCATATTATTCTCGAGGAGTATTAGACTAGTATCGTGACTGTTGCTTCTGGAGTGTCTGCCTTCTGTTTTAGAGCTCTGTTGGCTGTAATCGAACAAGGATTTGGTCATGCCGCATTCTCCATTACTATGCTCCTGAAGTGCCGCTGTTTGGTTGAATCCGTGTGAGAAGTTCGGGGAGAAGCCATATTCGCACTGGTCTGGAAGCAAATCCTCTTTGGTGAACGAGATGAAGAAGTTCAACTCATCCTGGAAGAACCAATCGGCGTGCTTTATAAGGGACTCGACCACGCAGTTAACTGCAGTTGTGATGTTCATATCGAAGGTTGTCTCGTCAGCGGCCCACAGAAGATTCGGTGCGATGACGATAGCAAGATTTGATGGTGTCATTTTGTTGGTCGCTTGGTTTTGGGTCAGGGCGGACAGGAATTTGATGAGGTACCTAAGGTTTTGGTAGTTCGCGTCAGGGAGGAGATGTATGGATTCCCATAGGGAGTTGAGTCTGGCTTGTTCACTGGGCTGGCGAGAGGCTAGAAGGAAGTTCTCATAGAGTCTATATGTAAGAAGAGGCTCCGGTAACTCTCGTAGATACGATTTCAGTACGGAAGCGACTACGTGTACTTCTCTGTAATCTCGAGGCAGAGGAACGCTGAACAAACCTGCATCCAAAGAGAGCTTCATTCTTCTCACCTTGGATGTACCTGGAATTTAAATTTTTGCTTGTATGTCGTATAAAGAGAAACCCATAGATATCTTCTAAATAAAAATGTAACGGATTGCTGTCTGTACATGGAAAATATGTGAGAAAAAATATTATAGGAGACCTTTATCAACGTAATAGTACCCAAAAGAATGATTTTTTGAATTTTTGTCTGTGCGTTTGTGCACGCTAATCTCAGAAACAGCTGAACCGATTTCGATGCAGTTTTCAGGAATATATTGTGACAGATCCCACTTAACATATAGGCTATACATACTTCTTATCCCGGGAAAATGTTTTTATCCCGGATAATATTGACATTTAGTTTTTTCTGTAGTCCACTCGGACGGAGTCGCGGGCGTCCACTAGTTTGTAAATAAAATACTGTATAATACATGATATGAGTTGTTAAAAATACTGAACTTTTCGCGGGTTAGAAGTTTGACACTATAGATGATATGAATTACTTGCTATTAAAAATGAAGTTCATGACTATTTATTACATTCGGATACTTACCACCAGCTATTCTAAACAGGCCCTCTTCGTTAAGCGCTAGTTCATACAGCGTACACACACACAGCTCGATTGGGAACGCGATGCTGCGAGCAGTCACTCGCAAATGCTCTTCTAGGGGGTATCCGAACACTGGCTTCACTGAGCTGTCGTCTGAAAATAAATAAATAATTTACTTTAAAATAAATAACTTCGACAGCTTCTGACTGTGTGTGAAGAAAAAAAACAGGAAATTTACTATTAAATTGAGCGGAGTGTAATAGGTTTGCCACATTCGTTGCCGGGCAGATTTTCTTAGAACACCTACTTTCAACTCTCGCATCTTGCATAGAAACAAATTAATGTGCCTATGGATCATTATAAACCATTTTTGCGCCTAAATCATTAAACAACATTAACCTTTCAGCTTGAAACAAAGTAAATCCAATAAATATGCTAAATTGCTGCACCACCCTTTCCGAAGCCAGACGTCATCATAGAATAAATCGGAAATGAATGTCTTTTATGAAAAGGCGGAAGTTTGTATGATATCATACGATGTTGTTATTAATTGAATATTCATAACATGTTTCAATTCAATGAGAATATTGGCTAATGTTTTGAATGTTTTTATTCTCCTTCTCAAAGAACCAATGTAAATAGGGGAATGAATGTACAATTTTACTAATTCTGGTAGTTGAACTATGTGCAAATAAAATATAAGATACGCGCGAACATATACGCGGCTTGGAAAAAAATAAATATAAAAGTACGTTATTATTTTTAAAATTACGTCGATTTAGTACCTTTATGCTTATAAGAGCACACACGAGGAGGGTTGCCGTCAGGTAAGCAACCGGCGTAGAACGAACACCAAATCCTTTTCAATATGAGTCTAGCAAAAAATATATATATTACCCCATACATAATGGGAGAACGGTAGGACGATAATGCCATTTATAACAAGAGTCGAATTTCCCGTTAGATTCTGGCTGGAAGATATCTGAATTCTGATCAGATATTTTCAGGCTATGAGAAAAACGAAAACATGATACAACATCACCAAACTCACTTATAAACCTCTCGAGCTCAGGCACTGTGTCTTGTAGCGAGTGCAGCGCTGACTCATGATACGCCCTCTGCAGTTTGACGTACTGCAGCAGAGTATGTGCTAGTTGTGCCTCTTTGGCCACCAGCGCGAACATGTCAGCCGCTAGAGCGTCCCGCGCCGCCTCCACGCGATTGCCCGCTTCCTCCAACTCCTCTCGGGCTGATGTCAGTTTGGTCGGGTTCTCTTCTTTTTGTCGCTCGAGGTGCTGCAAAAGATTGGTACGTGTTTTAGTGTGGCAGTTATTATTATTTGACGAGGTTTACGTGTGGGGCTGTAAAGGTTCTAAATGGATGAAGGAATTATAATGGTAGGTATGTTTTCTAATGGCTCCTTATCTGTTATTCCGGCGGCACGGCCGTATGTCGAGTTACTGAGACAAAAATTGCGGTAGATAAAATGTCGCCGGTCTTACGCTGAAGATAAAAAAGGCCGTCAGCATAGTATGTAGGAGTTTTAATCCCGCATACACCTACTCGTTGACCAATTTAAAACTTATTCAATAGTAACTGACAAATTTGGATGAAATGGATACTTCTGAAAATACAAGAACATAATATCTGTAGGGCAAAGATGAACCTCTCGACAGTCTGCAAGCATATACTCAAATCTCATAGATTTGTTTGTGAGTTGAAAGTGTTATGGAGCGTAAAAAGTTCGATTTTACCCCTCTGCTCATAGTTGGAAAAGAGAACACGAAAAAAATAGTGGACATGTATATGTTACCGGAAATGTATGAAATCTAGGAATTGTATACAAATCCTAGGAAATGTATACAATTCCGAAGCTATTTAGGAAATGTATAAAATATTGTTTCAAAAATGATTTAATACATAGATATCCTGGGAAATTTGTACATTTCCTAGGAATTGTATATAAATAAATAAATAATAAATAAATAAATATTCACACACTACACAACACATTAACCTAGTCCCACAGTAAGATCCCTAAGGTCTTGTGTCGTGGGTACTAAGCAACGGTATATAAATACATAGATAAGTATAGAAACATCCATGACTCAGAAACAAACATTGATATTCATCATATCAATGTTTGCACCTACCGGGATTCGAACCCAGGACCTATGGCGTCACAGGCAGGGTCACTACCTACTAGAACGGTCGGCCGTCATATAAATAAATATAAATCGAATATCATATTAGAATATGTATAAAAATAATGCTTTCTGTAATAAAACATGTTGTTAAAATGAGAACCATAAGCAAATAATAAAACTTTCTGCAGAGAGATTATCGTCTTAAACTTAAACATGTCACCTAACACCAAAGAATGAGGCGGCGGATTACATAACAATGACGGATTACATACATTTCTATTAACATATATAAAAAAATGTCTTGCTGTTTGGAGAGGAGCAAACCTCAAAGAGAATGACTATTTTTTGTCAAATAAAATAGGTCTGTTCATAAGAGGGACAAAATAAATTCTGGCCAAGTGTCATGTCTCCTACATGTAGGTAGGGAGTAAGCAGCACAATGGCAATTTTTATAAAAATGTATTAATGAGGTACTTCACACTTATTTCATAGGGCATATTACTAGAACTGGCGGATAATTATTTGGTTTTAGATTATTTACAGTACTTATAACAATGTAATAATAAATTTTTTAACATTGTTGAAAAAATTGAAATATTTGCATGCCACTTTTTTCGAAACATGTCTCTGATTTAATAATGTGATAATAACTTTATTGTACCATGTTTTGAGCTAATAAATCATCATTTTCATTTACATAATGAATTGCGTGCCCTGGGACGCCACAAGACTGCCTTGGGGGGGGGTATTTGCCCATAGTCACCACACTGGGCAGACGGGTTGGTGACGTTTGTATTTTGGACTATGTTACTACACGAGAGGCTCTGCTGCCCACCTCCTAGAAACCCTTCCTACATTACCCATGGGCAGACATGGGGTGGTACAAATTCTACTCTGCCAGCACTCTGCGGCCAATTTTTTTTTTATCAGTACAACTACCCTATATGTCAATAAAATCCCTTGTCAAGATAAGAGATTAACAGAGATACTGGTTTAAGTAGGTATAAGTTATGGGTAACATACAAATATATAAACATTATCCTAAATAATAGTACTTACATGGTATCTGTTAGCAGCAGATTCTCTCTCACTAATAAGTCGGCTAAGTTGTTTCTTGGCTTTCATGATGGCAGGCAGATCCTGGTCACTGATTGTAGTCAATGGTGAACAGACCAACTGCTCAACCTTTACTTCATGTTCTGCTATTTCATTGGCAAGAAACTTCTCAGTTTTACCTACAAACAAGTTTAAAGTAACTTCAAAACAAATAAAACATATATTTTTAAATGATGTTCATAATAATTAAAATTTTCATAAGATATGTCCTAACCATAATAGCTATAAGCAACATATAAATAAGTGATGAAGCTAGTATATTTATAGAGCAATGCTAATTAGATTAAGCTTGTATTACATTTTGAACAACACTACAAGAACTAAAATTTTTACTTTACAACATTAAAATAGTAGAAAGAAGTACTCACCACATTCAAACAAAATGTATTTCAAAATACCATCATCATCATCAAAATTGCTGGCTTCACACATAGAGAGCCCTAGGAGGTATTCTGGGAGCTTTTTCAGTCTCTTCTCTCTGGCTGCGGGGTCCTGACCCTGAGTACTGCCTGCTCCAGTGGACAGTCTCTTGCTAACAAGTTGTAAAGCATTTCGTAGCTGCTCCACCTTCCTGTCTGCTGTTTGTAGTTCATCTGTCAACGCTTCTCCTTTACCAGACCTATAATTCATAACAATATTATATTGAGACATTCAAGGAATAGAAAAAAAAAAACGGTTTTAATGTTACAGTAATTTTTGAATACAAATAATCACCCAGTTAAGAAAATTGTGACAGTAGTATGTAAAGCTTTTGTAAAATAAGACGAGTTTAATGTGAGTTCTAACTGAATTACAGTTACACAAAGAAGTGTCTTCAGTCTTATCAGATACAAATTCGAATTTAAGATAAAAAATGTACTTGCACCTACCTTGAAAATGTTTGGTCGGCAAGTTGTTTTACTTTATAAAACTGTTTCTTCATGTTCACTAATAGTTTATTATATTTTAGGTCTAAATATACAAGGTCATTGGACTTAGTCAATCGTAAAATAATAAAACGATCAAGATCTCGCCAAAAAGAACGTAATGTCAGTATGTCAATGAGATCATCCTTAACAAGAAAAGCCAGCCCAAAACTTGCAGATACTTTTAGTAAGGCACTACATTCCCTGAAATGCGTTAAAAGAAGACAAATCACATTTTATTCGTAAGTTTTAGAGTAAACGAAATATCAATAATTAAAAACTTTATTTTCCTCTGAAAAATACCGTGCGTAAAGTGAACTAAATGAATGAATGAATGAACTGAAAAGTGAGCGAGTAAGTTATTTGCACGAAAGACACATGAAATGAATGAATGAAAATTAACTACTTCCACACCATACAATTTGAAATAGAAACTTTTCGTGCTCAACCATAAGTTTGCCTACTAGTATACTAGAAATTCAACCACAAACAAATTAATAGAAACGTTTTCTCCCAAAGGTTAAAAAACGTATATTTAGGATTCACCCGTAGCTTGAACTACATGAAAAATTTAAAGGAAAAATTGTAACATTTCTTCAGTAGGTATGTATCGCCAATGTCACGTAGAGGTATTGTATTCCTTTGCTTTGCTGTTTTTTTTTGTCTATGAAAGTGTCAGTGTCAAAGTCAAAAATATTTTATTTGTAAACAAATTAAACTTTCGTTTATTGTCGTTTTTAGGGGTTTTTCAGAAAATACCTATAACAAAAAATTTGAAAACCCCATTTATTTCTTACTGTAACACTTACTCTGTACTGTAACATACATCAAGTGCAGGTCAATTACCTAGCAAGCCTCTCCGCATTTTTATGTTTAGTGGTGGGAGTTGAGAGTGGATCATGGAGTGGAGTGGATAAATAAAATTTCAGTATAGTTTGATTAACTACGCGGTTAACATACTCGTCGGTAGTGTCTCCTGCAGTTTACGCCTGCAATTATAAAATCGTTTCGCATTAATACTTATTACCTACTGCATTACATCTTAGAACAATGGAACGTAAATTCATGAACGTTATTTTACTAGGCTTCGGATTTATGTTTGTCTTCACTGCATTTCAAACTATGGGAAATATAGAGGTAAGAGAAATGTTTAAATTTTTTTTACATAGCTCATTCACAACAATTCCTTTAAATATTATACAAAAGAGTATGACAATAAAAGTCACAATAATTCAAATCTACTGGTGTGAGCTTCATAGTTTCAATTAAATCTTAACTATTGTTTAGATTTCTATATTCATAATATTTAATAAAATTTATTCTAATTTTTTTTTATGGATCTTATAATTTGGTCAGGTTATTCCCCTGTTTTTTTGTTCTAAAAAAGGAAAAAATTGTATCATAAATTATTTAGTGTAATTGGTAGTACTACTACTAGCCCTCTGTTCACTGAGCTGAAAGTTCTCAGTTTGAATTCCATGGTAAATAAACTAGTAATATTTGTTTCCTCAATATAGATGTTTTTATATGCAGACATCTAAATACTTTCCATTTTTAATACCTATAAAACATTAATTTTCCTATATTTTTGGGAATAGGGAATATGCATGTGATTCAAATAATGGTAATTATTTTTATATGTTATCTCTATTCATTGAGATTTATGTACATATTAGTATTTTTTTATTTAATTGTGTTTTTATATAAGAAAATAATTATTGAAAAGTGCATTAAATAAGAGGGAAATTCAAAACAATTGAAACACAACACTATTGGTCGAAATAATCATGAATGAAATGTGACGTCAAAGTCTGTGTCTACCAAAAAATGTTTGAACATTTTGATCTTTCTGTTGTCAAAGTGGTCAAACTACTAAATATTATATAGCCTGTGCCAGTATGCAAGACACACTGTTAACACACCACGTTACACATATATACACACGTAGGTCGCATGTTAACAGTGTGTCATGACCATTTCTCTGTGTATCTTTTTTAGAAAAGTTTTTCAAAATAAATGTTCGTATTGATAAAATGGGTGGGCTGGTCACGTGGCTCGTGCACCAGATGGACGCTGGAGTGAACGCTTGCTTCATTGGTGGCCTCGAGAGGACAAGCGACCTCGTGGTCGCCCCAGACGCCGATGGAGCGACGACATCACAGAACTGGCAGGCGGGACTTGGACTAGGTTGGCAAGAGATAGAGCCGAGTGGCACGCGTTGGAGGAGGCCTTTGCCCACAAATGGGTTCTCCATTAGATATAAGAAATTTTATGACATTTTATGAATTTTATTATGATAATTTATGTATTTTAATTTGGAAATAAAAAGGCTTTATTATTATTATTATTATTATTATTATTGATAAAATGAGTATACAGAATAAAACCAGCTTAAATCTCCAATCCCCTTTTTTTTCTATCCTAGCCCACTGCGCGATGACAACAGGTTGAATGTGAAATTGGATCATGGGTAGCCAGCTTTACTTACTTGATGGATGTTTGATCACTGTGTTTGACTGTACAGACAAAAGCGAGCCTAAATGGCAGTTGTTTAAAAACCTTTTTTTAGCCCACTATTTTAAAACAATTTATTTTATACTAAATATTGTATTTATGGTGCCAATATTTTTTTACACATTTGTAATAATGTAAATAATCATTTACAATCATAAAAAAATATGTGCAAATATTGTGGAAAATAAAATGCATTTCTTTGTGTACTTATATTTTTTTTATTCATTATAATGCTTTAAGCAATAATGTTCTAATAATTATTCTTTCAAGTGTATTGGAGTGTCGACTTGAATAGGTACACTCCAATAAAAAAATAAAAAAATTGAGAGTACCTGTTCAAAGTCGACACTCCAATACACTTGAAAATCAGCAGCATAAATCATAAGGGATGGCTTTGCTCATTTATCTAATGCATGCATGCGCGTAGCAATGCGCTTGCGAACTCCACTAGAATACATCAGCTGCATCTCAACGGTGCATATCGTAAGAGCCGATTAAGAAATTTAGTTGTGTTCTCTCAGGCATCTAGCATCTAGTAACTGACTGATCTTTTAAATCTTGATGCGCTATGCTATACGTTGCTGTAGGATCACGTACGCGACCCTGCAGTTTTGCCTGCTCCATATTTGAAAGCACAGCTGTGTTTCACTACATATTATAAAATAAAGTCACTTGCTGCTGTCTGTCTATCCCTATTTATGCTTTCAAACTAGGGAATGGATTTTGATGCGATTTTTATACAGATAGAGTAATTCACGAGGAAGGTTTATAATACATAGGATCAGCCCTGCACCCGTGTGAAACCGGGGCGGGTCGCTAGTATAATGTATATAAAATATACATAAACAATATATAATTTGTAAGAAAGGATAAAGGTGACCTTATACCGATATCAATAATTTACTGCAATTTATCGGAGCCAAGCAGCTTTTTATATTTATTGATCAGAAATCGGGTCATCGATTAGTTCTTTATGTATTTGTTACGTAATGGAAAGATGAAACTTTTTGTCTTATTTGCGCACCGTTATTAACTAGTAAGCCTAAAGCTGATTGTGAAATGCCTTGGACTTTCGACGGATACTTCTGTTCGTTTCCACTCCTTAGAGATATAACGTCTAGGTAGTTTCACTACTAGGTATTGTCGCTATGTACTGTGGTAATGTACATAATCCTCGATCACGAACTTGACGAACTTGGGTAACATCAAAGTCAAACACCATCTGGTACAGATAAGAACAGAGAATGGACTACTTCCATCTGTTTGTAAGAAAGAATACCTTATCGAGTCATTGTTTCTTGAAGGTATCCTTAGGTCGAAGCAGGGTCGAAGAATAAAAGGGTCGAATTTAGTGAAATGGGTTAGCGCGCTTGACCGCGCGGAAAGATGTACATAATGATCCCCCTAAGGGAAAATGCTTACTGTTTCCAAAATAATAAAGTAAGACAAATATTGAATGAGCTTTGAATTTATCATATAATGCTGATATACTTGCATACGATTATTTTTAGTTGGTTGATTATTTACAGATTTATTACATTTTCCAAAAGGCTACTAAAGGATCATTTTGTACAACATGATGTCTAAAACGATCCATAGGTCGGGGTCAAAATGTACCCAGGGATCATTTTGCACCCCAAGTCCAAATATTTATCAATACTAATTTGCCTTTTAATGTAACAGTGCGGCTTAGTACTAAGGATTTGCCACAAACAATTTTTTTTCTTTTTTATCAGTATCTAATACAAATATATTAATCCTAAACTAGCCTGAGATATCTCAATCAACAGTCTTGAACAATATCAACCATCACGAAGTATTTTGATGTTTATAATGTAGGTAATTCATTTAGAAGTTTAATTGTTTTTTTAAATTTCCGAAACGATCCCTGCAGAAGTCACATATAAAATCTTCTTCGTCCCGGCGCATGCTTCATGTCCCCATTTAAAACATTTCATGTGTCGGACCCAACCTTCTTCCATGCCATCTTTTGAATACGGTTCTATGCCGAACATGCACTCGGCATCCTCTTCGGAAGATTCGGAATCATAAGTGTTCCTTTGTTTTTTAGTGTTTTTCTTACTGACCGTTTTTCCTTTACTAAACTCCTTTTCCTTTACTGACCCTCGGATCTGATAACTCATAATTGCGACAACAGGCACTTGCACTAACTACAATCGCCATGAGAAACCAGACCCGAGCACCCAGTGTCAATGTCAATAACAATTTTTAATTTTGTTGGCAATGGAATATGTCGTTGCATACATCCTTGTTTTCCTTTATCAATATTTTGGTGAATTTTTGAATATTTTTATTTAAATTTAACTAATTCACCCAATTGAAATATAAATAATGGTGGGTAATTATTTATAATTTTTTTTAATCCTTAATAGAGGGTAGTTAATTCTGTGTAAGTAATGTGTTGGGTTTTAGAGGTTCATAATAATTAGTGGTTTACTAATTTACTAATTTCTATAATCCTGAGGATGCCACGGTTGTTGGCGAAACATATGTAGATTATTTATCTAGTTTTTGATTTCGGAATAGTGCAATGTATCGTCTTGCATTATGGGTGCTCGGGTCTAGTTTCTCATGGTGATTGTAGTTAGTGCAAGTGCCTGTTGTCGCAATTATGAGTTATCAGATCCGAGGGTCAGTGGAGGGTGTAGGGCCCGGTGGTGTGCGCACCCATAATGAAAGTTTGAACTTCCGAATTGTAACGCCTAATACAATTTCATTTATACAACTTAATTTTCTTTACTGGCTCCTTTTCCTTTACCAACTCCTTTTCCTTTAGTTTTTTTTCAGGGATTGATGTACACTTTTATCTTTAGCTGACCTTTGTTTTTCTTCTTTTAATTTTTTTTCTGCATTTCCTCTTCTAAATAGTTTTTGTAAGATGTGCTTATTAAAATTGATGTATCTATTTACCTTTTCCTTAGATTGATATTTCTTTTTCTTTCCATTTTTGGCAAAGGTCGAAGGTCACGTGGTGAAAATACTCCAAAAGATGTAGATGGTATATCTGAAGACCTAATTGAAGTAGATATTGGAACAATACCAATCTCTTGGGCTTGTGTAGATCTTGTAGCCATAACAAGGGACGAAATCATTTCAGAAGCTAGGGTTTGAAGCGATTTAACGGGGGTAACTACTTGCACAGAAGACGGTTGGATTTCATAATTCACACACAATGAAGCTAATGAAGATTAGAGGTCTTTACTACCTAAAAGATAGCATAGCGAGCGATTGGTTTTTATCATTCTGACTGTAAATGAATTCAAGGGAGGATGGTTACCTGAAATAATACTCTAATTATATATAAAATACACACTTATATACACCCTAACAAATATACATGACACATACATGACTCTTAGTTAATTTATTTATTTAGGTTAACAAATTTATGATAGCAATGGTAGAAACAAGTATTAAACGCAGATATTAGTTTTTAAATTGCTAAAATGTTAGGGATAAAATGATTCCTGGGATCATTTTATACCGAATAAAGGGGATCGTTTGAACCCAAATGCAAAATTTACAAAAGTTGTCCAAACATAACCTCAAAACATAACCGTGGTGTGATGAAAACGTGCTTGAAATATTCTTGAATATCAATAGGAACCACCGGTTACACTTTCATTCACAAATATACAAAACAATTTCAGCAATATAGCATTGATTTTATGCTTACCTTAGATTGAACACAGAGATTTTTTATTTTTCGCAATAAATCGATGGGCTGCAGTCACACCACCATGCCACTTCACTGGGCTACTGAGCGGGGTACGGGGAAGACGTCAGCAAACAGATCGAGCGAGAAGGCACTGTAGTTTATTCAGGATTAAAGGGAATCATTTTACCTCGAGAGATCATTTTGTACACCTTTCCCCTAAGTATTTATGCACAAGTCTTAAAGGAACTAGTGCGAAAGTTGTTACACCATACATTTTGGTATGATATGATTCTTCTTTGAAACACCAAATCTTGCATCAGAACATGCATCGTCCTGAATGAGCGTAATGAAGATAGAGTAGGGGAAAACAATTACAATTTTGAAATGCCATAGGACCTCCTTGATACTGAAATGATCAAGGCTAGAAAACTGTAGATTACCTAAAAAGATTTCGATAGGTAAAGGTTTATCTACATTTTTCGTAACTGGCATAGTTATAGTTGTGCAATGCACTTAAAGGATGGTTACGTAAATAACAAGGTTGGAGGCGATAATTATAGCGGAGCTGTTTGTAGTAACAAAATGTATTCAGGTCCAAATAGGACCTCAAAATGCCACATGACTACGACTGGATATGAAGGGCTGTCTAAGGTCTATTTTGTCCGGAAATATGTTGTTATCAAGACTAGTTTGGCTCTGATCGGCGAGACTATACCCAGTTGTTAGATACGATGTAGGCTATACGTTTTTATCTCCGATTTGGTCATATTCAACCTTGTAGACCAGTTCAAAACGTCAAAAATGTACCGACTGGCGACTTGGCTGTTTGCACGCTATAACATTCAGCGTCACAGATCATCCCCAGATTAGGGGGTAATCTGTGTTCAGCGTTAACAGTAAAGTAACATAGAGCATATTGGCATTCGATAAGCTTAGGCTAGGTATGATTGATTTGATTATATTGCGTTATGAGTTGACTAGTTATGCTGGTGAAGGTCAGGGTTTAGCGCACTGGCATAGTAAAATAAAATCTCTTCATTTATTAAACGCCCTTATTTAGGTACATTTTCTAATGTATGATGCTTGATAAAATACAGCCCTATATAGCAATATAGTCTAATGTGTACCTAATACATATTATGTAATCCAAAACACAACACCGAAATTAGCCAGTTCGGCAACTTCTAGTTTAGTAAAATACTTAATGAAAAAAAAAACTGGGTAGTTCCAAATGCCCAAACATTAAGCGTATATCAGCTAATAAGAAAATTGCATTGTTCAAAATTTTAATCGATTTTGCTAACTACCACAAATGTCTAATGAGTTATCGTACATCCCAGACCCTGAACTAATTTTCTAATCTTAAAAGTCATGTTCAGTGACATTGAATTATAGACGGACGGAGACGGACAAGGCATCTTGTTAGAAACAATGTTTACGTACCTATATGTTTGCATTATCGATAAAATTATTAACTTATCGCGGCGTCACAATAAATTACTTGACCCACATAAAATGTTAATAAATCCTTGAGTTTATCAAATACAAAACGAAGTTACAGACGCACTTTACATAATATGGATATGAAAAGACCAATATGTTGTGTATGTTATGTTTCACGTGGACGCAGTTGCAATATAAGTTGCAGCATGTGTTCATATGAAGGAAAAATCCTTTAAAATGCAAGAATATGAATGTATCCGAATATATTAAGAAACGGGTTTTGTAGAGAAAATATATTATTTTGACATGCATTTTATCTACATACGCAGCACAAAAGACTAACGACGTATAGAGTAGGGTGAGATAGAAATGCTCTTGGGCCTTTATCGACCTGCTTAAAAGAGAAGAGGAGTGGTACCTAGTCAATATATACGCCGCTGTATTTCCAAGAATGGGGTAGGCAGAACTGCATGATGCATAAAGATGATCCGTTTGCTACCTCAGCGATAATAGACTCTAATGATAAACTTGGATATACTGCACTTAAGGAGATATTATAGCTAATTTGTTCTAGCGAACATGTACATCTCAACTATACCCTCAAAATTGGTCAGAAGTGGCACCATGTGGTTCTATCGGCCCTTGGTGCTCTGCCTACCCCGTAAGGGATAAAGGCGTGATAGTGTATGTGTGTGTTGTTCTAGTGAAACCCGACATCAAAACATGAGATATTTGATCTAATTATCTATTTTGTGAAAAAGGCGCTCTTTCGCCAGGATAAAACATATATGCACGGATGTCTTACGAAATGCATGTTGCACAAGCAATAAAATAATTTATTGGCGTGATATTTCCCATTAAATATTCTGAAGGTACCAACCATTATATTGGAAGTTTATATGCGTTGTAAGAAACCTTTCCTTCTTTGGATTTTACGAGTTTTTATTTATTTGTGTTAATTTGAGAGTTAATCCTACACATTCTGTCTGAGCGTTGCATAACTGAATTGCAAAGGCGTTCCCGATTGCAACTACATCGTAATACCTATTTATCATTTGTTGCAAATAAGAGGCACAAGGCCTAAATTACACAGATCATTAACTTATTGAAACATAGATAATTTCTACCTGTTGATCTAGCATCAGAGGAAAGACTTCACTCAGATGAGCTAGCCCTTATTTGCTTATTTTCATTACTATCTTATGCCGATATTCACCCTATGTTAATTGCACACCTACGTAATGCTTTTCTCGTCTTTTATAGAAGACAATACTGGAGAGCATCACAGCAGATGATGCGACGTTCACCGCCAACGCGTACACGTCGCTGGCCATCATCTACGCGACGCTGGCGGTGTTCAACTGGCTGGCTCCGTCGCTGATCACCATCACCGGCCCTAGAGGGGCTATGCTGCTGGGGGGCTGCACTTACTTGTAAGTTTACTTTTTTTGACAATTTGAACTATTTATAAAGATTAAAGTTTGGTATTTAATGTCCATCATCCGTTTATCTATTGCCAGCGGTTATAAACGCGGCTAAATATTTTGGTGATATTATGATCTCCAAATCTCCAAGGAAGGTCTATAATAGGCTAATTTGCCATGCCCTGTCCTGTGATCAATCCTCATGAGGACATTATATTACGCTATTCTGTAGCCGATAAAGTGAATATTCTAAAGTAGCACATCAATAAAATTCAGTGACTGTACAAAGTGCGCTTGCTATCTGCGGAAATCGCGCATGATTTTGCTATTGCTCCATCACGCATGTATTGGAGAAAATAGCCGCTAAACGTATTATACCTATACGTGTTATGTATATTTTTGTAATACCCATTAATGTAGGCAACATAATTTAAGATATTTTGAAGGATATTTTTTATGTCGTTTTGCAACCGACATTTGGGTGACCTTTATGTGATCTAAAGATCACACAGATATTATTTATATACCTACCTACAATAGAAAATTAGTTGAGGTTTGCCTATCAGTCTTAGTATGTACTAACTGGCTACTGCTTGAAAAGAAAGATTAGAAATGGTACTGAACAGAATTTCTTTACTATCTAGGTATCTATAATGTTTGTTGAGGTTAAATAGTTCTAGATCACCTACTTGTGTGGCCATTGGCCTTGTACAGAATATCACAGCTACATAGTTGTCATATTGAGTGAGACCAACATAGTATCAGTAGGTAGCCCGAGCTCCATAGCTAATAAATGCAAATAAACACAAAGGCCACTTTCACTAACCTATAGAGCAAACGAGCATAGCGGTTACGACGATATTACTTGTGAGATGTTACATGAACGGAAATAATGTTTTTATTCGATAAGTTATTGTCATCGTTTGTTGCGAATGCGGCGAGGTCTTTATCGATACTTTTTGACCGCTATTTTGACATGTTAGTATAGCATGCGCACGCGCGGGTGAATTCACGCACGCATCGCGTCACCTGCTGAGGTTCAGCGAACGCACTCGTGTCGGTAGAAGATGACTATATATGATGGCCCAAAATCCAAATGTTACAAAAAACTCTTTAAAGTAAGTAAGTGCCGTTTTCATAACCCAAGAAAATGACAAAATTCGCATAACATACTGGTGCTTGAGTCACAAATTTCGAGTGAATCACATTTTTTCTTTGGTTCTTCAGTTGTCGCATACGATTGATTAAAGTTTCTTTTAGAACGCACTATTAGGACCACCCTATATAGTCTAAACAAACACATACAATGTGGGATCCGTTAGGTATTATCGGAGGACACTGCTTGCATTTTAATGTCGTTTTTAAAGTTCAGTTCAGGTTGCAGGGCATATACGAGTAGTATTGACCACATTTTATTTTAGTTTGCGTATCAATTATCGCTCTGCTCTTCCGCATGCCGCGAGTTTAATGTCTCTGGTACTTATACTGGGTTAAAATAGAACAGCTAATAAAATTTTCCTATCCTACTATTATCAATTATGAACGTTTGTAAGAATGGATGTTTGTGTCTTCGATCTTCACGCAACAACTGCCGAACGGATTTCGATGAAAATTGGCAGTTAATAGCTTTGTATTATAATTTATGACGTATATAATTTATGGCGGATGCAGTTGCAGACGTCAGCTGGATAACAATATATAATAAACTTAACGTTGCTATGGATGCATTTGGTACCTACCAATCAAATTCCGCTATAAATAGACTTTTAATGTGAAATTTTTGTTGGTGTTCCTATTGCTTTTACCAGTTTTATAATATCGGTCGGACGAAATGGTTCATAGGAAAATGCCAATTTTTTTTCTGTAATAGTTACTTAAACACTTTCTATATTGCAATTTTTTTTCAATACTCAATATGCCTTATGTTATTTGCTGTTTTAGTACATAAAAAATATGATTTTTGCTGGCAACACTTCTCTTGAAATATAGCTTTTGAACTGTGCACACGTCTCTTCAATCAATTAATTCATATCTACGTAAAAACCTATAAAATCCGTCTTTTTACATTTGCTAATACAAAACAATTTCATATCAATCTATTCGGGCGAGCCTTCACCACTGGCATGCGTCAAGGTTGTGCCCGCGCCGCCGGTCTGCAACCTTTACATTATTGTCTTTCACTTATGTAGTAGTCAACAACCCTATAAAAATCAGCTTTAGATATCAATGTTGATAGACGGGACAATACTATTATTTACAGTTAATCCGTTTCAACCAGGAATCGAACCCGTAACTTTTCAATTGTCAGTCCAGCAGCGTTGCCACTTAACTATTTGGTTATATGATACTAGGCTGTTGCCCGCGATTTGTCTGCATGGACACAGAACAGGTGCATGGACTACAGAATGCCTTTCTCCCTATACCCAACTGTATGTATGCAAAATTTCACGAATATTGGATGTGTAAATAAGACGTGAAGAGGTATTTAACAAACAAACTTACTTAGTACTTTCGCATCTATAAATATTTAGTTGGGATTAGATACGAGTACTGTAAAGAAACAATATTGCAACTTTAAATGCTATATCTAAATAATAATGTAGGTAACTCTTTGGTAGTAGGTACCAACTATATCATTCATTATGGTGGTGCATATGTGCTTAGACGCCGCCACTATCTCTGTCATCGACTAGAAATTCTCTTTGTTTTTCATTGTAGGTAGGTACTTCAATATTTACTATATAAATAGACACTTTAATAATTGATAATCTTTGTTTGTTAGATTACTTATTTTATTACTACACTACATAATTTATAAAATGTGTTATTAGTACCAAATTTTTTGTATTAAGGTTTATGTTGGTTTAAAAGTTTCCTTCCTTTATAAGTTAGTTTTATATAAGTTAGTAAGGTTAATAATGGTAATAAAGCGTAAAAGCCTCATTTGCTTTATTTTAAATAAAACTGGCGTGTTTTGAAGAGGAAAAAATGTGTACGGCCTATATTGAAACTGAAGTTTTCCACTGATCTACCTATAGCTATTTTGTCAGACGATTCTAACATATTTTTCTTTGTCAGATTCTAACATATTTTTCTTTGTCAGTTGTACAAATTATGTAGGTAGGTACCTCTAATGCACTTATAACTATTAACCTGAAAACCCGATTAACCGATTGTTTTAGTACAATAACATTAGAGACAGTGTAACAAAAGTTTTTTTTTAATTGACTAAATTGTTAACTAATTCTTTAAGTGCTAATGTTATATTATAATTTATGTAGCGTTATGGGTAACAATTGTCAATTAGTAATTACAAAACTTGTTAAGTAAATGTTTAAATGTTCTTGGAATGCTGATAATTAAGAACCAGATTGTAGTTGAAAATAAACAACTCATTTCGAGTGTTACCTACCTGATATATTTTTTACTAGCAGCCGCCCACGACTTCGTCCGCGTGAGGGGGCGTTGTACCCGTGCGAAGCCGGGCAGGTTGTTGTATAGACTGTAGCCTTCCTTGGTAAATGGGCTATCTAACACTGAAAGAATTTTTCAAATCAGACCAGTAGTTCCTGAGATTAGCGCGTTCAAACAAACAAACTCTTCAGCTTTATAATATTAGTATTAGTATAGATTAATTTAATTGTTTATTATCACAAACTATGTACATATATTATTAAGGCAAACAATTGTATTTGTCTCAACATCAACCTGTATTCCTACTTGCAGATTCTTCATAGTAACGTTCCTGTTTCCGCGAACATGGCTGCTGTACGTGGCCAGCGTGCTGATCGGCGCCGGCGCAGCCGCCATCTGGACCGGACAAGGAAATTACCTGACGGTCAACAGCGATGCCGACACCATCTCGAGGAACTCGGGCATCTTCTGGGCAATGCTGCAGTGCAGGTAAGATTTAGGAAAAATGTTTTAGAGATTTAGGAAGTAATTTCAATGTAGGGCTATTCCTTGCTATCCCCGCCCCGCTCCTTGTCGTTGCATATTAGTGCAGAGGGTTAGAAGGGTAATAGGAGTGTATATAATTTCGGAAATTGGAACCGATGAGGACATCACTTTAAGGGTCACTAAGGGAAGAGCGACCATCACACAGCGCGCCCTGTATGGCAATCGCGGAAACTGACTAGGAGAGTCAAGCTTAAGATATTGCGGTCCAATGTTAAATCCGTGTTGCTGTACGGGTGTGAAACGTAGAAGGTTACCAAGGATATCTCACGCTTGATCTTATTTTGAATGTAGCGAACGAGAAGATTTTTTTATGAATGCCAGTTTTTAGACTTTTTAAGGGAACGCATCAAGGACTGACAGGTGTTAGAGTACTTAAATGAATCTGTTATTTCGTACGTTAGGTTAGGATTCTCTACAACATACAATAAGGACAAGGTTACTAGCTAAATATGCTGTCACTCATACCCCTTTTATTATCGGCATAAAATCTTTAATGGGTGAATTTAAATGCAAAATTATTCATTAGAGATTCCTCTAATGGCTATTTTATTCTGTTATATAAGTAGGTGTACGTTTATTATACCTATTGTAATTTTTTAAAGTTCAAAGACATTTTTGTGGCAATGAAAATAAAATTCCTTGACTTGCGAACCTTGGAACAAGATTGACATTTTTCAATAGGCAATTTGTATTATCGGAGTTTGGTTTATAACTTGTCATCAAGTGAAGCTAAATATAGAGAAAAGCTTGTTGTTTTTTTATGTGAAGAAGTTAGAAATTATCTGATTAAAAAACTTGTCATATATAAACCTCGTTATCGACATTATCTAAATACAAAATAATTACCTACTCCGTTGTCTGTGTACTCGTAACTGACAGAAATCTACAGTGGACAAAATAACGGTGAAACAATATGGCGGTCAGACATCATGCTTTGGTATTCTATTTTTAACCCCCGACGCAAAAACGACGGGGTGTTATAAGTTTGGCGTGTCTCTCTCTCTCTCTGTGTGTGTAAATGTGTATATGTCTGTCTGTAGCATCGTAGCTCCCAAACGGATGATCCGATTTTAATGCGGTTTTTTTGTTTGAAAAGTATATCAGTCGAGAGTGTTCTTAGCTATGTTTGGTGGAAATCGGTTCAGGTCTTCAAGGTCATCGGGTCGTTTGTTAGGTGTAATAGGAATGTTACACGCTCAGTTTGCTTGCAAGCATATGTGGGATCTGACATTTGCAACACTAATGTCTTCTGGAACCACTGAGCTGGTCTGCTGTTAGGGCTCGAAGATAGGAGACGTAACCCTGGACTGCCTTTTAGTAAACCCATCGAGTTTTGGCTTGTTGGATTTATCTTAACTAGTTCTCTTTATATTTCTAATTGACGAGGACCTGATGCTGGAAATCTGGAACCTCTGAGCTGGTCTGATGATAGGGCTCGAAGGTAGGAGACGTAAACCTGGTCTACCTTTTAGTAAACCCATCGAGTTTGGGCTCGTTGAATTTGTCTTGACTGGTTCTCTTCATGTTTCAAATTGACGATGACCTGATGCTGGAAATGGGATGTGGCGGATGAAACCCTGGAATTCCGGAATGAAACGGATAAACCGATTTATATTTTTTGCTGAAAATGTAGAATGACCAAAGTTTAATCTTTATACTAATAGTCAGATAGGTCTATTTCGAGAATGAAGTTGAGAAAGACTTTATTTATTTATTAAGATTAGGTACACCAACATCACAACGCATAATATAATAAAATCTCTTAGAACCTACCTAGGCGCCATTCATTTAATACGTAAGACTATCTTCGCTAGTTTTTAACCCCCTCCCCTCTATTTTAAGAAAAAAATATAAGAATAAGCCGACCCCTTTGTCAGCAAAATAAGACATGGTCGAGTCCCTACCCCCCTACCTAAATCGTCTTACATAATAAATGAATTGTGCCCTAGCAGTTACTACATTTTAAAAAATCTGTCTTAAGCTTAAACTATCTGTTTGCAGCATGTTCTTCGGCAATCTGTTCGTGTTCATAAAGTTCCAAGGCAAGTCGCACATCGACCTGGAGACGCGTAACGTGGTGTTCGGCGCGCTGACCGCGGTGTGCACGCTCGGGCTTGTATTTCTGCTGCTATTGCGGCCGAGCCAACGGCCGATGCAAATACAGGATGATATTAGCAAGGTAGGTTCGTTTTTGTTATGTTTACATGCATACCTATAGTATAGTACACACGGCTGTGTTTCCGATAAGAACAGCTGTAACTGGAGCCAGAACTGCTGGAATTCACCGAGAAAACATCACTTCATGTGTCACAAGCTATTTAAAGATTAATTTTAATTTCAATAACCGCTTGTGTTAAGTCACTATATTGTCTAATGTTTGTGTGTACAATAAAGAATACAAGAAACATTACATCCTTTCCCTTTCTTTCTTTTCCCGTCGAATTAGATAGAGTCCGTTTTGTATTATAAAACAATTGAGTATCAATGAACAATTTGTGCCAACTGAATTTTAATATTTTGCAATGGTCCTTCGAACCGGATTTTACAACTACAAACCTAATAAAAACCTAGTAAAATACAACTCTAGATGTATAAATTTGTTCTAAACTATAAACTTACTATCTATTCAAGGTGGAAGTGATAACCGTTGAAGAGGGTCCACTAGATGCCTTCCGAGGAGCCCTGCGCCTGTTCTGTACTAGAGACATGTTGCTTCTCAGTGTTACATTTATTTATACAGGTTAGTTAGATACTGTTTATACTCTGCCTTTGGTTTAATTTTTAGAATTTATTAATATGATTTTTCGAAGAGCTCTTCTAGTGTTAAGCTTTCTTCCTCATGAACGTAACAGATGTTTTGAACATTTATGGTCCTCTCTCCCCCTATGTAACGCATTATTTTTACAAAATGGTCACAATTATTTTGCGTATGTAGATTTTTTATCTTACGTAACGCGTTGTTTTAATATCGTCCCGTTACATTAACGGGTCGGAACATTTTGATATACCTCCTTCCCATCCAAATTGCGATACATAAATACTTGATTGCACGTCACTGTCACGTCCACTATTAATTACCCAAACAGTTTGGGCTGAAGCCTGCAAACGAGGGTTTTCTGAAATGGTTTTTGTCAAATGGCAGCACTCACACGCTAGTCCAATCAACTATCAAAATACATACAAAAATTGTAAGTTTCGATATTTTTTCGGTTTTGTTATTGTTTTCACTAAAAATTACATTGTTCAGTAAAATTTGACAGCACTATGTATAGAGCTTCGTACAGTATATGAAGCGCCATCTGGTGGTAGAAAAAACTCGAAAACCCTTTTTGCTCACCTCTTTTCACCAGTTAACTTAAAGTGCCTACCGGCACAAATACATAATTATACAGAATAGGCTATTAGTTTTCTACATTTTCAGGAGTGGAGTTGTCATTCTTCAGCGGCGTATACAGTTCGGCTATCGGCTTCACTCTGTCTATGGGTGACAACGTGAAACAGCTGGTCGGACTATCAGGGGTCTTCATTGGTGTTGGAGAGGTATTAGGTGAGGATACTTACTTATTTTATCGACTGTAGTACTGTTCACATTTCACGGCCATTCCCACGAATAATATGTTAGATTATCGGATAATTACTGGCCTACTTTTCACACAACACTAGTTTACTGGCATTTGATGCATGTTGTAATCTTAATTACTTGTCGCATTAAAACGGTTTTTGCATTATCTAACTATATTTCGGTTATATTAACCTAGTGTGACCCACGCACGACCCACCTTCGCTTTGGTACCTATTAGGTGCATTATTAAAAAAAAAATCCAAAAACCCGACTGCTTAAAAAAGAACAAAATAATAAAAAACAAAATAATGTACATAATAAAAAAACTGTAAAGAAAATAACAAGCACTTAAATGTCCGGTGGTCTAGGATTCTATAATATTACTAGCTGACCCGGCAAATGTTGTTTTGCCATGTAAAAGGGGTTGATCCTAGAGGGGTAAAAATTCATGGTTGTATGTATTTTTGTATGCTGTATCATAAAAAAATAAAATCAAAAAAATAAAATAAAAAATTTAGGGGTGGACCACCCTTAACATTTAGGGGGATGAAAAATAGATGTTGTTCGATTCTCCACCCTAACCGATATGCATGCTAAGATTTACGAAAATCGGTCGAGCCGTTTCGGAGGAGTTTAACTTCTAACACCGTGACACGAGAATTTTATATATTAGATTATGGAATGAATACTATTGAAGAACATAAAATATTTTCTAATGATCGTAACATAACAACTGAACAGTCAGGATCCATTGAAATATTAGCTTGGCTGTCGGATAATGGATCCCGACTGTTCAGTTGTTATGTTACGATCATTAGAAAATATTTTATGTTCTTCAATAGTATTCATTCCATAATAATATTATAGAATTCTAGACCACCGGACATCTAAGTGCTTGTTTTTTTTACCCGACTGCGCAACGCAAATAAGTGGTATTGTGTTTAACAGCCTATGTATGTATGTATGTTCCTTTGAAGCACTACACAGACCAAACGCCTCGGCCGATTTTTATGATTCATACGTCAATCGATTCCTCTTAGTCCGGCGAGTGTCACTAAAGACATGACGTTTGTGAAAATCCAATATGGCGACTACTGGACGCCATTTTGTGAAAAAGAAAAAAAATAAAGTCGACAAACTATATCGAGTGGGGTATCGTTGAATAGGTATTTAAAAATCATTATTAGGTTTCTCTCAACATTCGACCAACCGTTTAGTGAATCATAAAAATCGGTCTAGGCGTTTGGTCTGTGTAGTGCTTCAAAGGAACATACATACATACATAGGCTGTTAAACACAATACCACTCCTTTACGTCGCGCAGTCGGGTAAAAATGTGCAGGTTTGTATTCTGTAACATCTGACCCCGTTATGGTAAACTTGACTGTGGGATCTTGCAGTTCTGGCCACCCCATTTTGGAACACAGCCGTTTATATATGTATCACTAGTGGACGCCCGCGACTTCAATTCAATTCAATTTATTTATTTTGCACAAAATAAGGTAAGAGGATGTTACAGAGTACAGAAGATAAGTTATCTTAATTTTGCCATTTACGGCATGCAAAATTGTAATTTTAACAAATGTCAAATTAATTGTAAAAGTCGATAACAGATAAATATTACACAAAAATCAGAAATCCAAACTGGGATACCTATTTCTAAACACTACGTCTACACATTATCAAATGTCATTCATATTAAAGTAAAATATCGGAAATTAATTACATTGTTAAAATTATGTCACATACTTTTATCAAGTAAAAATTAATTAATAGAGTAATACGCCTTATGCAGAAGAAAACTGCTAAGTGAACTTTTAAATCTATTTTTATTGGTCAGTTCTGTAATGGATGCAGGTAGCTTGTTAAAAATTATTGGTGCCTTACCAAGAAAAGGCAGAACACAAATTCTGTTTGGATGTCTGTTGCTATTAAGTCTGCTGAATAACTCTAGGTTGTTTTTAATAAACATGGCAATCTATGTCGTGGCCATATTGTTATGATCATTTCAGTGAAGTCAGGGCATTTCATGAAGTGGTATCATGAAGTGGCCAATTCAATTTGACCAGATCGTTAAATCGTCTACATTTCACGATTTTGTCATCCACGTGGCCAAATCGTATTAACTGTCCATAAAAAACAAAATGTGGTAAGAGCTTACACCATATATAAGTATACCATAAGGTATGATGGTATCATTTTTATTGCTATTATTTATGTGATATTTTCTTAAAAACATAAAAGCCTTTATTCGCATCTGGCACATGGACGCTGCCTGGGCACGCTCCGCTCGCTCAAGTGCGTCATTTGTCATAGGTAATCTAAGGTTTTTGTTTAACAATATTATTATAAACCACCATTAAGTCACATTATACAATATAACACACTATCCGTGCTGGGCATAGTTTGACCGAAAAATATCTTATAAATAAAAAATGATTCATGTTTTGATATGAATCTTGTCATGAAATGATGTTTGGTTGCCCATATCGAGGTAATCATTTGGAAATAGACAGTTGAAATGAAATGCGATGAAATCGACCTCATATGCGATATACGACATATATACAGTGAAGTCAGGGTAAATATTTTCAACTTTTAGAACGAACGAACTTCGTCCGCGTGGACTGCAGAAAAAACAAAATGTCGAAACTATCCGGGATAAAATATACCTTCTTCTTCTTTTTCTTCAGCCTATTGCAGTCTACTACTGGACGTAGGCCTCCCCCAGGGCACGCCTCAAGGCTATTGCCATAGGGGGGATTTGCCAATAGTCACGACGCTGGGCAGGCGGGTTGGTGACCGAAAAATATACCTATGGCCTATAAAATAAATAGGCCTATGTGTTAATCCAGGGTGTCGGCTAACTTAATACCAAATTTTATTAAAATCGCTCCAGCCGTTTTTACATGAAAGAGTAACAAACATCCATCCATACCATACTTACAAACTTTCGCGTTTATAATATTAGTAGGATTTGTCTTAGATAAGTACTTAATTTTAATTGAACTTGATAGTGGCCCGTCAGCTTAACTTTAAAAATCTTAACATACAAATGAAAGCCACAACAAATCTGTATATGTTTCTATTAATTCGTTTCTTAGACTTTAGCCGTGTCATTACAAAACAATTTAAACATATTTTAAGCTAAACAAGACCTAAATTTGGCAGATATGCCATACATAAAAGTCATATTTAATTATAAAATTATTAATAAAGAAAATGAAAAAAATTCTTCACCCGAGTGGGACTCGAACCCACGACCTCTGCATTCCGTGCAAGTGCTCTTACCACTGAGCTACCGGGTCTAACTTTAGGCGCTCTTTTGTAATAACACCGTAAGACTTTAGACAACTTCAGTCTACTAATTTCAACCTGCTTCTTTCAGGTGGCGCTCTCTTCGGCATACTGGGTTCAAAAACGACCCGTTGGGGTCGCGACCCGATCGTGATTATGGGATACCTGATCCACCTGTGCAGTTTCTTCCTTATCTTCATTAACCTGCCCTCGGTGGCTCCCTTCGGAGACACGACCGAGGTCTCATACATCACTCCGTCGCCGTATTTGGCAATGTTCTGCAGTTTCCTACTTGGCTTCGGCGATGCGTGCTTCAACACGCAAATCTACTCGATATTAGGTGGACATTATTCGGATAACAGCACGTCTGCGTTTGCCTTGTTCAAGTTTACTCAGGTGAGTTAAGATAAATAAATAAGATTAGAATTTGTTGTGATGGTAGAAGTGTAAAAGGTTTGGGTTACACTGAATTTTAAAAGCAGAATGTAGAAGAGAGACGTCGCTATAAGCAGTATAGAGCGACATCTCCCTTTCACAAATATAATGATTATCACACCAAAATTGATAGCGTTCGCGTAGGTGGGATTAGTCCAACTTTTCAATTTACAATTTAAATATAATCAACCTATGGTACGTTTAGGCGCGTGGCACGCGTGGACAAACTTCCACATACACAGGCGTGTAAACGGGCCGTTTGCCTTGGCTCGCTCGGGATGGGTCACGGTTTTTGAACACGGATCAAAGGAAAAGTTAGGTCAATAGTACCCTAAGCCATAGAGGAATTAGATATATATCTTATTCCTAAATACCCTAAACCATGAATTAAATATATATCCTAACCGATGGTTTTTATAAATTTATCTTAGTCAAGATATTATATATTATAAAATTATTAATAAAGAAATGGAAAAAATTCCTCGGATTATTATTATTTTTTTGTTTAATTTATCCCGAAGGAAAGGCAAGGGAACTAAGCCCATACAGCCACTCTTTAGTAAATGATTCCGCGTGTCTGAATTTATGATGGATGCTCTAACCATTTTTCCATTTCTTTATTAATAATTTATAATATATAATAATTTGATGAACACGTTAGGATAGGGTTGGTTTCATCTTTAAACATCCTCAAGAAAAGGAAAAGTTAGAAAAATAACGTCAATATGTAATTTATAGAAACAACTTAAAATTCGTCCCTATTGACCCGGTGGCAGTGGTTAGAGCATACGCGGACCTGGAGGTCGTGGGTTCGATGCACACGCACTAGAATTTTTTCCATTTCTTTATTAATAATTTTATAATATATATATCTTATTCCTAAATACCTATGCCTAAACCGATGAGCGTGCATGAAGAATCTCATGAAAGTAGATTAAGCGAAAGAGGTGTGTCAGGCAGGACCTATCTGCCTACCCCTCCGGGAAAGAGGAGTGATTTTATGTATGTATCTTAGATTACTCGCAAGCGTGTAAATTACATCCGAGCTATTGTATAGAATTGGAGTTTGTCAGCGCCTGTCAAGTCTCCGCACATGTACCATTATAGGGCATTATACCATAGTAATAATACTTTTATTTCCAGTCGATGGCAGCAGCGGCGTGTTTCTTCTACTCATCACAGGCAACACTGACGGTTCAACTCTGCATTCTCGGTGTGTTGGCAACACTGGGGTCGGCGTCTTTCTGTCGAGTCGAATGGGCGGCTAAAGCGAGGGCAAGGGACAGCGCTATACACTCTATGGAAGATAAGAACTCGCCTGCCGCACAAACCTTAGCCGACAACGCATTACACTACGATTGATTACAACTTTAAGAAATTGGCTTGAAGTTTTACTGAACGGTGCATATACAGTACAGTTCTAAATCGGTACAAACTTGTCTTTGAAAACGTCGCTATGTGTAGAAGCCACTAAGTTGGATGTGTCGCCTTATCGCATTTAAGTGTACAATATCGAGAAATATTCGAAATTGAGTTAATAATTCATTAGGATTAAACATCGTCACGTGATTTAAAGAAATCTCATGAAAAAAAATATTTTCAGAGATTATACAGTTCTAATGCGATGTGTTCAGTGTTTTCAAAATGTACCAGATTACTTTGTGATACCATTTGTAAACCTGTTTGCGATTGACAGTGTTGCCATCTACAGTTAAATTGTTAATAATACGAGATGGCTATTTTATTGTGAGTTTGAGGGTATAACACTTCGTATAAGCGTCTCAATTATCCTACTAATATTATAGATTTGAAAATTTGTGAGAATGGATGTTTATAACTTTTTCACGCAAAAACTAACGAACGGATTTTGATAAAACTTGAAAGTTGGCAGTCAAACGAAATCTCCAGTAGTCATTCCTTTTTTAGTTACTGTGAATCTACCTTTTTTCATTTGGACGTGCTGTAGACTAGGATATGTAAATAAATAGACTAGAAATATGTACAGAAAGTTAATGAAATATTATTTTTTGACTGATGAAAGAATATCCTATTTGAGATATATTCTATTTTTATATGAATAAATACTATGTATAAGTTACATGCTTAATATATTTTGCAATAATTTTGATACATTCCTGTTATGCATGTATTTTTTTTTATTATAGATATCGAAAGCATTTAGCGAGCTTTTTATATACTTAAATATATATAATAAAGTTTCTATATTTACAGTTTACCTATTATTATTTAATTAAAGCCACAGAATAGTAGGTACATGCGCTTGTGTAGATATCACACAATTTTTAAAATTACTCTTGTGACTATTGTAATAGTAATTGGCATTCAGCGATTGATGAATGAATTTACGTCGCAAAATTAATATGATTACTGTTATATAATTATTATTATTAGAAAGTATTAGAAATTTTATATGTTTAAAAAAAACCTAATAGAAATACATATTTCACATGTTCCAAGAATTCAACTCTTATTTTTTAATTTTATAGACTTGCGAATGGTTAGCTGGTATAAAGCAAGGAATAGTAACTAGATTACGATTGTTGAATATTATGCTCTTCAAGCATATTCTTATAATACAAATCTACATTTATGTTCCTACTTGTCAGTTTTGTAGGAAACTACATGCTTTAGCTGTGTACTTTTTGTGTACTACTTTTTGTGGTATGGTGGGCTCTGTGGGGTGTGTCATAAATTGTAGAGTTTCTAGCTGTAATTATTATTAAAACCATTAAACCATTGTAAATTATTTTTATGGTATGGTGGGCTCTGTCTGACAGGGAGGGCAATAACTTTCAAGGATAAAAACTAATATTTCGATTCAGTCATAAATTGTAACTATTGGCAGACTCCTTTTTATTTATATTAATAAGTTTCATTGAATTAGCTGTAATTGAAACATTTTAGAAGATCCGGCATTTAAAAGGTTTAATAGGACTGTTCCACTTTTAATTTTTAGAATATTAAATTGTGTTTATAAACATGTTTTTTTTACTTGATTAGATACATGTGATGTATAAGCATTACTTTTCCTAGTCAGTCAACCATGCCTACTTTATTAACAGATTTTATTAATTGTTACTTAAAAATTAGTTTCTAGTCTATTACAACTATTATATTGTAATTTTAAGCTTATTATATAATGTACATACCTAAATGTTATAAAATAAAATGTTTATTAATTATGTTACTTATTTCCATTTGTACACTCTGTCGACGGAAGCATGGCAGCGACACGTTGGCGCTAGGTTGCCTGACGAATACGCCTCTATGAAGCTACACCTCCGTGGACAGTATGCCTAATTCTTATTATAAAATTATTAATAAAGAAAATGGAAAAAATTCTTCACCCAAGTGGGAATCTTATTAGGTTGAAATCTTAGCCTAAACAAGTATGTCATAAAAAGGGTTTATTTGGGTTTAAGTTTCTGCAGAGTGCATTATATTTTCTGTTTAAATTTATCCTGTAGCCACTCCTTTAGGGGAGGCCTATTTTCGATGTCCTATGGCCTAAATGAATGGTGTTTATTAGCTAGATTATGGCAGATAAATTATACAATATTGCCCTGAAATATATATGTATTTTGAAGATACTAATGTGAGTCAGCCAGAGGAAAATGGAAAATCCTGACAAAACAGTGGCATGGCTTTATTATTACTTCTATGGCACTTTACATAAAAGTTTCTGGCATGCTTAAATTCAGGTTTTAATGCCCCTTATCCACACTGGTGTGGTTTTTATAAGACTGCCAAATAAGGGATGTCATGTATTGCTTGTCAAGGTAACTCCAGGGAACTTAGAAAGGTGTGAGTAAGGATAAGTGATCTCTTATTTTACTAGCCCATTATATTTTATCACTAGTTACTGCAGATTTAGTAAGTGGTAGCTACCACTAGCAAAAAAAAACCCATTCAAATCCGTCCTGCACTATGAGAGAGCTATGATGTCATTGATACACATACACATACAGGGATCCAACTTATAACACCTTGTTTGACAAGGCCTTTATTACTAGTTAAATATAAACTCAATTTAAAACAAAACAATATTTCAAACTTAAACACCTACAGTATTTTATTTTTATCAATATTTAATCAATTATTTCTGTTCAGCATCTGATATTTCCCCTAGTTTAAAATCCATAGGTTTGTCATATCCCAACATTTTAGCATAGTGCATAGGGTCAGTGAAGTGTCTTGCTTCAACAAACAGAGGCTTTCCTTTGGCTTTTATAGTTGTGAACATGCCCGGAATATCTGGTACTTGTACATCATCTACCTTAAATGCATGCTGAAAGAAAAACATGTAAAATTACACCATGAATATCAGAAATAACATGTATTTAAAGCGGAAGTCATTCCTAAACAATGAAAGAACTTAGAAGTGTTTTAATACATATACTTATTCATACCTCTTTTTGCTGTAGAAAGAAATTATAGGTAGTGCATTTATATGTTGAAGAATCTGGTTCATAATATATGTCAGACACATATTTTTTAGTAATTAAATGCAACAGTATTGGAGTAACAAATGTGAAGAATCCTACAACGGAGCAAATTGCAACCAATAAAGGTGTGCTACCTATTGTGGCAGCCTCTCTTATTATTATAGGTTGAGCTACCACACCGGCTATGCTCGAGCTGAGAGAAAATAACTTAACAGCTTTAATTTGTGGAGTCAAGGGTCCATAGTAAATATGTTCTAATTTATCATCATTCTTACTAGAACGCTGCCGAGAACTTAGGATATTGGAAACACTAATACATTTGTACTTTGAGGTTATAAGATTTTTCAGAGTTGGTTCGGAGACTGATATATGTTTTGGAAAAATTTTAAAACAAATTCTGAACATTTTAATGGCTTCTAATACAGCATTTAAATTAATTTTATACTAAAATTAAATTAGAATCTACCAGAATTTTAGCTGCTGGCTGACATTACAATGACAGCTGGTTTTTTGTTTAGTTTCTCCCGAAGGAAAAGCAAGGGGAACTAAGCCCATACAGCTATTGTCTTTAATAAATGACTTCGGAATTTATGATGGATGATAATGTTGAATGGAAACGTCAGGAAAATCCTCAAGAACGAGTGTAAAATGAATAAATATAAAAAAGACTTGAAAAAAAAAACTTACATGAGCCCATGAAGAGGGCATTCCGACTAAAGTTTTACTTAGCTTACCTGCATATAAAACCATGCACACGCACTAGATTCACATCACAAATAAACAAAATATAACTTATTTACCAGAAAACATCACTTTACGGACACATGCAAGCCATTTACAAATAAATTTTAATTTTCACAAGAAAATTACACCCGCTTATACCATTCATCTGAGCACCCGATCCCTTCCAGCTTTTCCCGCCGAATCCCAATGACAGCTGGCTTGACGAGTGAAGACTGACTGTGACAGATAGATTTTATTTGTTTGTTTCTTGAAGTTAAAGGCAAAAAATATAGGTGTATAATACCACCATGATTGATTATAATAATCCGTGAAATAGCTATGAATAAAATGATGACCTAATACTTGCCTGAAACTTGAAAAAAACTTCAAAAACGAAGAAATTTCTTGCTCGGTAAATAATAGCACAAGACCATATCAATAATATATAAAAATCTAGGTGGAATTTGGTGATCTTTGGAAATGTGAATAAAGTAATTACTTACACAGCTCACTAAACAACAGGTTTAGTACAAAGTGCGGGATAGCAGCAGTGTCCTATAGCCATATCCAATAGTTGACCGTCTGGACAATCGCACCTAGAGAAGCCGCAGACGGTATTGATCAATCTCTCTTCCGGTCGGGCACAAGTTTTCTGTGCACTCCAAAATGTGTTTGTGCAGTCGCTGGTTACTTCTATCATATTTCTCGGACATTTACTAACACCTTTTAATTAAAAATATTTTAGTTATATTATATTGTTAAATGTTAATATGCATGCATATTGACGAGATTAAGGAGGATTAAGTTCCTACCTAACTATCTGAAATAACTGCCACTAATTGTTTGTCGGAAGAAATACTTTTGTAGTACTTTCAGAGACCATTCTTCCTGACCATTGTTCCTCTTCTATAATTCCCTATTGTTAGTTATTTATATTTCAAAATGGTCATATTCACACAGGATGATTAGAAATAAGCTCGGATTCTTTAGACAAAAGAACTAAGGTATAGAAAGCGAAACCTTATGTACCCTATATTCTGTGATCGACTGACTATTACTCAACCCGCGCCCCGGCTTCGCACGGGTGCAGTTACTACAGGGTGCAGATACTACAGGGTGGAAGTGACAGCCAGGCAAATATTGATATGGCGACTTCAGAACATGATTCTGAGGCGAATATCACTGAAAATTTTCCGTCATTTTTTATTTTATTCAGGAAAAAAATGTGTAGTATGCCTTAGATAATGACTTTAAAACAAAATTTTAACCTATGGATGATTTTCCAAAAAAAAGTTTGTCTCAAAAAAGTTTAAAATATTGATCAACCCAAATGGAGAGTCACAAGTGGTCTAAAAACAGTAATGTATCACTCAATAACTAATAAGCAAACGTTACGGATAATCAAATTAAAAATGCATTTCCTGCGAGTAATAACACTGTCGTATAACTTTAAACAATGGTAGGTACTTGTTCAGTATTTCAGTATTTGCCTGGCTGTCACCAACAATAACTAATAAGCATCAAATCCGTTGCATAGTTTGAAAGACTAAGCATACATATGATACATAGGGACAGACACAGCGGGAAGCGCCTTTGTTACAAGCTTTTATTTTTATAATATGTAGTGATGTAATTTACATAGATACTTAAATATACTATACTCGTACAGGATAATTTTTGGTTGTGAACGTTCCCGAAAACTACGGAATCTCCTCATCATCACGATCATTTTTCTCCATGGAAGCATACCTGGGAAGTGTCTGTATTCCAAAATATTAGGGTCCAAAGTTGAGTAAATAGATTGCGTTTTACTGCATAAATACACAATGACGTGTGTAGCAAGATTTTTTCACGAGAAATTATTAATATCTGTCTATGAAAAAACTAGCATAAACACTGGACACCATAAATTTCGCCCAATCAAGTAATTAAAAAAACAAATCCAAAAAATTTACATTTCCCAGCGTTTTTTTGGCATAAACTTACATTATTTTATGTATCGAGTACGTACCCTTCGTTAAGGGTGGCAACGGAAAAACATCCTGTATACATTATACATATAGACACGGCTAGCGGCTGTATTCCCGAAATGGGATAAACAGGAACTGTAAGATCATATGGGAGAACCCACAGCCATGTTTAGTTTAGCGGAGAGCCGGAGACAGATTCTATTACTTACATAGGTACAAGTTCAACTCTAATCTAAATGGATCCCATTGAACAAACCTCGGGGTATCCAGTATTTTTTAATCCATTTGATAAGTGGTATCTACTTACATGCACCGGCATGCCACAGGCAGTAAAAACCTGGTCTAGGATAGCTCGAAACTATACCAAAACTACACATGATCACCATTGACAATATTGTAAATTCTGACATTGTTCTTGGGCGCTGTACTAACAGATAAGCAACTAAAATTTAAAAACAACTCGTTTTTATAATGAGATCTCTCTGAATGGCTCCACAACAATGAAGAGTTGGTTTGAATGCCCGGATATAATATTATGTTGTACATAAGTAGAAGCATATTCCTGGTTTAATAATATACTTAAATAAGTTTCAATGACAATAATTTGTTTGAAAACATTAAATGAATTTAATATAAGTAAATGAAATATCACTGAAACAATGACTTTAAGATATTTTTACGGAGCTATGTTAATGCAAACTAGCGAGTAGGTATGTATGTATTTTTTATACGTCCATCATAATGTTCATTTAGGCATAACCCAAAGTACTACAAAATACAATAAAGACATATTCGGTTTAGAGAATAAATAGTGTTCTGTTGTTTGGTTAGTGCACCTTGCGTATTTCGTAGCATGTTCGTAGTATGCCCTATGAAAAGTCTATTGCTGTTTCGCTAAAAAGACCCCTAGTTATTATTGAAAATAATAATTTAAATAAGTAAAAAATTACAGATTTTACTTTTATGTTTACGAAACGCTCTTTCATAGATAGATGGTGTGTGGCGTGCGTGATGAATACCCAAAAAGTTCCCGAACGCTAGACCCCTTTATAAATTCTAGATTTTTTTTTTAACTTGCGTGATCAATCACAAAAACGATATGTATATGTTACGAATTACCGTTACCAGGATCACAGGACGTTTTAGAGTGAGGTGACTACAATAATAGATAGCACTCTTTCAAGCCAAAAATATTTTCGTTTAAACAAAGATAAGGAGCTAAGGGGCGAATAATGGTATATACAAGCACGGGGCAAACGACAAAGACTTATCTATCGAGCAAACACTGGGCTATTGATTTAGTTTATCTGCGCGCAAACAAAGCCACACGCAAGCAAACATGACACGATTATTATTTTATGTGTGATCCTCGAGGGTATCATATTCGAGCGCAGTGGAACTCACCTTCATAAGTCATAATATTGACGCGTTTTTTTTTAAATAGATAGAGTGATTCACAAGGAAGGTTTAGGTATAATGTATAACTAGGGACCCGCTCCGGGTTCGCACGGGAGTAATGCGGGAGTAATAAAAACTCTCACGCGGGCGAAGCCGTGTGCGGTCGCTAGTATTTAATAATAATACTACATACACAATAATTGTTATGAATGAATACCTACTTGTACCAATAAGCCAAAGGCGTGAATACTTATAAGGTCTTTGAGTAGTGTACCTACCTACCTAACCATTTGACGCTTTATCAAATTTATGAATGTTTTTTATGCAATATTGCTAATTTTGATATCTACTTACATAAGAAGGTACCCACTAATCTAAAGTAGTAAGTAAGTCGATGACGTAAAAAATATTCACAAATTGGGAAAGCGTAAACGCATCATTAACAAATTCCGTCTATATTTGGGATGGTAGCAAAAACTGCCATTATTTACTAATAATTACTAATATTTGAAAGCGCAACCTTTGCTTAGAAACCATAAGCACGTCTCTCTATCGTTAACTAAAAAAAGGGATGTGCTAAGACATCGATATAAAAAAGGGATGGGTAGTAATTATCAGTTTAGTAAAGTAAAAGCCGCACGGTTGTCCGTTAAAATGTAATATTAAAAAGTTTATTGTAAGATATTATTTTATACTTACATACAAGTACCTACATATTGTGTTAATTCAAATAATAAAAATAATCGCTTATAAATACATATTTTGAGCTTGAGTTGTAATTTAAATTAATAAGTTTAAGCATAAGTGGTGCTAATACAAATGAGCGCCTAAAGTTAGATTCGATTTAAATATGACATTTGACAGCTAAATGTATGGCATATCTGTCAAATTTAGGGCACGTTTAGCTTAAAAAATGTTAAAATTCTTTTGTAATTAATAACATGGTAAGATTCAGGAGCAAATCATTCCTTTTTTTTAATAAGATGAGTACGAGTATACGTAGGTAATAGGTATACGAGAGTTAAGTAGATAGTAAGATTTTAATTTATTTTAAAATTACTTTAAATATGTACTTAGGTACTTACATATTTGCCTCAATCTTTAAAATATAAAGTATATTGTTTTTAGTAGGTTATGTGTGTACTGTGGTACTTACGAAGCTAAGTTTTAAAGTTGTAAGTTGAATGAAAGCTCCAAGCTCTCATATCGCTAAACTTTTCCCGCCAATCAAACTTTTCTAGGCTACAAAATCTCTGCGCTTGCGCAACACTAATATTGAACCATAACGTTAGAACTTAAAGTCTAATATTAAATGAACATAGAGAGCAAGATAGCGATATTATCCATCATGCTCTGACAAATGTGTTTATATGTCTATCTCACTCAGACCTTTAAACACACATACGGCGTCTCTCTCTGTCCTTAGGTAAGTTAAAATAAAAGTTTAGTAAAGTCTTTGCCGTGGTGGCGAGAGATTGTCGCGTGATCGTATCTCTGGTGATTGTTGATTTTTGAGATTGTTTCGCAAAACGTAGACTTAAAATACTTAATTGTATTTTATAGAGATGTGATATAAATAGTTGTGATAAATAGACATAAACTTAGTTAAAAATGTGGCCTGAACTGGTACTTTGGACGGTTGTTTTTGGTTTCATGTATATTGTGGAGGCGGGAATCATCACAGACCATTGTGACTGGAATGGAAGGTATGTTTACATTTTAGTTCAATAATATTTTAAAAGGAATATGGTTTCAACATTTACAATTGTTTTCAATTAAAGGTGGGTAGGTACCTACTCATTTTATAAGATTGGTTTGCTGGAAGAAATCTCTTTCAGGCATGAACATGATGTTGTTAATATAAAAATTTAGTAAAATACTTAGGTATCTACTATAAGAGTTATTGTTTATTTCATTGTACTTGTATGTATAAGTAGTTATACTTGATATTTTAGATTAAATAACATTATATAACTAACATTAGCTAGAACTACCCACTATAAACGAATTAAGGTATATACTACCGTTAGAGCTGTACTCTGCCTGCTGCGTCATAGGATCTGGGTTCAAATCCCGGTAGGTGGAAACAGATAATATGGATAGATGTTTGTTTCTGAGTCATGGATGTTTTTATAATTATCTATGTATTTATATACCGTTGCTTGTACCGATACCTTAGGGATTTTAGTGTGGACTAGATGATTGTGTCGGAATGTAAAGTTTGTAAGTATTTATTTAGGTTATGGAAGAAATAATTATTGTTTTGTACCAATTAATTTGAAGAAATCTCATCATTAATTTATCTGATCTTATTCAGTTATCATGGTGTCGACAAATATGTTTTTATACATATTAATAAAGTTCGCAAGAAATAAATCTACATAATCGAGAAAGCTGTGTTGACCTCAACTATATAGGTAGGTACTTCACATGTAATTATGTACTTAACTAATAATGTGTATAGTTGGTTAACTATCTTTTAAATTACTTCTTTTGCTGACTGTAAGTACCTATATTGTCGTAACGGTACCTCCAAATTAGCAAAATTATTTTCACTATTCTTGCTAAATTAACTGTAGATATTTAAATAGAAATTAACTTGCTAGCTACATAATTAGGTACTCATCTCTCCTGCCTTATCTTCATCTCATATTTTAATCATAATTTCCTTATTTATTTCGAATTGAAATAAAAAAGAAATTGTGTATAATTGTTTATTAATTAGTCTCTTCATTGTATCTGTAAATAATTATCGCCAATCGTTGGAAATAAAGGTATCGTAAATATAGATCATTTTACAAGGTCTATACCTGCGCCCAGTTTGCAATGGAGATAAAATCCTCCCCCGAGGCGGTGACGGCTCGCCAATTTGCTTTGCCTTATAATTTTGCATATCTAAAATATTTTATATCGCGTGTGCTAAATTACTATTAAATGTTTTTATGTTGTCCCAATATTATTGAGAACCTGCTGTCCTGCTGGTTATTTTTTTATTGATCACAGGGATGTTTAATAAACACCAATAGCTGTTGATTACAAGTTGTAAGTACTTATTCTCTTGGAGTTTTTAAAGGGTCATTTACCATATACCTACCTATATCTGAGCTAATCAAATCCACACGTAATAACTCCAACTCCAAAAAGCAAACGAAAATCATCGACGTATTTATTACCGAAACATCATCAAACACGAAAAAGTCAATTATCACAGTTACTTAATGGCCATCCGGAAATGGTATATTGGGGGTCGATTACGGAACAAAATCAACAAGTAGGGTTTCTCGTTGGGGTTGCGTGGGAATCCTCTGAGCTGGCTGTTCACGCAGCCCCATGGACGCGTGACCCTTCTGCCCCTACAGCCCGAAATAATATGGAAATAACAATTGACAGCACAACAACAATTAACGTCAAAATGCAACAATTTTCAACAATATTTTTTTTTAAACGAAAAACCGACTTCCTCCCAAAACTCGAGCTTACTAAAGTAAAATTTTACTAAAGGGAAAATATATATTGCGTTAAGCCGTGTACGACGTTAAGAAGGCATAATATTGTCAGATTTATATGCCAGCAAATGATTAAATAGGCCACATGACAAAAGAGAGAAATGACTAGGCTTCGAAACTTTACGTCTGACAATATATTATAAGCAACATATAATTACACTCCTTCTTCCCGCCCTGTTCCCAATCATTTGGGGTCGATGCAATATGTAGGTACTCTTCTTTCAGTCATCCCTATTATCCGTCATCTCGTTATTCTCATGTCTACCTCTTCCTCTATAACCATCTTACTTCGGACACGGCTTAACGCAACATATAATTACATGACTTAACACAATTATCTTCATCTTCATAAGCCTATTGCAGTCCACTACTGGACGTAGGCTTCCCCTGCCATAGGGGGATTTTGTCACTAAAAAGTTCCACTATCTGTTTTTCGGCGGCTCCATCATCAGACCCTCGTTTCCTTTATATTATGTGTAGCTGACCAAAATTCTCTATAAAAATCTAAAAACGGACTACTCGTGCCTATTATATTTGAGGATATCCCTAGATTCCTTAGAGATTCCATCATCAGATGTTATGTTTTATATGTAGGTGACTAAAACGCTCAGTAAAAGTGTAAAAACAGACTACATGTGCCTACAATATTCGAGGATTGCCCTCGATTTCTCCAAGATCCCATCATCAGATCCTGATGTGGTGAATATGGGACCAACCTGGAAGTATACCATGACCAACCATAAAAAAAAAATTAAAGCGGTTCATAAATGACGGAGTTCTGAGGTAACACACATAAAAAATAAAAAAATAAAAAAACATACAGACGAATTGATAACCTCTCTTTTTGAAGTCGGTTAAAAAGCTGGCACGCGATGTAAATTGTCATGGCGATCATTTGTGTGAGTTCTGGCGAATAACCTGATTGTAGATTACTAGCTGGTTAGCAACTTCGTCCGCGTGATCGTTTCGAGTTCGACAATTTTGGTTTGGAGTAACGTTCTTTAATAAATAAATAAATAAAATCTTTTTATTTCAGGCTTGTGCCCATAATAGTGGGCTATATTCATTTTTGTTTAACATACCCCTTTTGTGATCCTGTATAAATGCAAAGTTTTATTAAAATCCGTCCTGTACCTACAGGACGTACAGTGCGTAAAGGGAATCAAACATCAAAATTTTTCACTTTCTTTTTCCCATATAATATCTAAATATATTAGTAGACTAATGAACGCCCGCGACTCCGTCCGCGTGGACTACAGAAAAAACAAAATGTCGAAATTATCCGGGATAAAAACAGTTTCCCGGGATAAAAAATAGCCTATATGTTAAGTGGGACATGTCACAATATATTCCTGAAAACTGCATCGAAATTGGTTCAGCCTTTTCTGAGATTAGCATGCACAAACGCACAGACAAACAGACGAACCGACAAACAGACAAATATTCCAAAAATCATTATTTTGGGTACTATTGCGTTGATAAAGGTCTCCTATAATATTTTTTCTCATATATCTTCCATGTACAGACAGCGATCTGTTACATTTTTATTAGCTATATGTATAGATTAGTAGTTTGCTCTTAGGTTGACTCATTTTCACCATTTGCATTCTACTTGAAAGTGTCGAGGATGCAAATAAAGTAATAAAGCGTTTAGAGAAGAGATTATGTTAAAGGCTGCTAAAAGCAAATTGAGTGTCAATGTACCAGCATCATCATCATGTATTGTGGGGCATTCAAGTTCATACATTAATATTTATTAGGGAGGGCGGAGCGCGAGGGGACCAGGGATCGGTTTATTATAATATCCTCCTATTATAACGCGTTCGCACGATATGTGCTTCAATCTAACTGATTGATGCATGCTGTGAGCGAAGTAACATACCTACGTTAGGAAGGTAGGAACATACTATCTACTATACACAAAAGACCATGGCAGGGTAGGTAGGGTCTATTTAGCATGGTCTTTCGCGTATATTTTAGTATTTCATAAAATCTTTAATCATTATTAATGATCATATCGAGGGGTGAAATGGCGCTTATCCCAAATTGCCTTTCACCCCTCGATATAGAGTATAAAGAATATTGTCTAAAGACAATCTTATACCACGGATTGTTTGTCCTATAAGAATACAACTTACTTGCCATAGTTCCAATGGCAATGCATAAAACTCATGCTATGACGTAGATGCAGTTGGAATCCCCTACGTCACGATCATGGGAAATGTAATAATTAAGAATCTAATTGATCTGTAGGATCCGCCCCACGCAATGACACTCTGGTCACAGCCTGCAAGATGTGCAACGGATGTGCATAACGATATGTCACCCAAGCGCATTATAAATAATACAAACTGCATGGTAACCTAGTGAAAAAGTACTTCTTTGTTATTTTGGCGCCGGACAATTTTTATCCCGTCGTGGACAAAAGGAATTGCCACTTAACAGATAAAGTGGTCGGTCAACCAAATAATGGAAATGACTAAGAGTTTCGAAATTCTAAAGCCACTCTTTGGTTATCTTATCTAGCGCGTCTCGCTTCGTTCTTTCGCTACTTTCGTGTTGAAAAAGTAGAGACGGTGACTTTGATAAATGCTGACTTGTTACCTAATTTATTGGACTCAAAATAGTACAACCATAATGTTGAGTGGGTGGTAAATGTGACATGGTTTCATAATATACCTATCTAGAGTCTAAAGAAATACAAGCTAAAATTTTATTATATTTCGGCGTTGTTTTCGTAAAAAAATTCTGTCTGCGGTTTTACTTCCTGAACTTTACCCATATTTAACACATGACATGACCGCATAATGCGGATGTCGCTATCTCTACATTTCGCAATGGCCGCTCGCGATAATATGATGGTATACCGTGCGATTTACGCGGTATCCCTCCGTACGCTCACCATATGCGCACTGTATTTTACGGCTATCCAGGAACAAGTTTCCGTTCCAAGTGAACCTACTTATTGAAGCCATTAGGATCATTAGTAATTCCGATCTAATTCGGCAGCGATCAGCATGGGACCGCTGTAACTGAACATTTCACATGGGCCGCGGGCTGTGGGAACAGCATGGTCCGATTCACTAAGAGAAAACAGCCGTCACATGTTGCGGGATGAAATCACGGTTATTTTTAAGCAACGATTGTTTTTATTCGCTCGCCAATTGAGGGCGATCAAAGACACGTGTTCCGGGCGAGACGCTCGCCTTACAACCTCTATTGAGCTAGTTAGGACGGAGTGGCTAGTTAAGACAATTTGAACTAGAACAGCGATGATTGCAGCGTTTAAATTGATTGTGAACATGAATCATAATGTGAATAAACGCTTTGATACTAGGTGTTAACATTTTGAAGGCAACGTTTTTTATCGCTCTGTACCACATCCTTATAGACAACAGATACCGAATAATGATTAATGTATCGTGTAAACTTCATTCAGCAGTTGCTCCCAGGACACTTCAAAGTTCTGATCGTATTTCGGGCATGGCCACAAACATTTTTATAGAGCTATCAAGTTCAAATCTCAAGAGATAAAGTAATCCCAGGCGTATGCTATGCATGTGTCCCATTTACAATACCATGTACATACTTAGACTCCTCCATAGAATAACATGTTGTCGATTAATGATAACTTTTTGGTACTCGATTGAAGTAATTATTATGACCTAGATTTGTGGAGGAGCTTTATTGTTGTAATAGTTTCGCTTGTAAAAGACTAATTAACGTAAAGTTTGTCAACAAGTTGATGTGTTGGGTTTAATTTCAGCCGTTATTTCTTCGATGAACTTCATGAAAACTGAGTAGGTACTTATAGTTACGTGGAATGAAAGCCGAGCACGTTAATTAGCATTGGATGACTACCTTCCATTGTGCAGGTCAGATGAAGGCAACTATTGTGTGGGCTGTTGTTTGTTCTTTCTATTCTTTGCTGGTGAATGGTAATATAGTGTTCTTCGATGTGTTCTAATTACAGGTGGTAATTGCAGTGTAGTCACATAATGGATGATGAAACAGTTCGACGAAATTGTCCTACATGTAAGTATGAAAATTATAAAAAAGAACTTAAATTATTTTTCTAAATCAGTTATCGCTAGTTGCCTCCAATTAAATTGTCTCCTTGAACACTGGCTTGGTATGCGAAGATCAACTGATAACTTTTTCCGAACTAAAATGGGATCTTTCTCAGAACCTTAGAAGGACGCGTCAATTTTGCCGAAAAATTGGAATTCGGGACGAGCGGGATTCGTTGAATTATGCATTAGTTAGATGATTATTGCCGATGGTGCGCGGGCGCAACGTCGTCATCGCACGCGCTGCATTTTAATGTTTCCATTCCATCGGCGCGGGCCAAATTATCATAAATCATTTGTCGTCTGATTGAAAACAGTATTTTGCTAACATAATTCGTTCTTAAAAACTATTGTAGTTTTGCACCATTTAGTTTGAAAAAAAAAGGAAATTTTAGACATAAAATGTGGCAAAATATGGCTAATGAGGCGGTGTGGACTGTCCCGTAATTCGAGTCGTGGACGGGCTGGTCCGGGCAGGAACTCGCCGCATCTGACAGACTCGTCTATCATTCCTGTTCTGACACCGTTCAAAGTAAATTAACACCAGTGCGGTAAGAGCACACTTCGAAATTGCTCAGGTTGCATATAAGGTCCAGGCAGTACGCCTGGTCAAGCAGGATTGGTAACATACAAACTGGCGATTTGGGATTTTTACATCACTCTTTCGTTTCCTTTCTGGAAAGATTCGCAAAAAGTACAAATACCGAAAGCAGCACCATAAAATATGAAAATCGAATTCACAACAATTTAGAGCCATCACCATCACTTGTGAAAACTGTAAAAAAGGACAGAGGGGACGACCGACCGATTATAATGTAAAAAGAGGTTCGCGGCCGTTCCATAACCGATTGCAAATGACCACCGCCTGCAGGCATCGTACCGCCATTTGCAGCTCCTCGCAATCTGCAAAAAATGATCATGCCGTGATTTCTTCAAAGAATTGTTCCATATCTAACTCGCTCAGAACAAAGGGATGCGACATCAAAGTTTGACGATTACAAAAAGAACAGCGCGCGCCCGCCGTGCTTCTGAAATGTCTGCGCGTAGCTCAGCGTAACTTGATCCAGTTTCAATCCCACGATTTTTTTTTATTCTATTCTTATTTGTGGTGTGTACAAGTATACGGAGATATGAAAATGGCGGAAAATTTGATTGTGTCTCGGATAACAGCCGCCATTTTCATATTCGTAGATGCAGAACTTTGTTCACATGGACCTAGGTACCATGAATTAGTATTATATGCTTAAAATAAATATGATCGGTTGGCCGCAAATACTTACTTAAATAAGTAGATAAAGGGGAATATACCTATAGATTGTATACCTTATAAACGGTAGAAATATAATTATGCACTATCATGGAGTGGATTTAATAAAATATTACTATTATATGTACCCTCATTGAATTATGTATTTATGACTCTTTTGAAATATTCGAGTCATTTAAAGGCAGCGATGAATTATGGCGAGCATTAAAGTAACCAAGAATGTCATAAAACTGAGTCCGGATACCTATAACTCGTTTTGTTTGCCATAGCATGGCTTCAAGCCTTGTAGGCGACACAACAATGGCAACTGTATGGTTCGGCTTTCGTTCAAGATTTCACCCGATAAGACTAAATTGGCGGCATGCCGAGCTTAATAAGGTGTAAGTATATGGTGACAATCGCCAATGTTCCGCAATAGGGAATTTTATAAAGTAGATATTGAACGCAATTGTACATTTACACAACAATGCTAGACTAGACACTTTTATGGCCAGCTTTTTAATCAATATTGCCGTACTTTCTATTAACAGTCGGGACAATACCTCTACTTAACTATTTGATTGAATATTATAACAATTATGATACCGTATCCGCATATAGAACCAGCAAATACAAATTCATATCACGTTTGTAGCATTTCCTCCTCAGCTGTAGGTGGATAACGTACAGGAATTGAACCACAATTCAATCCATATTAGTCGTGGAGGACTCGATTTAACCCTTTCCGGTGTTAAATTTTTATTTCCGACTCGATTAATCGAATTTCTTGTTAAATGAGTTAATCTGCTCGAATGCGTTCGACGTGGTAGAGATGAAACCCAATACAGCAACACGCTATGACATCGGATATTATGGTCGTGGTACGAGCCAATTAATTTTGACACGATTTTTATAAATATTCGACGCAAATTCTTTCGACCAACAGATTTATGTTTTGAAGATTCGAATTTGTTTCTCAAATCTCCGAACGTGTTTTAAAGAGAAGCAGTCAATAAGGATTGGATTTGAATTTATGGGACGGGTTCCAGTAAGCGGCTTACTTGAGGCAATAAGTCGTCCACGACTGCTTGGCTTTTCACACTTCCATGTTTGGGTTCGGCGTTAGCATTCACACCTCTTGTGTGCTAGGGGTAGGCACACAAGAGGTTCGCGCCTGTACAATATCGTGTGTTCAATATGTAAAGGTATTTCTTATGTCAATTTGAGGTGGTGGTCGTGGCTTACCGAGTGGGTTTACCGAGGGAATCAGTTTTAGAAATCAAGCATATTTACTTCTAAACTATCGATTTGGTACATACCTAAAAATAATTACGACAAGTCTCCACCATAGTTGTTTCGCTTTGCACACACTCGAGACTGGCGAGCGAGAGCGACCTTTTAGCCAGTCATCAATCAGCGAGTCACAATGAGCTCGTCAGTGCAGAGGCCGGGCTGCGTGACTGGAGGTCGTGAATACGTACCGACTATTGTCCCAGTGAAAGTAGACGAGCCTTTTGCGTGTTACGAAAATCTTGTTAACCTATCTAGGACGAGATAATACTCGAAATAAAGTTCAGCATAATATAGGTACAGTAATGACAGCTAATATAAAAATTATAAATAATGCCCGGAAAACATATTTTTTACTGTAAATGCGTACGGATTGTACCGGCTCATTAGTGAGCTTTTCGTGATGAAATCTACTTATGTATTCCTCACGCATTGTCCAGGAATTTTGTTACTGGCACCCTTAAACATGAGCTGCTATTAAAGTTGCAGTCACAGATAAATCAAACAGGATGGACGTTAATCAAAATTGCATTACATCTCGTTTTGTCACGGGCTCGGGGAAAAAACCGCATTGAGCAGCCGCAAATTGACTGATGACCGTTTTGCCGACGACTTCATAAGCTGTGTTATTATAGAGATGTATCAAAGTATCAGTGCACCTGCGTGATGACACAATGGGGCATTATTGAGAGCTGTGTGCTTAGTGTAGCCAATGGTAGGTGGCGTAGGCGGGTGGAGCCAGCTACAACAAGTTATGTAAACACGCTCGGGCGACAACTCGACGGTGCCACAGCCGCATAACATTCCTAGTAGCCACGGAATATACTTCGATAGCAACGTGTCATGTTTAGAAAGTTCATAGTCACAATGGTTTATGTAAAATTGTCAATCTAGAGTGGCATCTACTTATCTGATCACAACACGGTATTCTTAGGTCAATCTTCATATTATATAATTAGGGAATGAAGAATAAATACTGTTTGACATTTTTTGTAGACTTCATTACTACTTAGGTAATTTTGCCTAATAAATTCAAAAAAAAAATATCCAAAAACGTAAATGGAGGTCTGTCTATTAGATGTTTTTCCAATAGGGATATTTTATACCTTTATAATAATAGGTATATATATCTACCTGCAGTCAATCAAATACCAATAATATTTGTATAGGTCACGAACGTAATGTGCATTTGGTCCAAATATTTTATTTGCACTCCTGCCGACACAAAGGACTGTTGGTCGTATTGTGTGGAGTTAAGAGGTTTCTAAACATGATTCGGGCGGGATACACAGAACAAAAACTGAAAATTGCTACAGCGAAATCGTACCCTGTGAAGGAAGACAGAGTGGCTGACATAAGTGTATCGTATCTTCGTATCTATCGGTAGGTACGGTAGCGTAGTGACCAGATAATTATTTTCAATGCAGTTTTTCTTCAGATTTGATGTGAAACTTTTTTTTGCCAAGAGGCAACGGTAACTTGCAAGTGGTCTCGTGAGACGCTCTTCACACTTCACACACAGTCTCATATGGCTGCTCCGTCAATCCTATTATTCTCATAAAAGGTTCCACCATCAGTTGCCAAAACTGAAATTCCCTGTTATGTTCCTAATGAGATCTTTTTCGCAGAAACAAAAACTTTTCGACACATTTAGACCATTCAATGGAGGTTAGCGACAGCCATCGTAATTTGAGCTGAGTCGAGGTCACTCTAATTGGCTTCTCCAGTCCTGTGTCCAAGACATTTGAATAAAGCTATACAATCAATATAAAAACCACTCCGACACACAATGCTATAATTTATATTCGGACATTTTCGGCCATATCAAAAACTTGAATGCGATTTAGTATTCTGCTTTGTCGTGGCTTTGTCCTTTGAAAATTTTCCTCAGTTGTTTAGTGTTATTTTAGCTGCTAATAAATTTGAACATAACATTGTTAATAATATTGCTAATGACGTCAGAATTATAAAAGAGCAATACAGTTTAAAAAAACAAGTGGTTTTATGCCTTTATATAAACTTGATCTTGCACGGATCCTCGTATTGGTACAAACATCTATTACGTTGTCGTACTCTTGTACCTACTATGTACATTCTAACGTTCTGATTTAATTTGTCCATACATTTATTATTTACCTACTGTAGAGGTAGAATTGTTTGTATTTAATGAGGTCGATAAATCAAATGGTAAGGTAAGTATAAACCGCGCCGGCGCGTGCCGCAAGGCCGGGCGTGGAGTCAGGTGTCCTGGCTCTCTGTCGCACCCGAGCAAGGCTCTATAAGGAGTGCAGCTACGAAGCTGATTCATTTGGTAAGCGCTGGGCATTCGTCATGCCGTTCCAACGATACCCGATATCGGCGCGTGCTCTGTAAGGCATTGCATACGAGACCAGACACCGCTATGACTTTATTCAGATTCACTCAGATAAAAACCGCAAACCCAAATGGGGATAGGAATGCCAAACCAAATGATGCTGGCAGTTCTTGAAATTCCAATTTTGGTCTGATCGGCGTGTGTTATGGCGCATTATGATAATTTTGGGGTCAATATTAAAACAAGCTCAAATGCTGTAGATGAGACTTCGATGTCGAAGCGTTGGTGTAGGTAATTTAAGGGTCCCCAATTGGCCCACTGTCTATTAAGTTCACGAGATAAGTAATTCATTTAGCAAGGTACTCATTCAGCGGTATAAAATAATGCATACGAGTTGAATTGCATTGTGTTAGCCTGCGGCGCGTTGTCCTGGCCGGGCCACAGTTAAATAATAACAAGCATAGTCTGTTCCAGTGGGCTATAAATTGCGCACTGCCTCCGGGCACGCGGCACGCAATCTCAATGCGGAAAATATTGTGGAGCCAGTTAATGTACGTTACTATAGCTAGCTCCCCCGCTGGCTGTGTAGGGCCTAGTAGGTACTGTCATGTCCACCACCCAAGAGCCTGGCCCTTTGTTCCATTTACAGTTGAATATATTTTAAAACGCTCGGCGTCTTACAACTGACGCCATTACAGGGCTTTTCTTAGGTTGTTGTTGTGTGTCTAGGGTATCTTTAGCTTTAGGATTTATGATTAGTTTTATAAATAGGTAGACAAAGTAACTGGTTGTTCTGAAATCTATATCATGTGCTGAAACTCTACATGTCGCAGTAGTTTTTCACTATCTAAGTACGAAGCCATTGAGTTACTCTTCCAGGCGGTCGAGAATTAGTCGCGGCACATTCCACACTATTGTGGCGACCGCGCTCCGATTACGCTACATTACGCTGCGTTTTATTATTTCTGAACTGCTTTAACCACGGGACACTGTTTTTTTAACGGCGTTTTTTGTACAGGACACGGGTAAGATATCGTGTCGTGCGCTATGGGTGCTTACCAAAAACAATCTACATCATATTCAATGCCAATGAACTTCACAAAAAAACCTTTAACGAACAAGTTTTTGATATATCGTTGAAATCTTTTATGTTGATTACCATACAAAAGACATCAACGCTGTATCAAGAAATAACATTTTAGGCAAATATTTATACTGATTAGATAATGTTATTGGTGTAGCTTCGAATGGTATAATCCACATAGCATTAGAAGGTAGAGGTGTGGTATAATGGTCTAATATTGGGTCTAACTAATGGCAAGTGTAGTAAAGAGACGATTAGTTAGCAGACGACCCAATGGCCTAGTAGGTAGTGACCCTCCCCTTTATTACCTAACTAGCAAAAGCAAAGCGATAGCGAAAATTGTTCAAAAATCGCTGATTGCTTGTCAAATTCGTATTACGTAAAATGGATTTCAAAGGAACTTTCACATTTCAAGGCGAATATTGTACATTTTTCGCTATCGCTTTGCTTCGGCTTTGCTATTGCTTTTACGTAATCAAGCCTGCCTGCGATTGATATGATGAATATCGATGTTTGTTTCAGAGTCATGGATGTTTCTATTCTTATCTATGTATTTATATACGACACAAGACCTTAGGGATCTTAATGTGGGACTAAGTTAATGTGTTGTGTAATGTGTGAAAATGTTTTTTTTTCAGGAAAATACCCTTTGCGTTAAAACTTGACATGGGTTTTGTTTAAAGGTTTGCATACATTAATGATAAATTCCATTAATGATACAATTTTTATGTCCAGTGTGTACATATTCTAATAGAGCATCCGAAAGTGATTTATGATAAGTCATATAATATCCTATCTCATAGTCTTAGCTACTCTGAACTCTCCTTAAGCAAAGCTTATGAGATGAATGAATAGCGACAAACTACGACGGTCTATTCCACAATAATAAACTCTGGGTGCAACAGATCACACGAGAACATAAACAGCTAGTGGCGATTCAGTCGGTTTATTGTCACAGTGGGAAATAAAGACGGTACCCTGAGAACTGTGTTTACAGGCACGATCCAAATAAATAGGGCAATGAAATTGTAAGTGAATGAATTTGTATTCTGTTTGCAAACCGCACGGGGCTTTCTCACGCCTTCTTGCGTATTCTGTCTGCGATCGCGCGTGTGAACCGCCATGCGGGTGTGTACACAGCCTAATCTGCTGGCCATCAAGTTTGCTGTCATTTGAGTGTCAACATGGTGTCAACTGAAATCGCGGGACTATAATGGCAGTAATATATGCTGAAAACGTAGTGGTATCGGAAATGTTGCGATAGTTGAAATTGTTAGTTTTACCTGAATACCTATCTTGGTTATTAATGTTTCAGAAATTAAATATAACCTAATATTTTCATAGCATATTTAGCTTTTTTAAAGCGAAATGTACCTATTGCTAGGTCATTCGGAAGGTAATTCTATACTATTAACCTACATACCTGACATAGGTAGACCTAAATATCATCGACTAAAGTTATTTCAAAAGGACGAAAGGTTTTACTCGTATTCGTAAACATAGGGACACTATCTAGACATATCTTGATTTAATCTATCTAGGCTAGCCTAAAAGGGGTCCTTTCTGCTTCGTTAGCTAACAGTGGCAATACAAAGTCATATTTTATCTTGCTATATTATTTAGAACGTAGACCAGTTTCTAACAGCGCAAACTATAAATTACACTTTCGAATATTTTACATAAGAACACCGCCAATACTAGTTTCCCTTCGCGATTAAGTGTCTTTATCTGGAATTATTTGGTAGTTACTTGTTTTACGACTTTTGTTATTTATTAATCACGTTACTTGGTAATCACTTATTAGATAACCAATCGTGTCTACACAATGCTATCAACTCTGTTTACGAGTTTGTCTAAAACTAAAACTTTGTGTGCCAAAATCTACTTAATAAAAAAGTACGAGTAAAATTGTTATTGTAGGCTCGTTCATGACTGCGGTTGAACTGGGTCGTTGATGTATGACATTTTTTTTAAAATAAAATATTATTGACCCTTCTAGTAGTAGTAGTAGCTTCACTTGTTCGCAGCCAATTGTAGGGACAGCTACTGTAGGTACTTTTTTGGAATCTTCCTTCAATTAAACCCAAAATACACAAAAAGACACACAGGCATACAGACGTCTACTATTTATATATAGGTAGAATGTTTTTTCGTTGCCACCCTTAACGAAGGGTACGTAGGTACTCTATAGATCAAATTAAGTTTATACAAAAAAAAAATGCTGGGAAACGATGTAATTTTTTTTTTAAATAATGATAATTAATTACTTGATCGGGCGAAATTTATAGTGTGGGTCCCTAATATCTTGGGAACCAGACACTTCCCAGGTATGCTTCCATGGAGAAAAATTATCGTGATTATGAGGAGATTCCGTAGTTTTCGGGAACGTTGACGACCATAAATCACCATAAACTAATAACATGTCAAATACAAATCTAATCATATCTGGCATGGCAAGATGCATGAGCACTCATCAAAGCATAGACATCAAAGGTGTTCAAGTGGACGTATTGACAAATCGTCGAGACTTATGACAAGTAGGTATGATAAGAATGTCAACTTTCCTCAGTGACATAATCAGTGTACGGCGACCTTATTTAAGGTTTGTTACACATTTAATTTTGTCAGACTTGTCGTAGTCGTCTTATCTTCCCGTTGCGCCATGACGTGACGTGTAAGAGCAATCGGTATTATGTATATTTTAGATGTTTTTTAAAATTTAAATAAGTAAAGTAGTAAATTAAATAAATAAATTAAGTGTGTAATTTTTTTTACTTTACTATAAAATTATTAATAAAGAAATGGAAAAAATTCCTCACCCGGGTGGGAATCGAACCCACGACCTCTGCATTCCGCGTGTCAGTGCTCTAACCACTGAGCCACCGGGTCAATTACTCGGATGACGAATTTTACCATCTCTTTTCTAAATTACATATTGGCAACGTCATTTTTCATCCCGATAGCTATACACTAGCCAAATCTCGGCAAACAAAGCTGAATCCCTCAGCACAATGTTTAAAGATGAAACGATCAACCATATCCTAACGGATTATATTAATGGAGAAGTGTTTTTATAAATTTATCTTAGTCAAGATATTATATATTATAAATTTACTAGTTAAACCATGCTTTTGTAATGAAGAGAGGATGAGAGACGCCACTTTAAGGCTGTTAAAAACATACTTAATATGTACTATATATCGGGATATACATATGTATAGGTACGTATATACCTATACTAAATATAATTTCATCACACTTACTTACAAATAAATATATCAAACGAATTAGCGAAATTTTGCGTGTTATTTTTTTTAGTGCACTAATTTAATAAGTAACTATAGTTTAATGAAATATTTTCTAAAGCACGTCAGGTATACCTATATAAAATTGCTTTACGCACGTCAAAATTGGAATCCCGTGAGAACTAAAAGGCATGTACAGTTATTTGCATTTTATACCACACGAAAGCTATTTCCAAATCTTATCAAAATGTTCCAAAATAATTTGAATCATTTAATAAATTCCCACGATTCGCATTGTACCGTGAAAGTATTTGATCGCATGAGGAAACCCTGCTATCCTTATCTGCTATATCGATATATTTTCACATGATTACGGATTTTTCTCATGGCGTGTTTGCTTTGAGTATCTTGAGATAAAGGATACGTGACTGAACAGAGGGAAATTTTGTCAAGTGGCGAATAAACTAGTTTGTAAAACACTTTTTTGTGATGTCCGGTATGTACTTCCGATTTGGATGCGGTCCTGCAAATTGAGAATTATGCAAAAAAATACTCTATGTGTGTTTTACATGCCATGAACTGACCACAGTTCCATGCCTGAGATAGAGGTAGAGATCCCTCCCTACACACTTTGACTAGAATTGCCTAGAATAAACACGCGACGTAAGACAGTAGTCTTGGCTTGCTTTGTAGCCAGGAGCTGTGTGTAGGTATACCACGCTTTATAAGTGCAAAACAAAACAAAACAAAACATCAAGGCGGGTACTTAATTATAAATTCTTTTGAAAAAGGTCATTAACGGAACTAAGTGTCTTTGCATAGCTTTTCTACATGCACGTGCACTAACGCGACATAAATAGTGGAGGTAATGATCAATCCATGTCGTGTACTGCGCCACGTAGGTACTGTGACATGAAGGCAGAACTAAGTCATGGTGGTATTACCACCGAATGGTAAATACGTTTGATTTATACATAAATAGTACACACGGCTGTGTTCCCGACATAGGCAAGCCAATACTGCAGGATCATGACGGAGGTCATACGGCCACGTTTAGCATGGCTGGGTCCTGCACGATTAGCATGACCTGCAAAACACGATATGATAAACCGATTTATCGATATTTAGTCTGTCGAAATAAGATAAATATAGCCGCCATTTTGAATTTTGTATAGAGACGATATCATATCTAACGATACGATATCCATGATGCGTGGTCATGCTAGGGGGGCAGGTTTAAAAATTCAGTGATAAGTTGCTAGGTCACCGTCATGCGCCAGTCGACTTTGATAGTTGATATATTATATTCTGGTGAAGCCTCAGGTGACGCCTTGTATCAGCACAGTGCTTTGGCATTTGATTTGATCATATGATAGTGTCACGCCGAAAAGTAAACTACGGTGAAAGACAAATGTTAGCCAGTAATTGGTTCACAGTAAGCTACGTCGTGTCTCTACATAAGCTGTTTCAGAATAGTGCATCTCCATTCCATACTTACTTTATGTTGGTATGTACCCCTAGAGTACCTACCTCGTAATAACATACCTACCACAAAAATGACTCGCAATTAGGTGTCCACGGCGAGCTCTTTGTCTCAAATCTTTACATCCACTTTGTATTTTATTATTTGAAGGCACAAGGAGTCGTTAACTTGACAACTTATTTATAACCAGCCTCCTATATTTTATGAGGGCTGTTGGTACTCGTAAAGTCGAATATTTGATTAATTAAGTAAAATGTTCAAGAAAACATACTTACAATCCATAATTGCGCGGCCATTCGCTGTTAATTCTCTTAAAACACACGAAGCTTATTGACTTAATTAAGTAGTTTATGATATAATTTGTTAACATGTTAATTTTGTAGTACTTTACAGTAGCGTTTTTGTAATATTGTAGGCTTGTTTGTTTAACGAGGAGGTGATTAAAAAAGTTTTACAAATTGTTCACTTTGAAAATGTAGACAGGCCACACAAGTTTACGTAATTTAGAAAAAAAAAACAATTAGATAAAATAAATCTCAGCTAAACAAAAGGTCTAAATGGTTTTTTGGATACATTTGTATGTATACTATGTTAAATTAATATCTAAATAAAAACATATTTTACAAGTCTGTCTGTCAGCAATCGGCAACATGTGCTGCGTCGGCGCCGCCGGTGATGACGCAGCGCGGCGCCGCACATGCGCATTTAGCCGAAATTCTGGCCGCAGCACAAAAAATGTTTTCAAAAGTAGTAGGTAGGTAAGTACTTACATAATTTCCGCAATATCATATGCCAATTTTGCGTTTATTAAATTGAAAATAATACAACTTAAGAAATCAATTCCTATTCGAAATGCCTACTTTGCGTATTTTGAACTATGTCAAAAGTGCAGTTGCAACAAAATGTATTTGCTTCGTAGAGTTTTATGAAAAAGCTAAGCGCGGTTATTTTTTACCTACTAAGTAGTGTTATAAGGTTTTTATGAAAATCTACTTCTACAGGAGAGAGGCGTGGAGAATATGTAGGTATATTCTCCACGCCTCTCTCCTGTCTCCTTGTTGCAACTATCTACCTACCTATAAGAGATTATTTATTATCACAAAGTAAGTACTTACCTAATTACTTAGCCACGATACTAATTATGATGACTTTCAGTTAGTTAGTGGCATATTCAACACAGGAAGTTTTTATAATGGGCAGGCTTGAACTGTGTAACATAAGCTTATTTACTCGTTATGTCGATTAAGCATCACATAACATAACCTCACGGGTAAGTACCTGACATGTTAGCAGCTACTCGCCATGTAGTTACAGTACCTATTACCTTTAAGTACACTGGAAGCTTGAAGTCATGTGTGAAATTGTATTATTATGTTGAGTTATATACTTGCTAGTGACACCGACTGTACGTATGGAAGCTTGTAATCATGCACGATCCACGAATGGGTACCACAAGTATGTTTATACACCCAGTTAGGAGCTGATTGGATAACTTACAAGTAAATCTCAGGTTGAAAAAATGTTTGCTTAACGCAATACCATTTACATCCGTTAAGAAATACAGAGTCAATAGTCTGACTGCCATGCATCTTGTAAAAGGCGTATAAGAATTTGACATAGTAGCTCAGTGGTTAGAGCACTGACACGCGGAATGCAGAGGTCGTGGGTTCGATTCCCACCCGGGTGAGGAATTTTTTCCATTTCTTTATTAATAATTTTATAGTAAATGTGTTTTAAATTGTTTTGTAAATAAATTCTTATTTGAATTTTGTCTTCTAAAACATTGATTAGTGTTAAAATACATACTTAGCACCTAAAATCCCATGAACATGATTTTGTTTGGGTACGATAGTTGCATAGATAAACACGTAGATATAACTGATATAACCAATTTTGTATACTCTTTGCCTGTCATGTTCGTCTCATATGTGTAGATACAGCTTTCAGAGTAAATCTATTTCAATTGAAGATGATTTATAGGTGCATTGTAATAATTAATTCCAGACGACACAGAGGGTCACCCACGCGCCAGAGAGCGACTTGTGGCCATTATGCAATCAATTCGAATCAGCACATAGGAGCGTGCTATTCAGCAACTCGCCTGTTCAGCTATTGGCCTATCTGCGCTATTATGCGCTACCTCAACAATCTATGCCCATTGCAAGTATACTTAGGTAGGTGTGTAATTTACTGCGCTCACAATCTCTACACTGCATTATTACAAATTGCAAGTTACGTCTAGAGTATAGCTAATATGTATATCAGTTTTAACATAATGTCGTCGCTATTTTCACTTTTCGATTTTCTCTTGAATTATGGCCTATGGTTTCTTCATTAATTATGACGAGACTTAGTTGATAATTTTTAATGTAAATGCTATGTAATGTACCAATCATAGATAGGTATGTAGATAAAATTCTTTATTGTACCACAAATTTTCATGAAAAGTCGAAGAACTAGGAAACTATTAGAGAATGCAACACATCCATACATACATTTGTCCAATACATATTAGGCGATTATCTTACTCCTACCTCCTACTAATATTATAAATGCGAAAGTTTGTAAGTATGGATGGATGGATCGATGGATGGATGTTTGTTACTCTTTCACGTTAAAACGGCTGGAGCGATTTTAATAAAATTTGGTATGGACTTAGCTGACACCCTGGATTAACACATATGCTACTTTTTATCCCAGGAAAATATTTTTATCCCGGATAATTTCGACATTTTGTTTTTTCTGCAGTCCACGCGGATGAAGTCGCGGGCGTCCACTAGTCAGATATATTTCAGATTGTAAGGACAGTTAGTCTTTCGAAACTTCCAACTACACACTTTTATTGTAACAATAGATATCGAACTTGTATTTTTTTAAGGCACGTCTCCGTTTAATCGCCTCCTATAACAATCGAGACAGTCGATTATTAGTCTGCGAGTCTTGCTGGGCCGCGGTTTATATCATATGAATACAATGGGACACGCACGTGCGCCGCCCGCGGACCCCATTGTCCGGGCACCTATTGTCTCTTGGAAATTTTTCATATACAAGCTTTGACACTTAAATATTGTAATAAATTCTATAAGATTTAACCAACCTACACATCTTATTGGTAACCGAAGCTATCAATGTTTTATCAATGTATCTTCAGTTTTGAAATCAAATAAGTTAACATTTCTGTACATGAGCATACATTTATAAGCAAACTGCGCACAATTTTTTTTAACCTATTTGTAAATGGTGTCCTATTCAAAGAACTTGTAAATTATCTTGCTGTAATCTAGCTTAGATAGCCAGAGGTTTTAGATAGTGGATATTGTTAAGGTACACGTTAGCAAACTGGTCTGGCTTAAATCACGGAACTGTTTTGCTCAAAGCGATGCAATCTGGCATCGCGTTTGTGACCTAGAAACTAAAAAACGTAGCACGACACAGCCTTTGTGCGCGTGAGTGGAGCTTTAAGGCCGTTACACACTAGAGTTAAGAGCTTTCTTTTAATTTATAGCGCGCCAAACCTAGAGTTTTAATTGAATTTAGGAAAAGTAATCGATGCAGTAATAGAAGCGTCAGTTAGGACTAATATTCCTACGACATACCTAGAGACAAGTCAAAAACCTATATATTTACCAATAGGCACAACAGGTGATAGACCTCGTGGGTCCTATACTCGTGGATATTGTAAGCTATAAGATATGTTAGCTTAGCATAGTTACGTGAGTGAGTGCTAACTCCAGCCAAAGTGAAATATCGCCTTTAGTCACAGCCTTTTCTGTGTGAGTAAAGCTTTAAGGGGTAACTTCAGCTGTGTGTGTGTTGAAAGCTTGTAAATTGTAAATCTTCGGCGAGTCTGTTTGTGTCAACTGAAGCTGTGTGAGTGTGGCGACGAGATAGCGACACCGCAGCCAGTTGCGTGTTCATGAAACATTACCCGCTCCATTGTCGACAAATTATGATTGGGTTTTCTCAAAATATTTATATTAGTAACCTCTTAATTGATGCATAAACGATGTTCTAAAGTTCTCTATATTCTCATATTGTTTCGATTGTATATTCGTAAACAATACTATGTTTATTAGTACCACGGCTATGACTAGATAGGTATTGGATTTACATTTAGATATCTACAATGTACCTACAATACATGAACTCTAATGTTGGTGACCGGTTTGATAAACATTCTAACATTCAAACCCATCATCCCATAAACCATCAATAAAATTGGAAAATATAAACCACGGATTAGAATAACGACTGGTGAGATGACTGGTTTCGTCTTTGAATAGTGTAGTCTATAAATCTTTGGATATTGTGTTTTGTGTATGCGCAACCGCGGCGCGTGGGCGATGGTTCCTATCGCGGTAGGGCTGTATGCATTATACGACATGTCGCGTCTTATAATGCTGGTATAGAGCCAACAAATTATCTGTATACACAAATGGGACCAAAGGTTTTTTGGTAACTATCATACATACCTTAAGCAACCCTAAATGGACGAGGCACTAAATAGTCAAGATAATAGCTCAATTAGCTGAACTAAAGCTAAATTAGTTATAAACATAGTTAGGTAAGTAGATACAATTATCATAATTAAGTAAATGCTGGATCTCCTTGTAACATTTTCTATACAAATCACCCCACGTGTTGGTATCGACGACGTGTCCCTCGATAACAGAGAACTTATTTTTATGGATTTGTATTATTTCTAGGTGACTTTTCGCGCTTTAGCGACTTTGGGGTCCGAGTAAATGCTTATACTTCTAAGAAAGTAACATCTACTTCCATACATCCAAAAAACTTATATTTAAAAGGCTATTTTAAGGTATTTTTGTACACCCCTATAAGATCTTATGGTTAGCGCACCTCATTGTTATCTAGAGTCAGTCTTCGCGCGAGTATTCGTAGAAAAACGCATTTATTTTGTTATTGTACCCGTGATAAGCTTTATGGGACCTGTTATCTTTCTATTCTAACGAACTTTCTTCGTACGTGTCTCGTTTTATTTATTTTTTGTAGTGTCATAGAAATGGAAATGATATTAAGTTATGTTATGGGTTATGGTACCAAGATGTCTTCCTATAATTTGAAGATGGGATTAAACTTTGTTTTGATGTGTAGTAAATTAAGACCTATCTACTAGTTACATGCAAAATAATCTATACATATAATAAAAATGTAACGGATCGCTGTCTGTACATGAAAGATATATGAGAAAAAATATTATAGGAGACCTTTATCAGACGCAATAGTACCCAAAATAATTATTTTTGGAATTTTTGTCTGTTTGTCGGTTTTTCAGTTTGTCTGTGCGTTTGTAAACGCTAATCTCAGAAACGGCTAAACCGATTTCGACGGAGTTTTCAGGAATATGTTGTGACAGGTCCCACTTAACATATAGGCTACTTTTTATCCCGGATAATTTTGACATTTTATTTTTTCTGCAGTCCACGCGGACGGAGTCGCGGGCGTCCACTAGTTTATAATAAAGGTTAAGACAATAATGCTTTATTATAGATTTGCATATCCAGTTTATTGCTTACCGTTTTTAATGGAATGTAAAATGTCTCCAAAATGCCATTTAGCGTTTGTGTGTGAATTTTTTTAATGTGTTATTTTTTAAAACTCGTCTTTTAATAACGTTTCAATCAAAATATAATTAAGTAATGAACATAGTAGCTTATTATGTATCATCTTCTATTCTATAATATATGTATACAGGCTGATTTTTGGTCGTCAACGTTCCCGAAAACTACGGAATCTCCTCATCATCACGACCATTTTTCTCCATGGAAGCATACCTGGGAAGTGTCTGGTTTCCAAAATATTAGGGTCCAAAGTTGAACAAATACTTAGACTGCCTTTTTCTGCATAAATGCACATTGACGCGTGTAGCAAGATTTTTTCACGATAAATAATTAATATCTGTCTATGAAAAAACTAGCATAAACATTGGACACTTTAATTTTCCAGCATTTTTTTGGCATAAACTTACTTTATTTGATGTATATAGTATATACCTACGTACCCTTCGTTAAGGGTGGCAACGAAAAAACATCCTGTATATTATATTTATATACATATACTCGTAATAAAATTGTAACGGATCGATGTTTGTGCACGCTAATATCAGAAACGGCTGAACCGATTTCGATTCAGTTTTCAGGAATATGTTGTGACAGGTTCCACTTAACACATAGGCTTTTTATCCCGGATATTTGTAATATACTTATTGATTCATAAGATGTCAGTACCTTACCTAGTTATCTGCCTCCATAATTATTAAAACTTTTTTGTCTTGTATAGTGACATACAAAAGCTTTTTAAGCGTTTATTTGGCTTCGCGCGTGACTTCATCTCTTCGCTGTTTCTCTGAAAATAAGAAAGAGCAAGTGCTACCAAAATTCTTCACGTGTGAGCAGGACAAATGTTCCCGGTGACGAAGTAAATACATTAGTAGCTTTTAGTGCGGTATCGGACGCATCATTTGCCTGTAATGATCGTGGATTGCCTCAATTTGAATCTGCCGATTAGAGGCTTTTTTGGTCACTTATACGATTATGGGTCACGACTCACGAATTCGTTTTATTTCGGTGTACGCTATAAGATATATGGAATGGTCAAATCCTTGCTATATTGCTAAAGGTAAGTTACTGGAATGATATGTCCGCAGATTATATTGACTCCATATTAAACTTTTTCTATGAAAATAATCTAAGGCATGATCTACGATAGGTATTTGATCTCTAGAATAGAAAATGTAGCTTTAATAAATTACCTCTCAATGTTTTAAACAAGTCTAACTATACTTAATTTTTTGCTCTTTAGCAATTTTAAATTTTAACCACCATGAAATATGTGTAAAGTTATGCAACAATAAAACAATAGTAAACGCGGAACCGCCAGTTATAAGTAACACCCCAACTAATGCAGGGTTTTTTATTTCTATGTTTGGAAACAGAAAAAAATCCGTGCAGTTTTTATGAGGGTCTGTTTTTATGTTTGTTTTAGCGCGCGCCGATGCGATATGATGTGGTAAAGCTGGTGTTTGCCCAACGTTGCTGTGTTAAGGGGTGATTTTATAAACTTGAAAACTTTTAAATGTTAACCTTGCTACTAATTAATCGCGCGTAAAGTTACAACCTCGTTATAGGTAGGTACTTATTTGATTTTTGGCAAAATTTATGAAATATCTGTAAAATTAAACTGAATATTAATTATACCTAGTTTATAGCTTTTTAATAGTAAGGCTCTTAGTATAAATCCTAGGTTTAGAAGCGCCTTTAGTTTTATATAGGTCTCTATCAAGTCTGGCAGTAAAACCAGGAAATACAATTCTATCTTAGCTTACAAATTACTGCAATTAAACATGTTAAATAACTTTATAGACAATTACAATTTTATGACCAATAATTTGTGGTTGATTATGATCGAGCTCAGGTAGTAAACCTGTAGTTATTTAGGTTGTTCACCCTTGTTCAGGGGTAGTGCACGTGTGGGCTCGAGTGTCGCCTTCGCCCCACGAATACCACATGAGTCCCACTTGTTCTAATTTACACGAACACATATTTCAATATTTTAAGCCATTAGGACAGGATTAGGGTAGGCCCTCGATGACGTGAAAGTATTTAGGAAATGACTCTTCAAACTCAACTTTTTATTGGACCTTCAATAAAAGTTTTACGGTGATGTGTCTACATTCTAATCTGAAAACAGCATAAAGAATCGAAGCCATAACGTATTAACGCAGGCCACTCGGACAATGCGTTGAGCATAAAGCGTTGTTCTTTTATTGTCGCATCAAGGCACGGCTTTCATTGTGTCGTGTCTGCATCGTATATTAGAGTTTTATGGCGTGTGCCAGAGTCGTGGGCCGGGCGTGGGCGCTACTCCAGAATCGCCCACGTGCTGCAGATCGAAGATACAATTGTCCGCCCGGAGCTTGTTTATGGGAGCACTGTGGATAGCGGCCGAAATGACACCTTGATTCGTAATCTCGCCACTATGGCCGGTTAGTTGATCTGGATTGCAAAAAGCTGTGGGCTGATTATAAAACTAATATCCAGGGGTTTTGATACTTGTGGTGGTATGTTAATGTTAGTGGCCGTAGGTACTCGTTTACATTACAAATACGTACTCTGTGCTTATATGACAAACCTTTAATCTTCTTTTTATTTAGCCTGAGCTGAACTCTAAAATCACCCATTAGTACTGTCATCCGCTTGGTCGTTTATTATCAAAATGGATTTCGTATTTGCCACATTAAGTGGGTATTCATAATTTTAAAAATATCGTTTATGGTGGATGGCCATACGAAGACGGTAATTTAGGTATTTGTATTTAAATGTTTTTATCGAGAGAAATGTGGAACCTTCGCCGGGTCCCGGCGTGCTCTGAATACGTAATAAGCTTTCTTTAAAAGTTATGTCTTCGGTAGCCGAACGTAGTCCAATCAAATTGTCCAAATATGATTAAGACGGCATTCGGTACACCTTCACATTTAAAAAATGACGGAACTAGAATTTACTGTACTTTGGCCAAAAACAGTTGATTTATAAAACCTGATTGTTATTTTACACTTTACCGCTGGGTTTCCATCATAGTAGGTACATTGTACATGCATCTCTTCTTTTACGTTATATGCCATATTTCTTTTGTGTATGTGCAATAAAGAATAAGAATAGTGTTAATATTGATCATAATGTGTAAAGTTTTTTAACACTAGGAAATAAGAGTACCTGCCCAACAAGTATAGAGAATTTAATTAGTTATTTCCTTGTTCCAGTGGGTTGACCTTACCTTCAGAGAGAGCAGTGAGGCCAGTGTACCTTCGATGTCGGGAAGGCAGCGTGAGCTGGCTGTACCCCCGAGGAGCTTTGAGGATCATCTTCCGACCCCCCATGCCGGCTGGCGAACGAGACTTCAGGGTCTGCCTGCGAGTCATCAGGAAGCCGGATCCACCAGACTTGTTCCATGACTTGGATTTTAATGATACAGGTATGTAAATTACAAGAAAATTTGACCATAAGTCCTTGTTGGAAATCATACGACGGTGATGCGCTTATTATTTTTAAAATGTTTGTCGGTTTTTATTTTTAATGTTTCGGTGACAACGGCAACCGGTTCAGTAAAAGCACAAGCTATATAAAAACAACGGTGATGAGATGTGTGATAGTGATGTACGGAGATGCAGATGTGTTTCACGCTTGTAATAAAAACGTTTGTTTTACAGATAAAGTGGACCGCTTTCCAGCGCGTTTGTTTGTGGAAGGGTCACGCAAGTTGATCCCTCTGTACGCGCCCGATGATGGCGATGCGAGGGAGCTGCGGTGCTTCCGGAGCCGGCATGGTGGCGCTGCTGTCTACATGGAGGCAGACCCAGAGACCGGCCCGGTGCGCAGGCTCGCCTTCTTCAAATACGAGACCAAGCCGATAGAGAAGAAGCACTACGACCCCACCACAGCTGAATGCCGACCATGCAGCGAAGAGGAAATGGAACTCGCCTTCTGCAGCAGCGATTTAGGTGAGTCTACTGAAATCTCATTAGCCTGCGAGCCGCAGTAATAATTAAGCAGAAGCAGGAGCGGTTGAATGTTAATAAAGCGCCGCCGACACAACCGCACGTAATTTGTCGCCGTAATCGAGATTCCTCTCGCCTGAAATTATATTAAAATTTATATTAAGAACCACTATGCTTATCATGTTTCTTTGTTGAGAATTTCTGCACGCAGAAAACGATTACAGTGTTTTTTGTAATTCGCTGTCTGGCAGCATTTTTATAATTCCTGAGGAATTAACATAAAAAATAAGCGGCGATTCCGCGAGACGTTAATTTTAATAAACGCTGGTTTGATATGTTTTTTATGCATGCATTTAGAATGTCTTACAGTTGATACTGGTTTTAATACGGAAGCTCGCATTATGCAACTATATGACAAACTAGGTACTTCTCCAGAACGGGCTTGCATAGATTCAATTTGCGTCCATAATAAGAGGCAGTCGGCTGCAGGAAAAACTAGTACGTACGGCGCGGAGGCACGCGACGCGGCGGGGAGTGGTTGTCAACCTTTTTATTCCTGTTTGATAAATTATAATAGTGTAGGGTTATGTCAGTGCGCCTCCGTAGGACGCCGATCGCCGGACGTTATTAGCCGCCGCTATATTGAAATTTTTGTTTGTCATCCCACATAATTTATTTGTGTTCTTTACCTGAACATCAATCTACATTAGGGCATAACTTATGGGCTTAGCTGTGGACTTAACGCCGGGTTATGTTGAGTAGGTAGAGATAAATTTATTGTTGTCCGTTTGAAATCATTTAATAGCCAACGTAACGGTCTTTCTAATTCAATAAATTATTTATGATAGTGTTAGTAGGACGATACTGTATTTAATTCTTTCTTAAGCAAAGCATAGGATAATTAAAGTATTAAAAATTAAACATTTGTAATTTTTTTGTGGCAAACAACGACGTGAATCGACGTGATAGCTTGTTAGTTAGGTGAACCTTCGCCATAATTACTGGCTTTTAGTCCGGGACAGGTTGATGACCGCTTCCAAAGAGCTACAACTATTCACTTATATCTCAAATAAAAGCCTTCGAAATGTCGGCTACATTTGCGCTTAATCATGGAGTGCACAAAAACTCTCACAATAGGAACAGTGATTAATACTCCGATATAACTATGTCCAGGCTATAGACACTTTTTGCGCGATAGAAACAAAAGTCGATTCGTGATGACGTCAATTTATAAATTACTTATGGAGCATTTAATAATAACTAGTAGCGCGACGGAACTTATATCGGACGGATTTAAATAAACCCATGTGATCGGTATGGTTCGTTCTTATCATCATTATAATTTGAATAAGTTATGTGATACAAGCTTGCCAAATAGACTCTTGCTATTAGTTCACAAATAGAAAAAAATCTCGGAAACATGGAAGCATTTACTGATAGATCAAATTGAAGTAAAGCCTGCGTCCATTAAGATAAAAAAAATGTTTAAAGCTATTTCTTTCCACTAACCCACAGTGTCCCGAGGCATGTTTGTCAGCAGTGAGCAGAGGCATGACATGGACAGCACGCAGCTGACTCTGGAGCTCACAAAACTCATCCGCGCGACCGGCAGAGCCGACTCGCGATACTGGCTCGACATCGCCGGCGATAACGAGTACTTTAGGTGAGCAGCTAGCTTTATGTGCTGTAGCAAGTATAAAGCCGATAAATTAATGGTTTTGTACCGATTTATTAATGGCTTGTCGTATATTACTACGTTTTTTGCTTTACGTTGTAATGTACTCTGATTATAAACGTTCTCAGGTCTGGGGTATACCTATGTTACTTGTTTATGGCACATGTTACATTATAATGAAAGTACCTAGGTATACGTATGTAATGTAACTCCTTACAAAATTTATTTACATGCAAAATTTTGCAGTCTCAGTACCTATTAAAGTCTAGCTAGGCCATTGGCTGAAGAAGCTTCTTTCGGGACTTTAAATTTGAGTGAAGCGTCACATGCATGCTTCAGATAAAAAAACTTATAAGTTTCAAAATTTGTAACATTATCGTAGATCGATTATAAACCTCTTTTTGTACCTAACAGTAATTATAAAACAATATGTCCTAGCTTTATATTTTGTACGATATGTAGGTATTTAGGTAGGTAGTAAAATAGACTCATCACAATATAACCAACCATACGCCTTTTCCAGATACGATATCGACAATAATCTCGAGCGCACGCACCATCGGAACCACCGACGGAAAGCGCGGAGTCTCCACGCTCATATCCACGTATCCTCGGTATGCGAAGCCTCCGCCGGTGCTGGGGAGTTCCTGGTGATGGCTCGCAGACGACTCGGTCGGTACTACCTCGCCTGTGCACCGAGAATAGAGGACTGGAAGGCGCTGGTCGAGAAGAGGAAAGCCGATGGTGATTCGTACTGTATTTTACACCACTGATGTTGGACAGTCAGACGACTATATGGCATAGGTTTTGGTTTGGACCATGTATAGTTAGAGCTCCTTCTGGCATCTATAAAGCTAGATGATGATGTTTATAAGCGTCGATTTGGTTTGTTTCATATCTCGTTCGTTTTATTATAAAATGAGCGAGATAACAGACGAAAAGGACGACCTTAAGGTTTAAACTGATTGAGCTAATGTAATGCTGAAGATTTTCTATATACTAAACCTAAACTTTGGCTGCAACGTGGTACAATCAAAATTTGAAATAAAGCACAAATATGTGTACGGGTATATATCAAATCCGGGACTATTTGGATGCTAGCCTTAAACCACTTGTGATTTGTAAATATGTAAGTAGTTTCTAGCTGGAGCCATAGAGGAATAAAAGAATTAATCTTATTCCTCTATGCTGGAGCTAAATATATGCCACCGTTTGCCTAATTAGAACCCATATTTTTTGCTGGCTATTGAAGAAGTTGAGTTATTTTAGGTATTATAATAAAACAGCAATCTATGTTAAAAATAGTTCTGAATCGATAACGTAGTTTAACCGGTTAATGTAAAACAGAAACGAGGGTAACTAATAGGAATAAAATTGTAGGTATGTGATATGTTATGTACAATGAGAATTAAAATGATGTAGAAGTATCGTATACAAGTTTTGTTACAAAAAAACATTGAAATACAATATTACGATTTAGGTACCTAAAATACAAACTTCTGCTCGCGGAATTTTGTATAAAACTTTATAGTTTTTAACCGTACCTATAATGTTTGAGTTTGAAAATTTTAATAAGTATCGGGCGCACTTTATTAGTGTACCTACCCTGGGCCTTATAAATCAGAGTATAATAATTATTTAACGGTATACTGACAGCATTTTAGTTTTACAATTTGATTGATTTATTTATTGGATTATTTCGTGCAACATTACAGAGTTTTATTTTATTTTATGTAGTTAGATTGAGAGTTAGATACTTGCCATCCTGTACAGAAATTAAATATTGTACCTACAAAATATTATTATATTTTAGTGTTAGAAAATGAAATGTGGTCCACAGTGCCAAATTCCATAAGATCTTCATATTTAGTTATAAGGTTGATCTCAACTGTGTACATATTGTAGAGTTAAGTTTTATAGAGATTTTACCACTAATCCATCCACACCATGGAGAAGAAATAAAGAGGAGTAGCGGCCAAGTATATTTTCATACAAAAATAGTGTGCCGCGGAGCGGGGGTGAAGGACGATGGGAGCATTGAACACTGTAGCCCTGCCCATTTACATAGAAACCACCTTGTAGTGACTAGTCAAACTACTTTCTCATCAAGATTGTTTTACTAGTGCAATTACTCATCACTAGATGGCAATATTATACTATACTATTAGTAAAAAAGTACCCTGATGCGAGTAAAAGCGCTAGTGTCTTTGTAATTTTAATACGGTTACATTTTGGAGCACAAGCGTGTGGTTACAGCTATTGCGTTACACTGGCGCTGAAGCTCCGCCCCTATCACGACGTCATGGCCTCACGATTGCCACAAGAGTCAGTTCATAGTCCCACCTCCTCTTTTATACCTTCTTCATGATCGACACACAAATTGTAAGTAGTAATGATACTATGTCAAAAATTATAAAAAGCATTCTTTGTATTCTTAAATTTTAGGAATAGGATCTTACCTAATAGCTATGAAATCGATATTAAATTTCCAGAACGGTAATCATTTGGAATCATATACTTTGCGGACTTGTCTTGACCAATAGGTCATAGAGAGACAAGCTAGTCGGATGGATTAACGGCTTACCCTCAAATTGAAAAACCACAAAAGCCATATTATTATTATAATGTTGATACACTTATTTCAGTAAAGCAATACTTTTCGTTTTCTCATTACATGCCTTCAGTAATTACGAATATGAATCATGATTTCTATATGTATATTTCTAAATGTGAAGTAAAGGTGCTAGAAGATCTTACTGTGCTTCCAAATGCAGATATATAAAAAATATATATGAAGAGATTTCAACCACTACCTAGTTTCTAATCTAGTTTTTAAGGAAAATGTGAAGAGGACTATACCTATTAGTAAGATATTTAAATATAGTTGTCGATATGTGATATAGCTTACATATTAATTAAATGATAGCTTATTGTAAATAGAACTATAAAAAGTTTGATATAGATTTATCAATATTATATAAAAGATATGAACAAAGTTGTTGAATAAAATATTTGCAAATTAGTTGATCTTTTATTTTAGTTATTCTCAGCGACGGATTGCAGAGTTCTGATCCTAGGGTACCTAATTTAACGATGTGTGGTTGTCTTTCCATGCCATGAACGAGTTGTCTTTTCATACCATTTGGGATCGGAAACCGGGAAGACGAAGTAAATTCAAACCAAATGTGAAATATAGCATTTCATTTATTGGAAAATCACAACTGATACCACATAGAAAAACTACTCGGCACGGTTTAACTCTTAATTATTTATAATATCACATAAAAACTTTTATAAATTTAATAAAACTATAATATTTACACAGATATATATTTGGTACAAGATGTGAAGTAAACCACTGAGTGATCACAGAAAAGAAAGAAACCTAAAATCTCTTTTAATTGAAATAGTTATTTATAATACAAAAAATTTAAAGGACAACGAAATTATATAATATTCATTTCATAGTTAATATATCTAGTCTTTTTTGATAACCCTACATCAATTTAGATATATATTTTTTTGTAATCTATGACTACAAATCATATTTAAATAAAGAGTACCATAAATAGTACTATTATGTAATTAATAAATGTATAACGGCGACAGAATAACAATTTTGAAAGGTTACAACTGCCTGTTATTAGCCACACAAAACCTCTAGAACTAAACATATAGCTAAGAACCTTATTTAATGAATTAAGTATAAACATTAAATATAAGAAAATGAAAAGCAAAATCACGATTTACAAATTATAATAAAATACATACCTAACTAAAATACGAGTAACGTGAAATTATTTATTTGGATCTATTAGCCTTTCATATTTTTCATTAACCTCAAAAACAGCATCAAAATTCGATGAACCGTTTAAAAATGGAGATACAGTTTATAAAATACGATCTATAGTAAGTATATTTAAATGTTTTAAATAATAAAATACTCTGAAATTACAACAGGTACACAATTTTATACTATTGTGATATGTCACACAGCTTCACCCATTCGGTAACTTTATAGTATAAAGTCTATGTAATATTTAATTATTGAGTACCAGATATCTCGATCAGAATATTTCTATATAATGTTAAACAAAATGAATAAAACATTTACAAAATTCATAAGCCAATGTGAACTTCAACATTTTCCGTTTCTCCGATATATTGGTAAAACTGTTTGCTGTGACCAATTATACTTACAAATATTCTGAAAATTTGGCATGGTATGCAGGCAGAAAAATTTATTATTCTCTATACAAAAAAATAAATTTTATGTAGTATAAAGTAACACATTCTTTTATCTATATTAAATCATCTATGAATTCGGCACTCTTCATGTTCTGCAGTCCATCCAGACTAGATATTGCAAACGCATTCCTACGTTCAATATCAGACTTTTTCTACACCTTCAGCAGTCTCTTTCCCTTTCATATAAAAATGAGCAAGATACATTCAGCCTTTTAATGTTAAGCCCTTACTTAGGGCAACTCTCCCTTATGTAACACGTTCAATAGAAAAGCCCTTGAGTACAAAAGGATTGATGTAATATGTATTACATAAACACAAGGGTATTTAATGAAAATACGTTAAAATACATAGATAGATGCCCAGAACCGTTCAGGAAATATATAAAATAGTTATTAAAGAACAAACATAGAAAATTATGGCAGCACCGTTTACTTGCGACAGTTTCTTTTCAAGCATGTTATTTATATTTTCACAATATACAATATTCTGAAAATCTTAAGTGAGTAATTATGTGTGTCATGCTATTTATATGCATTTACCAGTTAAAATTTCGAATAGGTGACAAGAAAAATGAATCCTAAACTAGTTACAAAAATACTTATAGGTATTATTAAATATTATCTCGGTTGTACCTTGTGAATGTTAGAAAGAGACAACATTAAAAGAATATTAAAAATTTATTATTACTACATTACAAAATGCTTTTGACTATTATATGATGAGAAACCCACGAGATAACGCATATAGTATTGTTATGCATGTAAAGATGATTGGATTAAATTACGTATATATTTATAGTATTTATAGTTTTAGTTCAAATGTATAAAAGAGAGAAATGATCGAATTACGAATAGTTTGTCACATTTCTGCGTGACTGGATTTTGGAAATTATTTACTATGTCCGCAAGAATATTTCTTTTTTTTTGGGAAAATAGTTAAATCTTTAGCATTTTTTAAAATTTAAGTAAGTTAAAAGGTGTTATTGTCAAATGCTCTTACCAAATAGGGGAAGCTCGTGGATGTCGCTATCTCTGTTCTCAAAATGCTAAAATTGTTTTATTTTTTTTATATTCAAAATAAGTTATATTCAGTACAAGTTCAAGACAAAATAAATTAAAGGCGTGAAAATATTTAGTTTTCACAACTTTGTATTTAAAGTCTATTTAGACTATAGAGGGGTTTCTTGTTTGAATAAACATCTAATGTTACAAATGTACGAAATAAATATCTTCTAAACTAGGTACTTCTAAACCTGTTTCATGAAATTAAATTTACAAATGTTAATTCTTATGATCCCGAATCATGTACCTACATACATTTTATATATTTAATATTGTCAATATACTTTAATTTATGATAAATATAGGGTGAATTTGTTATCTGTTCAGTTAAAACAAATATAGATAGCTTTAGAAGTGTGACTTTACAATCAACTGTAGATTTCTTAAGTAAAAAGTTTATTTAAACTCAATACATTTACAAAACTAAACTCATGTATTTTAAAATAGGTACAAAACAAGAATAAACATAAATGCGAATAATTTCAACAAAATCTACTATTAATAGAAATTGCACCAACTGCGGGTATTTCTTGCTTCATGCTGTCCTTTTTAGTTTATATCAAAAAGACCAAGACAGCATGTGTGCAAGAGGATCGTACAGTTCTCTTCATTCTGATTACTAAAAAACTACGACACGTTACATTAATGTCGCAGGCTTATTCTCTAATCCGGCACATTACACATTGCCTAGGCATTTCACACTTTAGCGGTAAACGATATCGTCATTACGTTCCAACAACAAGACAACGAAGGGTGTCTATCGACGTTAATTTACAAAAAAACAGTGTTCTGTGTCAGCTAGTGTTTGGTACATAACGCGCTGTATAGGCTACATTTACCAGCACTGATTAACATTAATCTTACAATTTCCTCCGTATTATGAATGCTGATTGAGAGTTTTAAATTCAAACTCAACGGCGCGGCGTGTCAGATTCAAATAGTACAAAATGTTACCTCAGCGTCACTCAAAGTTGACAGGCGTGGGCGTCATAGCGGCGACGACGATGTCCTCCATGTTAGGCATGACCATGACCTTCTCGAACTCTTTACTGAGCTTCTGTTCTATCCAGTTGGAGATGTGCGCAAAGCGGAGGGTCCGGGCGCCGACGGCCGGCCGCGCTTTGAGAACCAGAGACGGGTTCGTGCGGAAACTGTATACAAATAGTGTCCGTTTGATAAAAATGTCACAGAATACATAGCCTATTAGCAGGTGAGGTGGGCACAGCACATAAAACAGCCAACTTCACAACTGCAGCTAATCCCTAGCGCACCCCACTTTTTCCTTTTCTACATTTTGCAAAAATAATCACGTTTAAACCTTTTTTTTGTTGTACTGTGATGTATGATTTATCTAGGTTGCCCTGTAATACGAATATAACAAGTAAAATTAATGAAGGGCCATTAATGATATGCATACATACAAGTGTGTGCAAAGCATAAGTACTTAGTTGAATTTTCATTCTCGCTAGTTGGTTGGCTTGTTTTGACTGATTTTCACAGCCAACCAATGGCTATCGAGGACTTTCGTTATATATTTAGAAAAATATTCGCAATAGACCTAGCTTTAGCTATTCTTTGCTCAATAACTGTAAAGTTTAGGAATATATAAATAAAGTTACCCAATCCAAACGCGGTCATGCGGCGGAGGTGGCATGTTGAACGCAAGTCTCCCCTCCAGGCCTTGTATCTCTAAATGCAACTTTATATCCGTGTTCGATAGACCCTCCATCGCTCGCTTCACGTATTTATAGTCTGTCACCTGAAAACATGTAAAATAACCTTTATATAGTCCTAAAAATAAGTAAACTGAAAAGCGGTTCAGCCTCATAGCTCAATGGCTTAGGAGTTAGTGAATTTTACCTTAGTTTACAGTCCTAGCCTCGAGTTAAAAATAAGTTAACCAATATTAAAACACCTCATACTTAATATAAATTGATCCCCTTGTATAAACTGACCTGCTGGAAGTATTTGTTAGTAGCAATCTTGTCGACCATCCTTAAGAACTTCTTCTTAGACGATCCCCCCTCGGCTCCAGCCACTGCCGTGTTGTTATTCCTAAATATATCAATTACTCTGATTTAGTTTAGTGAAGATTGAGAAGGGAGAGTAATCAAGTCAATAACAACATGTCAGAATAATTAAGAAGGGCATACATACATATAATCACGCCTTTATCCCTTGCGGGGTAGGCAGAGCACCAAGGGCTGATAGAACCACATGGTGCCACTTCTGACCAATTTTGAGGGTATTGTTGAAGTGTACAAGTTCGGTTAGTAGTAACAGCACCCGTATGATGAGAGCAAGATGTCTCACTTTTAAACGTCAAATCCACAGAGCTAAGTAATAACTAGACAAGGCAAGTGTTTCTACTTGGTGTGTAAAAAGGGATTGCAAACCATTTCTATCAGCCTTAATTCATTCAGTCCTGGCTCGAGAACGAGTGTCTATTCTAATTCTAAGTCTATTTTTTACATGCAAAGTACATACACTTAGTTTATCTAGTTATTAATAGCTCTGTGAATTTGACGTTTAAAAGTGAGACATCTCGCTCTCACCAAATTCATCATACGGGTGCAGGTGGTCAGCCCATCGCCTACAAAATACCAAGGGCAAAATATGATAAATAGGTAGTCACAGAATGTTTGATAGTACACGGACTTGTTATGCATGCATTCTTCAAATTATACCGACGCCATCTGTTACAGATAGCACACTACAGTAGGTACTTACGTGGAGGTGTGGAGATCTATACAACAAAGGTTACCGAGCTCATAGCTTAACGGTCCAGCAAGCTAAAGTGGCACATAGCTCGAAAAAGCGTGACTGATAGAGCCGAAAAGTTCTAGAGTGGATACCACACCGGTAAGCGCAGCGTGGGGAGGCTACCGTATAGGTGGGTTCCCACGGTGCGTGATTTCGCGGACGGACGCGCACCACGGACGCGTCTGTATTACCACGGACGCTCTGTTTCCCACGATCCGTGGTGCGGGCTGGTGCGCGTCCGTCCGCAATATCACGCACCGTGGGAACCCACCTTAAGAAGGACGGACGACCTAATCAGGACAGCGGGTACTACCTATGTAGTAGTACTGTATGCAGGCCACTTACAACGGCCCCCTTATTACCTAACTAGCAAAAGCAAAGAGATAGCGGTAATTATACCAAATTCGCTGATCGCTTGTCAAATTCGTATTACGTAAAATGAATTTCAAATTGAATTTTGACATTTCAACGCGAATATTGTACAATTTTCGCTATCGCGCCGCTTCGGCTTTACTATTGCAAATTAGGTAGTAAGGGGGCCGGTCGCAGTGGAAGTTGTTGCGAGAGGCCTAATTCCGCAGTGTACTTAGCGGATGATGATACTTTGACGGCCGATTGGTGTAGTAGGTAGTGACCCTGCCTGCGACGCCATAGGTCCTGGGTTCGAATGCCGGTAGGTGCAAACATTGATATGATGAATATTAATGTTTGTTTCCGAGTCATGGATGTTTCTATACTTATCTATGTATTTATATACCGTTGCTTAGTACCCACGACACAAGACCTTATGGATCTTAATGTGGGACTAAGTTAATGTGTTGTGAAGTGTGTGAATATTTACTTATTATTTTATTTATACTCACGTGGTACTTTCCCCTCCGTACACCGCTTCGTGGCTGTCCACAGGCTGCACGGACGGCGTGTCGTCGTCCGAACTGGACTCTGCAGAGTCTTCCACGTCCGAGTCGTAGATAGCCGGCTTGCGCTTCTAAACATGTTTAACACAAATAGGCTATTTAACGATTTTTTAAAAATAAATCATCTATTCCATTTAAAAAAATTAACTAATCGCTGTCTGTACCTGGAAGATATACAAGAAAAAATATTATAGGAAAACTTTATCAATGCAATAGTACCCAAAATAATGATTTTTTAAATATTTGTCTGTTTGTGCGTTTGTGCACGCTAATCTCAGAAACGGCTGAACCGATTTCGATGCAGTTTTCAGTAATATATTCTGACAGGTCCCACTTAACATATAGGCTACTTTTTATCCATGGAAAATATTTTTATCCCGGACAATTTCGACATTTTGGTTTTTCTGTAGTCCACGCGGACGGAGTCGCGGGCGTTCACTAGTAGATATTATATTCTTACAATATTATAGGCTATATTCTTACAATTCAAGTTAGCATAGCGGAGAGATGTTAATGATCAGTGACAAGTTGCTAGCTTATCGCCTGAGAGATTATAAGTGTTCCTTAGTCAACCTTTACGACACGTATAGGAAGGAGATCCAGCTGATGGTATTCTAGTGAAGACAATAATTATACTGAAAGATTAAACAATAATATAAACCTTCGCGAAAGAATCATTTCGCCCGCATGAAACTCTTCAGAGATATAGCAATTTTTAAATTACATATTAACTGCCTACCCCGTAAGAGATGAAGGCGTCATTGTATGTATGTACAACAAGTGGCTTATGACACTATTGTAACTTTACTTGTGTGCATGAAAAACTGTGTAAAGTCATATAGGTTCGTGTACAGAATAAAGAATATCTAGATTCTAGAATAATTAGCAATAGTACTTACCCTAAGTAAGGTTTCTCCGAAAGCATCCGTAACTATGAAACTAGGGTCTCGATCTCGCGGCGTCTCGGCAAAGTTCTCGCTGCTCGACAGTAGGTCCTCTTCTAACGACCCGTGGACATCTAGCCAAAGAATAAATGGATTTTAGCATAGTTATTAGATGACCATAGAAAACAAAGTTTTTCATCGCATTCTCACTGATGATTCACATAGATGATCGTAGTAAGAGAAAGCAGTATCTTTCATCGCAGTTGCACATATCTGGTCCTTGTAAAAACCTGTGTATCTAATAACTGGGCCAACAGAACAGCACTCACTCTTCTTGAGTTTGAGAAGGTTGATCTCAGTGTCACAGCAATGTATGTATTTATCTATACTAATATTATAAAGCTGAAGAGTTTGTTTGTTTGTTTGTTTGAACGCGCTAATCTCAGGAACTACTGGTCTGATTTGAAAAATTCTTTCAGTGTTAGATAGCCCATTTACCAAGGAAGGCTACAGTCTATACAACAACCTGCCCGGCTTCGCACGGGTACAACGCCCCCTCACGCGGACGAAGTCGTGGGCGGCTGCTAGTTATTATATAAAATGAAAAATAAATGGCAGTATGTTATGATGATACGAGTAGAATGCTAAACTCTGTACTATTTTAAGCGCTGTGGATTTTGGTAAAAAAAAAAAAAAAAAAAAAAAAAAAAAAAAAAAAAAAAAAAAAAAAAAAAAAAAAAAAAAAAAAAAAAAAAAATGTGGTTTCCAAAAAAAAAAAAAAAAAAAAAAAAAAAAAAAAAAAAAAAAAAAAAAAACTATGTATATAATTCATAGTCATGAAGAAGGTATAAAAGAGGAGGTGGGACATGAAGTGAGTAATGTGGCAATCGTGAGGGCACGACCTCATGATAGGGGTAACGCAGTAGCTGTAACCATACGCTTGTGCTCCGAAATGTAACCGTATTAAAATTACAAAGACACTAGAGCCGTAAACGTAGTATAATATTGCCATCTAGTGATGAGTAAATGCATTAGTAAAACAATCTTGAACCATATTGATAATGAGCAAGTAGTTTGCTAGTCACTACAAGGTGGTTTTTATGTAAATGGGCAGGGGTACAATGTTCAATGCTCCCCTCGTCCCATACTTCACCCCCGCTGCGCGGCACACTATTTTTGTATGAAAATTCTCCATGCAAAAAATGACAGTTTCAAAATCAGTCACAGGCCCACTGGTTAGACAGATCGACGGCACTCACTCTTCTCCTTGAGCTTGAGCAGGTTGATCTGCGTGAGCAGCGCGATGTAGGCGCCGCCCTCGTAGCGCAGGTCGGCGTCCAGCCACACGCCGCGCGCGTCCCACGCGGGCGCCGCCACACGCTCCACCAGCGGACACGAGCCTGCCAGCGACAGCTCCGTCACTACCAGCGGCGACATGAACGACGGCAGCTGCGGCCATCACAAACATAAACACCTACATACACATACGGCTACACGACATGGATTAGAAGATAGCAGCACCCGTATGATGAATTTGGTGAGAGCGAGATGTCTCACTTGTAAACGACAAACTCACAGAGCTATTAATAACTAGATAAACTAAGTGTGTGTACTTTGCATGTAAAAAGCGGGTGGGGCTGTGTCGGGGCACACGGCCGTTGGTTTTAACGTGAAACGTCTATGTTAGCGAATCGCTTTTAAAGTAAAAGATTGAAATGAAAACAAGATGGACGCTGTTTTAAGTATTTTAATAAAAAAAGAACAGGTACGTAATAGAAACATAAAATACATAGCAAATGTTTATATATTTATTGTCACTTTCTGGTTATTTTAAATAGCAGCCGCCCACGACTTCGTCCGCGTGAGGGGGCGTTGTACCCGTGCGAAGCCGGGCAGGTTGTTGTATAGACTGTAGCCTTCCTTGGTAAATGGGCTATCTAACACTGAAAGAATTTTTCAAATCAGACCAGTAGTTCCTGAGATTAGCGCGTTCAAACAAACAAACAAACAAACTCTTAAGCTTTATAATATTAGTATAGATATAAATACTGTCCAAATTACACTTATTTTTGTATAAATCAATCGGTTCAAATAAACTTGACAAACACACGAAAGAATCACCACGCTATAAAGTCGGAGTCACGAGTTACACTGAATAGAAACAAGCGCGAGCGCCGGTTTCGCACAGTTATCGCAGTATCCCTCCCCCGCCCCCCCGCTTGACCCCGACACGAACTCAATGTCATAACAGCGAGCTGACTATATAAGTGAAATATTTACACCACATTTTTGTTTCTAAGACCAATAGTTTTTTAATTATTAAGGTACGATGATATAGACCTTTTCGTTACGGTCCAGTTTTTAAACCTGGTACCCGTATGTGTCGGCGCGATTTTAAAGACGTTTCACGTCAAAAATAGAATAAATAGTAAACAATTAGAATAGACACTCGTTCTCAAGCCAGGACTGAATGAATTAGGGCTGATAGAAGTGGTTAGCAATCCCTTTTTACTCGTACACACCAAGTAGAAACACTTGCCTTGTCTAGTTGTTACTTAGCTCTGTAGATTTGACGTTTAAAAGTGAGACATCTCGCTCTCACCAAATTCATCATACAAGTGCTGGTGGTTACATACGGTTATGTTTCCGGAACGGGGTAGCCAGAACTGTGGGATCATACAGGACCTACCGCAGCCACATTAGCATAGCGGTGACAGATGACGATCAGTGATGTTGCTAGCTTGTCGCTTGAAAGATTACACGAGTTCCTTAGACCACATGCATGGAAGGAGATGCAGCTGATGTATTCTAACGAAACCCTGCATCAGCACCGGACTAAATGTCTTATCTTCTGTATCTTTTACACAGATAAATATAAAAGTATGTGTTTATCAATGCCGGATTTCGAACATTAGTCAGTGACGTCACGAATTGTTATTTGCTTACATTCTCCTGTCAGAAAGGGCACCTTACCTTCATAGTGTTGAGTTTCCTTTGTATCCGGTCTTGCACCCTAGCGATAGTGAGCGGGTCCCGCATGACGTCATACATGATTCGCGCCAACACCGTGTTGACCCACGTCACTTCCGCCGGAAGCATGCGGCATTCGCAGGGGGGCGTGTTTTTGGCCTAGCATTAATGGTTTTCGCCTGTTATTAAATTCATTCTTCATAATCTAGATTATTAACAGCTGCCTTAGGGTTGGCAGTTGTCGCCATGTTTTCCGTTGTTTTGAATTCTAATGAAAACAATGTAATAAATACTTGTACCAAATGCAGTACAATAAAGAATAAGATTTAAAATGTTTTAATTACTTTACTTACTCTAACAATCAAACTAACCTGGATCTTATAAATACGCGTTAAAATCCTCATGTCTGCAATCTAAATAACACTGTGCAACGGTGTTCCGAAAACCCCGAAAAATAGACATTTTTAGTTGATCCCGTATATCGACGTAGTTCACAAACTACCAATTGTCGATAGTTTCCGGGAAAAAAATATTAAAGTAGCCAGTTTTGGGGGGTCGATAAATGAAAAAAAATTGTATTGTACTTTTATTAATAAAGTTTGACACAAAATTTATTTATCTCATAATATTTCATCATATTTCGCGTATTTCAAGCTAAATTACAATAATGTAATTTAAAGAAATTTGAAAGAAATCTAATTTTAATTAATATTTTTAAGTTGTACATCTCAACTATACCCTCAAAATTGGTCACAAGTAGCACCATGTGGTGAAATCCTTCGGCCCTTGGTGCTCTGCCTACCCCGTAAGGGATAAAGGTCTGATTGTATGTGTTATATGAATGTATGTATTTTTTAAAAAGAAAAGTGCACAATTTCAGCACGTTTTTTTTACACTAATAATTACTCATTATTATGTCTATATACAGAAAAAAAATCAACACCGTACCGCGTGGATAACTGGAGATATTTGCGATTTCATATATCAATACCTAGGTGCCTGTTAAAAACTAATACCCCCCAAAAACTGGCTACTTAAATTTTTTTATCTCGGAAACTGTCAACAATTCATAGGCAATTTGTTCTAGCGACTTGTTTCTCTCGTCGAACTACCAGATGTACGGGATCAGCAGAAATGTCCATTTTTCGGAACACTGTGCGTTGTGTTTTTCCGCAATAAATACAGAATATACTAATAAAATTCTTAATCTAGTTTCTAATTTGTTACCTACAATTTTTTTATTACGTTACATTACAAATCATAAACCAACATCTCTCTTCCTTTTCTTCTTAGTTTTAAACTTGTCTTGCGGAGTGGGCTCAATCTCACACATGACCGCCGCTTCGGTGGTCATTTTTTGCCGTTCGTGACTCTGTTGCAGTGGGTATGTTTTTAGTAAATAAAATAAAATAAAAACTGGTTGGATACCTAAAACATTTCGTACTACAAATGGCGCAAATTATGCCAAAACACTTTTTCTCTACGGCGCTGAACTTTGTCAACTCATTCTATTAATTTGTCTTTGATTGACGTCAATTCCTCAGTTATAAGTACCATTTCTACTTCCTTAATAGAAAACAAGTAATGTATTCAGTCCTAATGTCATTCGATGACCGTTACGATTGTCACATGTATTTGAGCTTCTATTCTCACCTGTATAATCTTGAGTAAGTACGGCCAGAAAGTCTTCTCGTACGACGTAAAGCCGGGTAACACAGGAATCGGCGTTATCGGGGCCGTTATACTTTCGGAAGGGGAATCACTTGGTTTCGGCTGAAATATGTAGAAAAATATTGAATAAAACTTAAACTACGTTTTACTCCCAACCCCTTGAACATTTGAAAGCCTAGTAATGGTTTCAAGATAACCCATCCATCTAGGTCTATTCTATAGGATCCTAACTCCTAATGTATTACTGATTCTTTTGTACACGTTGTATAAAGTAGGCATGCCTGACTATGGTTACATAACCATAGTAGTACTGTTGATTTCGAAGACTTATAGAGCTGAAGAGAAAATTACCTTAGGTATCTTAATTATATTAATTAGGAACCTTTCAACTGTTTACACCAATAACGAGCAATGGTTTACAATCTATATCAAATGACGTAATAAACACAACGCGGTAAGCCTACTGCATATATCGCTGTTTTTATTTTAGACATCTCACCAAAGGTTTAGTAAATGCGACGGTTTCTTTATCAGCAACTTTATAAACTGCAAGTTCGACGCTTTCCTTGCTATCAGCCGAGCCGCTATTGGTAATCTTTTCTTCCGCCAGCGACGTGTCGGGCGATTGTGTGCCGTTCGCGTCATCTATAGCTGAGTTTAGTCTACGGAACCTGTAGAAAATTACCGAAAATGTAAGTACATCAATAGAGTTACAGCTACATACTGGGTGACATTAGAAAGATTTATACATATAGTCACATTTTCGCCCATTATCCCCTAAGAGGTTGGGATTCTGCATATAATGTACACACTACTTTTGTTAGCCATGCTTAGGAGGAGAGGAGTCGGGAAGACAGTGCAAAAAAACGCCAAAAATCCTTGGCTTATCCCATTATTAGGCAGGAAGATGATGATGTACCTGAAACGAAGGACAGAACAATAATGTCAGTTCTCACCACTCGTGTTTCTCCCGGCCGGTCCTGCCGAAGAGATACAGGTGCGAGTGCTTGTCCGTCGACTCCCGCACGTGGAGGCTCCACTCGCCCTCCATTGTGGTTTCGATGTCCGCTTCCTTCTCCTGAAATTGTTACTTCTTAGGTGTTTTTTATGGCATATAAGATTTGGTAGATCGTGGTTTCATCATAACCTAACTCAGTATCTTTTATTAAAAGATGCAAAATACAAAGTGTGGTTGAAGAAAAATTGTTGCCTTAAATATTTAGTAGGCTTATATTATATTGTTATGTATTTTAAAGAATTTTCAATATAAAGTCCTAAAGTCATTTTGAATTAGTAAGGTAGAGAGTAGATCAGAACAATGTGTTTTTCATATCAATATCAAAATTTAAAACCAACTTATTGATATACATACATATATTGATAATAATACAAGGGGTCACAACACAACGATGACTGAATCATATAGAGCAGCGGTCGTCACACTTTAATGACCAAGGGCCGCACATGACAATGTGAGTGCCAGCATCGGGTCGAGGACTATGTAAAAGCGCTTCATGATCGTTTGCATACTTATACATATCTAGGGTTGCCAGGTTGAAAAACCTAAAAGCTGGAAACACCAAGCCTGCTTGGCTGGACATTTGGGTAAAAAACTTTACTTTATTTAGGATTTTGACTTTTCCTTTCCTTTTTTTCATTCAAAGAATTTGAGGAGTTTACGAATAAAGTGAAAATCTGCTTAAGTTTTAGGTAGAAAACATGCGCGAGCCGAGCGAGCCCGAATTTTTTTCTCATATTTAGCCCGTAACTTACGTAAGTTGCCTATTACTTGAATGAATTACATATCTCAAATTGACCCAAATTTTAGTTAATACAGTCTTATAATAGAAGTGCTATATATTGATTGATATTACCCTTCAGTCAAACATTAGTACACAATGGATATTTACTATACAACTGCGTAACATCGGAAGCATGAGCTAGCAAAACAGTTTTGTTTACAAATATATTGTTGCCTTAAAGAGGTAAAGGCAACCGCGGTAAGGTTAATGAACGGTAATTGTTAATTTGCTTCCTATGCATTTGCTGTAGTTCACAGTGTAAGGTTAAGTACATTGATCTAAGGTGTTAGATTTTTCTCGAGTTTTGTTAAAGTGAATAGAATCTAGTAAAGGCTCGAGCTGAAATTTTGAACTGGAGCCAAGTCAACTATTTGATTTAGCCTCAGGTAAGTATACCGGGCATAGTGAACGAAATCGAACGAAGTTGTAATTAGAATATTGTACCATGAAGGTACCTAAGCCTGTAAGAAAACAGGCATGCTAAACATTTTTTATACACGTGTGTTTTACATTTGTTGGTTTAGTTGTTTCCTTTATTACTCAAAAGATTTAACCTTGTAACTCATTTAAACAAAGCAATACTTTATAAAATAAAACCATGAAATTAATTCTTTATGTATGAGTAAATACTTCTACCACTATTCTCCGTGATTGAATAACTCAACGGATTATTTTCAAGTGTATTTATTTCTTTTTATTTATTTATTAAGAAAAACCAACAGCGTTACAAATAATTAAAATAAAAGTACACAATATTCTTAAATAAGGCAAATGAGAATATTATGTACTTTACTAAATAAATAATTTTTTTTTTTTTTTATTTGAGTAAAGTATGTTACATTTCGTTTTAAATAAACTTAGACACTAGATAGCAAAAACCCTTTGGGTTTATCCGCCTAGTGCGGTCTTTCTTAATAAAACTAATTTTACGACACTTATGCTAAAATAGGTACATATTATTTAGGTAAGTACTGCATATCTAAAAAGTTACCACTTGGAATGAATGGCAACCATCTTGTCTTCCGTCCGTCGGTTTACGTACCCCCATCGTAAACGTACGTAAGTAGGTATACCTACGTACATTTCGCGTTCATATAATGTTGTTTTATTTTATTTATATATTTATGTGTTTGTAGATAATGAGTTTGTATGTTTATCGGTAGTTCGTTTATAATATCTGTAAGAATATATTGCCACTTTCTTTTTCCATAGAAATTATTATATTTAGGCTTGATAAATGTTGGCTACTACATAACGTAACTGCTACATACTTACAATATATTAACTTAGTCCCTAGTTTTGTATCATAGATACTAAAAGCAACGTTACTATAAATATATAGACAATTATAGAAACATCTAAGGTTCGGAAACATCGGATCGATTTGATCCATAATATCAATGTTTCCACCTACCGGGATTTGAACCCAAAATGCCACAGGCAGGGTCATTAACAACATGCCAATCGGACGTCAAATTACGCAGCTATTGTACGTTACATTGGTGTTTTTGTATCAGACAAATAAAAAAATGTTAAGTAAGGAACGTCCTCGGTGCGGGCAATGAATTGCAAATTGAAATTACTAGCGACCGGTAACGAAGCCAATAGGAAATGTTTCGTGCCATTCTAGCGTCAGAGCCTCGTCCGTTAAATAGCAGGGTGCACCACGGGCAGGTGAAGTTGACTTTGGGTCCTAAGGTGTTAGTAGAACCCGCTTACACACTTAAAATAATTTAGAAAGTTTTAAATTCCCATTAGTCACAATCATAAAACTCTTACCGCCTCTTCCAAGAACTCCTTGATCTTCGTGAGGTCGCACTCATCCATCTCCTCCTCTGCAGGGTCGTCTTTAGTACTGGTGGCAGACTTGGTGGTGAACTCGAGGATGGTTTCCCCCCCGTGGTGCGTGTCCGTGTGTTTGTCGAACTGATTGTCCTGGCTGTCCGTGCAGGTTGCTGCGTTGTCGGTTTTCTTATCTGCGATAGAATCATAACATTCTGGGATTGGATTATATACTATACAACCATACATATGTATAGAATAGGATTTATTAAAAAATTCTAAGGAGCTAACGTTACGGCGCAGAGTGTTCCGAAAACCCCGAAAAATGGACATGTCTAGCTGATGATCCCGTATATCAAAGTAGTTCGACGAGAGAAACAATTAGCTTGAACATATTCCACGCGCGGATCACAACCGGCTCCCCAAGGGTTGTTATTAGGGAGAAGTTCTCCGAACAAGGGATGTCGAAAGGCGAGAAGTTGGAAAAAAAATTGTTTTATCACCAAGTAATAAAATAATTATTAAGTATGTGGGTAGTTACAAAAAATTCAATTACATAATGTAGGTACTGACTTACCTCTATGCATTTTCCTCACTAATCTATGGCGTAGGCCTTCCCTTCCGGTCTCTCCGTCGGAATGAGACGCGCTGGAAAGGAATAGCTTGATTAGATGTTAGATGTACTGTAAGGTGCTAACACTATGATCTTTATTATATAAGGTAGCAAGAAAAGTATGGGCTCAAATCAGGGAAGCCTATGCCCAGCAGTGGGACACGGTACAGGTTTTTTTTAAAAGCTAACAATAAAGACGATGCTTAGACCTTGCAATATCAGCTTACCTCTTCTCTTTTCTTCTCCACACAAACTTCTTTCTCTTCTCGGGGCTGTTAGTCTCTGTGCTCTCATTCTCATGTTGCAGTTCTTTAGGTTTCTTGTCCGGTGAGCTGTCGGGCTTCTTCTCTAGTGAACCTGACTCTCTCTCGAACACCTGTATTTTCTCTTTGTCGTTTAAAACTACGCATATTGGATATTTTTTACTCCACTGCCTGGAAAAGGATTATTAGATAAAGAAATAAACAAATATTCATATACTTCTAAACACATTAACTTAGGCGATTATCATACTGCCACGCACCATGCAGCGTAGCACGTGAATGCGTTTTCTGACGTTGCTTGTATCTCCGTTTGTATAGAAAACACGCACAGTGCAACACACAAAAAATGCATCCACGCGCGTTCATGCAGATCACGCCAAGGTCTGTCGACACGCAACATGCAGCGTGGTACGTGACTGTGTGTTTATCGCCTTAGTCCCACATTAAGATCCATAAGGGCTTGTGTCGTGGGTACTAAGCAACGCTATGTAAATGAATATATACATAAATATAGAAATATCCATGACTCGGAAACAAACATTAATATTCATCATATTAGTGTTTGCACCTACCGGGATTCGAACCCAGAACCTATGGCGTCGCAGGCAGGGTCACTACTCACTACCTACTACATGAGTATGGCGAAATTTTTAACAATATAATTTTTTTCTCAAAGCAATTTTTCAATTTTTCCAATCTCAATTTGTTATATTCTGTATATACCCGGTTTCCTTTTTTCTCAATGGTAATAATTCTATTCGTAAAATTGAACAATCTTGTTAAATCCAAATAGTTTATTACAAGAACACTTTCCCACATTTTATACAGATGTACTCAAAGTAGGTATTGGAAGTATGTTATTCATATTTCTGGAGGCCTATATTATTTCTGTATTTTAATATTTATTTATTAATAAGTACCTAGGCAGGTTTGTTCAACTCTTGTTCTCATTTTTTGTTCGATATGCCTGTAGCACGCTCGTGAGGAATCCAAATAAAATAAACCAGGAATACGCTGCCTGGTCATATTCAGGCACTAAATCTATACTAATATTATAAAGAGGAAAACTTTGTTTGTTTGGTTGTAATCAATAGGCTCCGAAACTACTGGACCGATTTCAAAAATTCTTTCACCGTTAGAATCCTTATTGGACCTGGATGAACATAGGCTATAAGAATTTCCCGATATTCCCACGGGAAGGCGACCAACGGGAATTTAATATTTTTTACGAAAACCGCTATACATATGAAGCTGAAATCGGGCATATATGTTCATTGGGGACAACGAGGAAGGACTAAAAACGGATTTCCCGAAATTCCCACGGGAAGGGGACTAACGGGAATTCATAATTTTTACGAGAACCGCTATACATATGAAGCTGAAATCGGGCATATATGTTCATTGGGGACAACGAGGAAGGACTAAAAACGGATTTCCCGAAATTCCCAAGGGAAGGGGACAAATGGGAATTCAAACGGATTTCCCGATATTCCCACGGGAAGGGGACAAACGGGAATTCATTTTTTTTACGACAACTGCGATACATATGAATTTGAAATTGGACCTGTATGTTCATTAGGGACTGCGAGGGAGCACTAAGAACGGATTTCCCGAAATTCCTATGGGAAGGGGAGTTACGGGAATTTAATTTTTTTACGAAAACAGCTATTTATACGAAGCTGAAATCGGATTAGGGCTACAAGGAAGCTCTAAGAACGGATTTCCCGAAATTCCCACGGGAAGGGGACCAACGGGAGTTCCAAATTTAAACGAAAACCGCTGTACCTACATATAAAGTTGTATCTATGTATTGATATGTACCGAAGCGAAGCGAGGGCGGGCCACTAGTGTCTTATAAAGTTCTTAGCTGAACTTCAAATGAAACAGATAATAATTATAAACCTTGCCAGTTCAAAGCTGTATCGAAAGGAAGCTATTGTTCAAAACTAATATAATATAATCAAGAAGAAATATCGGTTAAATATATGTGTATGGAATAATCCCTTCTGGTAATAAGCGATATCAGTAAATTAAACTTCGACAAAATCCGCGAAATAAAAAAAAACTTTGGTAAAACGCGAATGGAAAAATTTGCTTCAAGAAAAAAAAATTGTCAAATTTATCGTCATACACCAATCGGCCATCAAGGATAATATTTATGTTAATGAGGAAGTCTAGTCAGATACTTAGGTAATTTAAATTTGTATAGTTGATACTTTATGCATTGCGAACGTAGTCACAAAAGCGAATTATGTGTCGCTTCTGTACGATTTTGATACGCGCCAATGTCGTATGGTCGTCTACTCGATCGATATTTTAATTTAAGTGGTATGTAACGAAATGATTTTAAGACGGATGATTTCCTGCTTATGTAAACTACGAATTTAATATTATTTACGAGGTATTTTTAGACTGTTTTTTTAATGTTGATTATGCAAATACGTAAAGGTTTTAAAGCAACTCAACAAACATTCATGGTAAGGTGATGTTTTAAATTTACACAACCAGTTACATGAGAAATGTTTAGTTAGAATATTTCCACTTATACTTAAAAATATTGGTTTCGACACCGAAAACTGTCGAGTCGATCTGTTAAAAATGCGCCAACATACACAAGGAATACAGTTTAAAAGCCTTAATTCTCTACTTTTCGTACATAGGAATCAGGGCAAGCGTAAATAAATCTACCGTCATCCTATAAACCTACCCTGTCAATACGAGTATTTCCCCTGAACAAAGTAAAACGAACATGCTCTAAATAGCAAAGTAAAAGGTAGGATTAGTTTATTAGCCGAATAGTAACGGTCGAGTGGGCGCGAAGGTCAATTTTGCAGAGTAAAGGTAAACTAGATTAAACTGGTTTGTCAAACCACTTAGTTTTAAGTTGACCAATATGGCACGGATGTAAATGCTGTTTCGAATGCTAAGGCCAGTGACCTATTCTAGGGTGGATTATTATAGGTTAAGGTCTAGTTCAGGATCATCTGATATACCTAGGTATAATAAAGACATTCCATAATTTAAGCTGATTTCAGAAATCCCATAAAATCCTGGAAATAACATACAGGGCAGGTAGGTATGCAGATATTATTGAAATATTATGTTTCATATAGTGTATGCTAATGATATATTAGCAGCAAAAATGTCTATCAAGTTGTTACCCTAGGTATCATGGGTAGAATACTTAGAATAGTACTTACCTTCGGCTGACTAGTCCTTTAGGCAACAATATGACCCTGGCTCCAGCTAAGCTGTATAATCTGTGCTGATAGAATGTCACCTTTTCTATTTTCTCATCCCAAAGTGCTCTTTTCGCTATTTTAGTTTTTGTGTATGATATCCTTAAATTACATCCTGTGTACAAAATACATATATACATACATATAATCACGCCTTTATCCCTTATGGGGTAGGTGTACAAAATAATTTGTAAAAAAATATTTTATTAAAGAGCAAATGTAAATTTTCATTATACATAGCTACTCTTTTGACTTTAATGCATTTCGCTTATTCCTAAAGTCTGTGCTTATTTGTCCTATTCCTAATTTACTTATATCCCAGAACCCCCAACAATAGAGCATATGTAGAGGTATTCATTGTCTTACAACTTGAACTATCAAATAATTCGTAAACCTTGGTTTAGGCATAAGTTATGTGAATCATTGTTAAGTGATAACAGATAATTACACTTCATAATGCTAGCAATAGACATCATTATCTCTAGGTACAAGTATTTTGAAGATAAAGGTGACTCACCCTCGAGCTTCATGAATGCTGTTGTAGTTTTATTAATATGGTAGCTATAAGGGTCATAATCTGGGTATCTATAGTGATTTATCCAGCCCTGAAATATAATCATAATATGCTAAAACATTTTAGTGGATAAAAATTTATTACATATTGTGTAGTTTCGGCATGATTTTTTATTGTTTTCAATGACATCATAGTCAAGGAAATACATATGATTTACATGAGAGCATGTAAATATTTTCAACCACCATAAAATTAACCACTAATGAAAAAACTACTCACCTCAAACTTTTTAATAGGAGTGTGTTCTTTTACTGAAGGAATGGTGTAAGTTATTGGCATTGTACTGCTACGCTTGGCTTTTGTAAAGCTCTTCGACGGCTCCCACGGACAGAAATACTTGTCTAGCAACCACTGCTTGAAATTGCTGATAAAGCAAAAGCACCATAAACCTATTAGGAAGCCATTCCAAGTGTTTGACTTGGGGAATAGAGCATAATTCAGTATGAGGAAAAATGTTAGAAAATACATTGTAAAGTTAAAAAAGTACTCCTTAACCACCACTCTGCCAGGTTTTTTCAGGTTGCTTTTACTGGGTGGTATACCACAGTTGGTGACGATGTTAGGGTTCAGCAGTGGAGTTACTGGATATACACATCTGTCGACTGGGTTCACTATTGGTATCTCTATGTTTGCTTTGCTAATGTCTCCAAATGCATCTATTGTGTCCTCCAGTGCCTCTATGCCTGATTCTACATCCATTAAGCTGTCACATTGTGCATCCTTTGTGCCGTCAATTGATTCATTATCACCTAAAAGGGTTTGATTCATTATAGTAGGAGTTTAAAATTATGTGTACTATAAATGACATTGATAAAAAGTGTTAAATAAACTTACCAAAATTCTTATGTGTGTCATCACTAGACTCAGAATTTTTGTTTTCCAATGGAAGACTGGTTTCCAGATCTGTTGCTTTAGCAGTCACTGGATGTGTTGCCTCAGACAAGTTTTGTATGCTGCTAGCCAAAGATGATACCTGTGGAACATATTGGACATTTTTACACTAGCCACTAACATACATTTAGGCAATTTGTAAACCACTTCTACATACTTAATTCAATTAATTTGCATAAGCACAATGAACAACAAACTTCATGATATACCTGATTGTCTGTGTCTCCAACACTCTGTTGATCTGAGTCCTTAATAATAGAATTTTCTTCTGAATCAGATACAGAATTATCTCGAGCTATAGACTTATCTTTTGGTTCTAAAAAAAATACAGAGATATACAGTTTTATAGGCATTTAAATACTAGTGTTTTGAAGTAGTAATGAGGAAGAAAAAGGGTATATTTGACTTACCATCAACAGACTTAGCTTTCATATCATCAACAGCCTGAACTATTTTGTATTTTAAATCATGGAATATCTTCCATGTCTCATTTGGTTCCTTTACTTCAGTTGTACTATCAGCTGGGGTGCTCCTTTTTAGTCTGCTAAGATAATCTTTCATTGGGGAGGATGATGCAGAGGTTTCTTTGACACTCTTTTCTTCACCTGATTTCTGTTCAGCTACATCCTCTATTTTATCAGCAGGTTTCTCTGTGCGCATGGATTTGAAATACTTGTCCAATATTGATGGAGTTTTTTCCCTTTTGGGGCTGGCATTCTCACTTGGAATGGTTGGTGATATGTCTATCAGGGGGGTTGGTGGATCATCATCACAAATACTAAACAGCTCCTCCAATTCTTCATTATTGGCATTATACCGGAATGTAAGTGCGTTGTTAGGTGATTTACCTAAAGAAGTAAAATAAAAAAATTATAATTTCTTTGTACAGTCTGCTGAAAATGTACACATGTATGCATAGATAAAAAACTAGGTATATTACGTAGAAATGAACTCTATGCGGGGAAGAACGTGATATTGAAACTTCTTTGTCTAACTAAACTAACAATACAATATACTCAAGTACCTGACGACATGATTTTCGAGACTGCTTTGGAACTTAGATTAGGTGAGCTTATTTGAATAGGGCAAAGGAATATTATATTGGTCAATATTAATTAAAACGATGAAGCAGATATACGTAAACATTATGAAATATTTGTCTTACTTTACAAAAACACATACCTGGGCCGGACAGCTCCATGTTTCAAAACAAATGACAATTCAATTTATTTCGCAAACATAATGGTAAATATACTCTAAAATTTGTAACGAGTAATTTAATAAGTCGCACACTATTACATTACATTGAATTGAATCTTGTCCAGTTACTTTTTATTCTCGTCAGTCATCACTTCACAATCAATCCACAAAATAACACAAATATTTTTGACCTCTCGGCAAATATGTCAATGTCAAAGTCACCTTATGTCAAACATCGATGAAAACTTTGTCTATGGTAAAGTGTGGTTTCCTTTTGGACATATTTGAGATCGGTTTAGAACTTTAGACCGATGTGATTTAAAATTTTTCTTGTACATAGTAGAAAGTTACTTTATTTCTGGTAACATTACACCACTAAAACGTCAAAAATTAAGAAAAAAAAACCATTTGTGAAGTGACTTTCGTCCGAATGTGTTTTGATTTTTCATTTTACAAAAAATACGGAAAATAATGGAATTTTATTAGTATTGTTAGTAACAAGTGCTTAAAACATGAGAGTGTATTTTATAACGTTATTAATATTCGGGTCCTACGGGCTCGGGTCCTTAGTAGATAAGGACTCAAAGGTGAGGACGTGAGCTGCGTTTATTGCGGCGCGTTTATTGTGTAGGATTCTGTATTATGATTGCAAAAAGCAGTAAAATGAATATTTAACAAGTTTTGTTTTCAGGCCACTACCGAACTGTCCAGAGTTCTAGATGGCAGACCCTTATTGTTTGCCACTTTGGGAGGCGGCATGGTGGCTGTAGAACCTTTATCAGGGGTTGTTATTTGGAAATTAAAAGATGGTAAGTTATGTACTTAGCTTAGTAAACAGTTATTGTAATAATTATCAAGCCTTATAAAATGACTAGTATCATCTAAACTTAAATAATAACAAAAAAACATGATTCATCATAACATTGCATCAATATAGAACTTTGTTTCCTCATTTGAGATTGTATCATGTGTGCTTGGATTTATTTATCATATCCATAACAGATTGTAAACATAGTGGGTAATATTATGGTTGTAATTATTACTGCTTCTTTAGGCTTTTTAGTCACTATAATAGTAACATAAAAGGGTTGCAGACAACAAATGTTCAAAATTATGATTAAAACTTTAGCCCTTATATTAGATTTGAGACAGAATAACTCAACTCCAATGTGTAAAATAGGTATATTAATTAAGTAGGTATCTTGGTATAGAAATGTCTTGAGTCTAACACCTCTTCTCTGTCTACCTTAAGTTAACTTCCTTTCTCAAAACAATTGTTTCTTTGATTAAATATAAGAAAACAATTTATTGATAGCCCAGACAGTGAATTAATTGTTTTAATCACTTTATCTTGATATAAATAAAGTGGGTTAACAGTAAGTAAAAGATAATACCATGTAAAGTATTTTTTATCGGTATTGGTTTTTTAATCATTATTTGTTTATCAATAAATATAAACTTTTTGTCTATAATATACTTAGACATGTGGTTTTTTAAATAACCTATCACAAGCAGTAGGATAAGGCTGCCTTCCCATCAGAAAAACATGTGCTATGCTATATTGCTATGCATGTATTTGATATTCACCAATCATATTCCTTGGTCCGCATAGTGTAGCACTGGTCACTTAGCCATATCCAAGAAGGGTTGGTGTCAGGCTGTATAACAAATGCAGAGTTCTTGGCAATGGAGTTTTGTAAGAAACCATGTTGTACTATTCCCATAAATAATGAATTGGATAAAGGTTGGAAGATGATGATTACTGCAGGAGGGGAGAATTTACAAGTAAAAATATTATAGCATACAGGGAATCATTACAGTCATCAACTAATGCCAATCTCAAAACTAGTGGTACTTCTCAACAGCTTCTAAGTACCTCTAAGTAATAATGCATTTCTGCACTGCACTGCAAAGATGTCAACCATATCGGCTGACACATTAGCGGTGCAGGGCCGCATTGTTATTATGTAGCAGTGGTGCCGCTTGGCGCCTCAGCTGCGGGCAGTCTGTTAACAAAGATGGATCGAAAGTACCCTTTCTTGTGATTCGGAAATAAATGAGCCCATGCGACGTGGAAATGTATTCTCCTCTCCCTGCCTCGTTTTAGCGGTTAAGTCCGCTTCGTGCAACATATCCGTGTGCGCCGGCACTTAGGGACTGTTTAGTGAGAGGTTTGTGCTTGACCCATGACATACCACAAATATTTCTATGTAAGACGTTGCAACGTCACTGCTATGCTGTTACCGCCCAATGTCTGTAAATCATGCCATTTTATCTTGCTCGACTTGGCGGGTGCACTACCTGGTACTCAGATGAGTATAAATTTAAAAAATTGGCGATATGTTGGATTTATCAAGTCATTAACAGATAATATAAGTGGCTCTACCATCTGGTGTTTCTGTAACATGCGTGTAACTAGCCGTGACATGACATTTTTATCTTGTATCTACACTTGCATCCATTGGTTGTTATCAGAATGATAATATGATGTGGGCATTGCATTTCGTATTCTAGACCCCCGGTAATATTGAGTTTACATTGCATTAAAATCGAGTTCAAATCGAATTTGCTATCCTTGAACGCTTAGTAGCAGCACATTTTAGATAATCTAATATTTATCTGCAAAAAGATCTGTTGTATTGTACATACCTACTGACTGTACCTATAATAGGTACGAAATTAATATAATGTAAGTGTGTACATTTATTATGAAGGTTAAATAGAAAATTGTGCTTATACCTAACCTAACCTGTGGTAATGATATTACATATAGGTCTAGGTTAAGAGTAAACAACCATTTTCAAGCATGTGCAACTTATTAAATAATTATTAATTATGCAAATGTGTGTGATATAATTTAATTAGCCTTGGGTGTATAGTAGACAAAATACGATAGTGAGTGAGAGAAACTAGATGTTGACTTTATGGGCTGCGTGCGACCAATTAGCAAAGAAGCTTAGGAGAGCTCTTTGCCTAGTAGTAGGACAGTAAAATTAACGTAGTTAGTAATAAATAGTCTATGTATGAGCATTTGGAAATGTCTGATGCCTTTTTCTGGGCGAAAAACATTAGGTACTCGTACCTCTAGATTACTGACCGGTGCTTTTGTTTTAGAACCAGTAGTGAAGGTTCCCAATCAGCACGAGAACCTGATGCCCCAGTTCCTCCCAGACCCTCGGCACGGCTTCCTTTACATGTACGGTCCGAGGGGAGACCAGCAAATGCTCAAGAAGCTACCGTTCACCATACCGGAGCTGGTGGCGAACGCGCCGTGTCGCTCCACCGAAGGAATACTGTACACGGGGAAGAAAAGCGACACTTGGTTCATGCTGGACCCGCTAACAGGGTTCAGGGAACACGTGTCAGGTGCGTATTTCGTTTGAGAATTGTGATTAACTACTGGGGATATTTGGAAATGTTATCTGTTACTAATTAGTAAACAGACTGTAACAGTTTTGTGGAACTTCGATTTAGAAATAAGTTTTGCACTGTATTTATAATAATAATAAATAAATAATAAAATAGATTGTTTTAGGTCGCAAGAGTGTAAGCAAATTTCTTTTTTTTTTTCAATTATGTTCACGTTGGCATACTTATTGCGTTTTCTTTTTGCGTAGTTCGCGTAGGAGTATCTATGTTTTTAATCGCCCATATAAGGATATCGAGAAGGCGTTTGCTAAATGATAGTTGGAACTTCAATGTTGTATTATTATTTATTTAAAGCCTATTATTGCAATGATACAAGATTAGGTTTTTTTCAAACCGTGTAAATCGACACCTACTTTACGCTTCGAGAAATAATTATAATTCCGTGGTATTTTAATATAACAAGGTTTTTCAATGTGTTTTGCATGCTGAACAGTTATCTCGAATATTTATTTCGTAGGCTTTGAGAAGTCTAAAATTTTCAAGAATGACGAAGAAAATATGTGCGATGCCGACAAAAGGAGAGGCGTCTACGTCGCGAGAACAGAGTATACCATACTGATGCACGATTCCAAGAACTCCAACCATAAGTGGAATGTTACCTTCTTCGATTACACCTCGCATGCGATGGGCAAGGAGATGCTGAATGATTATGGTAAGTCTTAAAGCTTATTTTCATAACTATAGCGGACGCCCGCGACTTCGCCCGCGTGAACCATATAGCACATGTACTATGCTACATATTAAGTGTCTCAAACTCGATTCCGTAGTTTGTGCCTCAAGGAATAACAGACATTAATTATCACAAACTTTCACGCTTATAAATTAGGTACATGGCAGCCGCCCACGACTTCGTCCGCGTAAAGAGGAATTTCGTATCAGCAACTTGTGTGAAGCCGGGGCGGGTCGCTACTAATACGTATCTTCCTCTTGAACCGAATTAAAATCCGTTGGGTAGTAGTTTAAAAGATTAATTATAAAACATAAGACAGACAGACAGCGGGAAGCAACTTTGTTTTTTAATGTAGTTATTGGAGGATATTTAACTTTATTAACAACAATCTAAGACGCCGACCAAGAGACCAAGACCTACATACAAACATGTATGCATCTCGAAACAGCCAAACACCTACTAATAGACCTTAAGACTAACCTCCTACACTTTGAGAGGTCAAGCATTATGTCCATAAAAAGTTCTACGTATGTCTGAGATGAAAAACATATAGTAGTGGTTAACTGTACCTACCTATGTGTCTCATCGTGCCTGGAGGCAAAATGATTCAGAAGACATTCGCCTCTTTAGTAATTAGTTTTTATAATAATTCATTTCTAATAGCTTGTTTAATAGAAACAGTTAATCCTACTAATACGTGATTGCATTTCGTAATTTCTGATGCTAGGTACTTACCACTGTATTGCATTTGAATTGACTTATTTATGGCTAATTGTAAATTCAAATTTTGTATGAATTAAATAGTATGTCTTTTTTTTAATAGGTTTGAATAGGCGAATGTACCTATTAATAGATAAAGGGTTTCTATCGATATGCTAATTTGGGCTCTAAACTCCTGTTTATATTTCATCTTCGTATCATAGTTTCTTCAGAACTATCCAAAACCAAGTAACCTAACGTGATCTAACCTAACGTGATCAATACAAAACAACAGTGAAATCTGCGCGCTAACTATGCTATTCTCCTAATATATCCATGCCATAGATAATCTTATTCCTCTATGCCCATGCCCAAGTATAGAATCGCCGAAAGTGTTTACCTTGAAACTCTGGTCGGGCGTTGTACTGTACACTGTTACCTGTCAATGTTGCCTAAAATGTCGTTGAACTTTGCAAGATGCGAGCAGCAAACAAACTCACTATGCGAATGATAACATAATACCATGCCTCACTCCTACGTTTGTGTTACGTTATTTCGCCTTTTCAAATTTAATTTGCGACTATAGTGCTAAACATATTTTTTCGTTAATGTCAAAATGCGACGTTATGAATCATCTTCGTCTCTCCCATTAATCGTCATTCAAATGCACGCAAGATTCTTGTTGAGTCTAGCTATTGCTCCCTTTGCTGTATTATATAGTCATCGTGTACTGAAGTAAAAACCTTTAAAAAAATTATGAGTACCATTACCTCATGGTACGGTATGTACCATTACCATCTACTAGTTATAATTTACTAGTAATCTTATATTACTAGTTAAGTATGACATACCTAATAAAAATACTTCAAATCAATGTTTCCATAATAATATTACAAACTCAATAAAACTTATCGAATCACATATAGATTACATACTAATGTTTTCGTGTATGTTCCTATCACTCATATCTGTACAGATATAATTTATATCACTTTACTCACGTAGTATGTTTGAAAATGTCTGTCACAGACGCCCACTATGTGGCATTGATGATGATCTTCCTACAAATTACAATACTACTACAACAGGGATTTTTGTACTAATTTTTGCTTCTGCAGTTCTGCACCTACAGTTAATTAGTGTACAAAATATAAATTCTTGTCATTTATTTCTTTTATAACTTGAAAATGGAGACAGGCGTATAAAATACAAGTATAAATTAAGTCATATCAGGCTATGCTGACATAGCAGGTTGTTTGTCCTGTCAGTCACTCGGTCAGTTAGTAACAGCAAATTTTATATAGATTCCGTAGTTATAGGACAAGATATTGATGCTAAATTATTTTTCAGGGATCATACATTTCGCATCAACTTCAAACGGCAGGATCATGTCGTTTGACCGTAAAACTGGAGATCTTGTGTGGTCTCACAACTTTGAAACGCCCATCGTAGCCGCCTATCTGCTAGACAGGGACGGCCTTATCTCCGTCCCTTTCAATTCAATTGGCGATGACACGCTTGACCACATCATGGAAGATGCGAGCACTTTGAGAAATGGACAGGGAATAAAAAATTCTAATATTGAGTTATAGTAAGTATAGTTTCCTTAGATGGTATCAGGTCTACGAGATAAAAGTTAAGTTATGTGATGATAAAGATCGAGATTGCCATGTTTTTCTAGGGTTATTGCCTACCTTTCATAATAGATAACGCCCTGGGAAATCCTATTACATACGTGAATAATAATCTAAATTCATGAATTTTAACATTTTTATCAATTCGTACTGATTAATTGTATTGATGATTAGGAATGCTTTTGAAAACCTTTCCGTGTGTATGATCTCGATTAATTATTAGTTTTAATTAATTACTTTTAAACTAAGGTACTTCTCTTACAGTCCAACATTGTACGTGGGGGAACATAACCATGGCTTATACGCTCTTTCATCTTTAGTAGACAAAAACACAATAACTATATCAACAGGCCACCAGCCGTTGCTTATAGAAGGGCCTAGCGCAGAAAACCAGGCCTACATCGACGATAAATACGAACCATACAAAAACGTGCACTACAAACTAAAAGATCTAAACTTGCATGTCGCAGCACCATATCTATTACTGGGACATTATAAAGTGCCAGAACTAACAACTTCTTGGATGCCTCAGTTGCCAAACATGAACTTTTTAAACCACGAACCCAAGAATGATAATTTGAAGCTGATCAATGGGCAAGTTCATTCTAGCTCGTCGGATAAAGATGTCGAGAATGAAACGAATTTAAAGTCCAATTTGATATCGGTGTCGGTACAAACTGATGAACTGTTCGAAAATTTCACGTTTAGGCCGGATTTGCTGTACAAGCGAGCTTACTTCTGGCTCCACCAGCAAGAGAATAAAGCTTTGAAGGTGGCGCTGATCGTTTTAGTGGGGCTGGTCATATCAATGATGTGGTACTTGAGACATCAGGTAAGTTCACTACTTAACTCTACCTTTTATATCACTTATGGTCAGTTAACGTAAATAATCGTTGGTAATAGTTAAATGTTCACATCAAGACCATGTTTTCGTGTGTGTTTAACGACAATATTTTGAAGGTCCGATCTAATATAATTCATCATTTACTGTTACTGAGTTCGATATCTGGCTGAGGGAGATATATTGTTGTTAGGTTGATTTGAAACCATTGATAATGGCGTTTCTGTAACGTATTGTCATGTATGTCGTTTCATAATTATATACTTCTCTTAGAAAAAGAAATATTCCTTTTCATAATAACCTACCATAGTTACCTTATCTAACCAAAAATGCATAATAGAAAATAACCAGGCATTTATTATTGTTTTGTGCGTAGCGTTATCGCCGGCTAATAATATTGGCTCGTCAATCAAACCTAGTTACAGTACAGGTTTATGTTACGTAAACTTTTATGTGTTATTGACATTTATTTGCAGAAAATTCGAAACACAGATTAGTAACACAGGTTTTTTTTAATAATGTTTGTCATTTCAAACATTTTGTTTTTTTTGTAGGTTTTTCAAAGGCATTTTGTTGTATTTTGACCAGGAAGGTAAATAAAACTCTCGTGGTAATTATAATGGCACTCGGTATTGCATTATGAAATTTTTCTTAGAATTTTAGTCTTTCTCTAAGAACTGCTTGTTACTAGATAAGTATTATTTGGGTACGTCTGGTAGCTTCAACTGTACCTACTGACAGAAAAAATACTTCAGAATAAACAACAATAATTTAGAAAATTATTTTTTTCTGTTCCTAACAAATTTAAAATACAACTAAAATTTAAAATACAAAAAATGTGTATTCTTAATGTCATGTAAGGTTCGCCGGTTACTGTTTAAAAATATGGCAATTTATTATTACTCCATTTACTACCATACACACATTGGTATAGATATGAGTATGTATTGTGTATGTTATGTAATTAGCACGATTGTACATGTACCACCTACACAGCGCATGTTTAAATGACGTATGTAAATTCTCAAAACTCCAGACACAATTAAGTGCCAATTCCACACATTCAATATTAGTACAGTTAGCGTAAGAAGCGTTTAGAGATCGTTTAAAGATGCATTTTCAATTAGCATTGTTTAAATTTTTTAAGGTCCTAATATTAAATTTTTATTTGTAGGTAACATTTCTAAAAACTATTTTTAATATTTCTTGAAAATAATGCTTTGTTACAATGTTCTATATTTTTTAAGTAAAATTACTAATGACGTCATCATCGGTGTCATTAAGATAAAAAACGTCAGTTACAGTAATTGTCAACGTCATAAATACTGCTGTTGGTTGGTTGGTTCGTTCAGATCGTATATGTCATGTCAATGATTGACACTCAGTTTGACAGTTTTTCTAAATTGATGTGGCTATGCCACAATTTTTTTTCCTGACGATGATGACGTCATAAAATAAATATTGATTTATTAAAAATATTTATAATCTAATCATATTTTTATTATCTGACTACATAAAAGTGTTAAAAAACACTATTCCTCGAAATGGTTTTTGATTTAGTTTTTGGTTGGCTGAGAAATGTAAACGAATATGAATTGAAAACTCACACTAAGCCCTCTGTACAAACATGCGGGCAGAGTTCCTTAGTCGAATCTTTATTTATTGAAAAGGGTTGGTTTATAGTAGTTACATTCTCACATTATACTTAAAGCCACAACATGCAAACTCTTACCACATGCAGGCTATGCAGCCAATGTATTTTAATGAATCTCTGCCTTTCAACTCTTACACGTAAATATAATGTGCATGTATGATATACAACTTTTGTAGCTGACTGTACCAGTAATGTTTGTACAACTGAAATTACTAGCGTTCGAGCGGAAAATGTGTTAGTAGGTACATTTATTAATTTCTTAGCATAACATTTCTAATTGCCAATCATTCGCGGTTTTTGTCAAAATATTAAACATTCTGAAGTGTTTGTGTTAGTTTTTACGTTAGATCAAATTATGAGTAGGAAGTTAGATAGGTACCTACTGAAGTATATTTTTAGATTTCTTTTACACTAGCTGTTGCCCGCGACTTCGTCCACGCGGTATTCGATTATCGCGCGGTGGTGCCACCTACCGCAATAAAAAGTCCTATGTCCTTTCTTGGGCTCTAGACTATTTGTGTACCAAATTTCATTCAAATCGGTTCTGTAGTTTTGTCGTGAAAGACGGACAAACACACACACACACACACACACACACACACACACACACACTTTCACATTTATAATATTACGTAGTGTTCGGGGAAACTGGCGAGCAGCGAGCCGCTTTCTCGTCTGTATTGAAACGGGCTCGATGCGAATGTTACATTACACTCTGTAACGTTGGTCAGTACTCAGCTTAATGTTGGTGTTATAAGTGGTAACTTTTCCTTTTAGGACACTCAGTTGATGATGATGATGATAGTAGTATGTTTTAATATAGCAGTTATATAGAAGTAGGTATCGTACCAGTAAGTGGCGATTAAGGGTTTCCGGGAGGTTGGCAGCACCGCCTCCCGTGACAACATTGGCCGAAAATCACACTGCGGTCATCAACCCGCCTGCCCAGCGTGGTGACTATGAGCAAAAGCCCCCCCCTATGGCAGTAGCCTTGTAGCGTACCCTTGTAGAGGCCTACGTCCAGCAGTGTACTGCAATAGGCTGATGGGGAATATGATATGGGGATCAACAAGTAACTTAATAATTACTATATTCTAGGCTCGAGAATTCCAGCAGCTATCTCAAGGAGGTTCGAAAGGGTCGACTGCCTCTACGTCGTCTAATGGAGAAGTGACCGGTTATTTAGAGGAGATTGCAGAGGGGCACGTCAAGATCGGCAGAATCTCCTTTTTTACCGACCAAGTGCTCGGCAAAGGGTGTGAAGGGACATTTGTTTATAGGTTAGCGTGTATACTTATTTTTGGTTTGCTAAAGTTTGCTAATATTTTTTTTTGTCACCTTTTTGTTTCTTTTTGCTGCGAATACGGAAAGGCTTTATATGAATGCTTAATATAAGTGATCTCATACTAACCACTATGGAGTAATATCCGAAATAAAATATTTGAATTTGAATTAATATTACAGATAGTATTAGAAGATTCCTAAAATACTGATATTGTTGTTGTAATCTTTGAAAACAAAGAATCGATTTTTGTGAACAGGTTTTTACAGTAGACAATTTATAAAATTATTAATAAAGAAATGGAAAAAATTCTTCAACCGAGTGGGAATCGAACCCACGACCATTGCAAACCGTGCCAGCCGCTCTAACCACTGAGCTACCGGGTCAATTAATCGGATGACGAATTTTACCTTTCTCTTTTCTAAATTACATATTGGCAACGTTATTTTTCATCCCGATAGCTATACACTAGCCAAATCTCGGCAAACAAAGCTGAATCCCTCAGCACAATGTTTAAAGATGAAGCGATCAACCATATCCTAACGGATTATATTAATGGAGAAGTGTTTTTATAAATTTATCTTAGTCAAGATATTATATATATTACAATTTGTCAAAGTATACACTTTGCTGTCGTCGCCTTGCTACTGTTTTCCTTTTGATAGAAGAGAGATGCAGCCAAAGTATCCTAGTAATATCCCCGGATTAACAAGAGAAAGCATGACCCTAAATGTTTTATTTATTCATTTACTAGCGACCCGCCCCGCCTTCGCACGGCTGCAATGCTGATACTATACATATAAACATTCCTCTTGAATCACCCTATCTGTTAAAAAAGACGGCATCGAAATCCGTTGCGTAGTTTAAAAGATTTAAGCATACATAGGCGCAGACAGCGGGTAGCAACTTTGTTTTATACAATGTAATGATTGCAGAGGTACGTTCGACAAACGCGACGTGGCGGTAAAGCGTCTGTTGCCGGAATGTTTTACGTTTGCCGACCGCGAGGTGGCGCTGCTGCGGGAATCGGACGCGCATGCGCATGTCGTGCGATATTACTGCACCGAGAGGGACAAGCAGTTTAGGTATGTGTACATGTCGTGGCCATATCGTAGAATTGATCATTTCATGAAATGGTCGAGCATTTCATGAAATGGTCGCATTTCATGAAAAGTTCAACTGTCTATTGGCCACATCATGATATGGTTTGGGCAGATCGATGATTAAAAATCGTTTCTCGATATGGGCAACTAAACGCCCGATCATTTCATGAAGTGGTCAAGATTATTGATCATATCGTAAAATAGTTACATGAATCACCAGTAGAGGCGCTGCGCGCGTTTTATTTATGTGTGAAGATGGCGGATTTTTCTTTTTAGGTTATAAAACAAATTAAAAAGAGTAGGGTGACTATGCAGAAAAAGTTCACGGATAGTGTGTTATGTTGTATAATGTATATTAGACTTAATGGTGGTTTATAATAATATTGTTAAACAAAAACCTTAGATTACGATAGGTTAGGTTAGGTTAGACTATGACAAATGACGCACGAGCCGAGCGAGCGGAGCGAGCGTGCCCAGGCAGCGTCCGGCGATGTGCCAGATGCGAATCGCTTTTGTAAAGTCTTTTATGTTTTTAAATATTATATTGTGAAAATATCACATAAATAATAGCAAAAAAAATCATACCATCATACCTTATGGTATACTTATATATGGTGTACGGTATATATTATTTATATAAGCTCTTACCACATTCGGATTTTATGGACACCCTGTTAATACGATTTGGCCAAACGTGGATGACAAAATCGTGAAATGTAGACGATTTAACGATCTGGTCAAATTGAATTGGCCACTTCATGAAATGCGACCACTTCATGAAATGCTCGACCATTTCATGAAATGATCAATTTAACAATATGGCCACGACATACACATAAGTAGTCAAGTACATACTTGATGACCGATTGGTGTAGTTGGTAGTGAGTCTGAGTAATTGTTTATTCGAGATGTATTTTCTGCAAGAATAGGAAAAGGTCCTGGGTTCAAATCCCGGTAGGTGCAATGATGTTCGTTTCCGAGTCATGTCTGTTCCTATAATTAATTATCTATGCGATACAAGACCTTAGGGATCTTAGTGTGCGAATAGGATACACACATACATATAATCACGCCTTTATCCCTTACGGGGTACTACTTGTACATCTCAACTATACCCTTAAAATTGGTCAGAAGTGGCACCATGTGGTTCTATCGGCCCTTGGTGCTCTGCGACTAGGATAATGTGTTTAAAAGTAGGTATATGAATTTTTTGATATAGCTATGTTTAAAAAATGGGGTTATGCAAAACTGCATGGTCACGAAGTAGACGCTACGTTAAGCATAGCGGGTCAGGGACACGTTGGTAGTTTTTTTTTTAATTTATTAGGGGCATTCGTATTCAATACCATCAGCCCAACCAAATAACTTTACAAAGGACACTAAATGTAAAAAATAACCAAGAACACAAAAAAACACACCACTAAAATAATTACAACAGACATTCAAACGTTGGTAGCTCATCGCCTGAGAGAATGTCCCTGAGGTTCTTTGTCGACTCTTATGACTTGTACGGAAGGTAAAGCCGCGCATCAGCACAGGATAACTAGTGCTTTCTACATACAGGGTGTGGGTGACAGCCAGGCAAATACTGAAATGCTGAACAAGTACCATTGTGCTGAGTTATACGACAGTGTTATTACTCGCAGGAAATGTATTTTTGATTTGATTATCAGTAATCTTTGCTCTCCGCGCCAATTGTATCGGACGATCCTGTGACAAATTAAATGGGCTTATTGGTTATTGTGTGACACATTGCTGTTTTTGGATCACTTGTGACTCTCCATTAGGGTTGATCAGTTATTTGAACTTTTTTGAGGGCAACTTTTTTTTTGAAAATTATCTTTTGGTTAAAATTTTATCTTTAAGTCATATTCTGAAGGCTAATCAAACGTACTAAACTATTTTTTTCGTCGAAAAATTTTGGAATTTTCCTGAGTAAAATTTTCAGTATTTTCCGCCTCAGAATCATGGTCTGAAGTATCAATATTTGCCTGGCTGTCACAAACACCTGTATACATTATCTTTATACTTATGTTATAGTTAAGTAATCGTACAATTTGTTACAGGTATATAGCACTAGAATTGTGTTCAGCGACGCTACAAGATTACGTGGAGAAAAAACTAAATTTCGAATGTAACATCGATTCCATCGAGGTCCTCAGGCAGGCTACTATGGGATTATCGCATTTGCACTCTATGAATATTGGTAAGCTTTATTATTAGAGGCACTTTATTATTAGAGGCACTTTATTATTAGACTAGTGGACGCCCGCGACTCTGTCCGCGTGGACTACAGAAAAAACAAAATGTCGAAATTATCCGGGATAAAAGGTAGCCTATATGTTAAGTGGGACCTGTAACAATATATTCCTGAAAACTGTATCGAAATCGGTTAAGCCGTTTCTGAGATTAGCGTGCACAAACGCACAGACAAACCGACAAACAGACAAAAATTCCAAAAATCATCGTTTTGGGTTCTATTGCGTTGATAAAGGTCTCCTATATTTTTTCTCATATATCTTCCATGTACAGACAGCGATCCGTTACATTTTTATTATATGTATAAATGATTTGTTAATTAATTCGAGATTTCTGTATGAGAAAAGGTGTAGAATTCCTTATTATTATGAACTACAGCGCTTTCTCAAGATAGAATAACATAATACCCGAAGATAAAAGATGTATTTAGTTTATCGTAACATATAGGTTCTTATAGATATGTACAAACCATAATCTGCTGTTGCGCTGCAGAGAAGTGCAAAATATCTAGGCTCTCCAGGCTAGCTTAGCGAGACTCTGGGCAACCTGAAAAGGCTGCTAGGATTTCTGGAGGAGACTCTGGAGGCTGGCTCTAGTAGAGAGCACACCACCCTTACGCAAAATAGGCGCACAGTCGTCTAGTTGCGGAAACAAGCCCGTTCTACCATACCATACCATACTAACCATAAGTTAATTTGACTTTGAACTCTGAAAGCTGGATTAGTTCTATTATAATATAATAGAACTATTTTATATTATAGCTTATATTATAAGCACTGCTGAATGGCAATCAGACAATTTAACTATAACCAAAATGAATGTAAATACTTTTGTAGGTACACAGTTTAAATACAATTTCTCGAAGCTTGTATACTTTGATAAATTTTGACTTTCTATTTATTTTAAAGAGATATGTCTATCACTATTCCTCCGCAGTACATCGCGACATAAAACCCCATAACGTCCTTCTATCCACTCCGTCCGGCACGGGCGAAGTTCGGGCAATGATATCCGATTTTGGCCTCTCTAAGAAGCTGAACATCGGCCGGGCGAGCTTGTCCCGTCGGTCCGGCGTCACCGGCACGGATGGATGGATCGCGCCTGAGATTATACACGCGCAACGCACGGTAAGTGGCTTAGCGAATCATATCTGACAATCCGTTGGTCGATTACGTAACTTGCATTGAAGTCGGAACATTTATTGAGGCCAAAGCAATGCGATGTAAATGGGGTAGTTAAACAAGTTGGTAGCTTATCGCCTAATCAATATTTAATTTTGATATTGTTCATACAAAAATATACCCTTTCTGTCTACTGCCTTTTAACGACAAAATGTAAAGTAGTGATAGTAGTGAAGGAAATAGAAAACTTTTTATTCTGGAGATATAATTTCAACGCTTGAGCCGCGACGCAAAAAGATAGATGTTTATATAGTTTACGAATTCTATGTATTTTGTTTCAGACAACGTCAGTAGACATATTTTCTCTCGGCTGCGTGTTTTACTACGTACTAACTAAGGGACAGCATCCATTTGGCGATGTGCTGAGACGACAAGCTAATATTCTGAGCGGGGAATACGTTATAGACCAGCTTGAGTAAGTAATAAATAGTTTGTGCTACTTCTTTTATGTTTACTGTCTAAGATATATGTTATGTGTATAATTCAGAATAAGCATAGATAATATTTGTAAAAGATAGTGGGTTATATATAAATATAGGTATTCACTTTCGGCTTACCCATTTGTTCTATAAGAGATGTGACCAGCCGACTGCTATTTCAGTTTGCTTCACTTCGAGACTATATCTGTGAATTTGGTCTTCTACCGGATAATCGTGTATCGGGCTTTTATCTATTAGTGACATCCCAAGCATTCGGCCCCATCGTTGGGGCAAGCTCGAACCTCTTGTTAGTCCGTAACGCTATCGTCAAACTGTCAAATCTCATAGATTTTGCTTACGAGTCGGCGCGTAAAAAGGTTCACCCCACAGTTCTTCGAACTATGTACCAATTAGAATAGTTTTTGATATCAGCCTGTTGGACCAATAATGTTTTCTATGTCCTAACTATATATTTTGTGTCCCAGCGCCGTCCTGCCCGTGGAAGAGGTGTTGGTAACAAAGATCCTGGTCCGCGCGATGCTGTCCCCGCGGCCGCAAGCTCGCCCGCCGTGCGAGACTATACTCAAGTACCCAATGTTCTGGGGCAAACAGAGTATACTCAACTTCTTGCAGGTAAGCACATATTTAGTGCCGTTGACTACGGATTTGAGTCTCCATGGTTTTCTAGAGTTGACCGGTGACGCTTATCTGCGTCCTGGGACTAGGCGTTAAATAAACTGATGTCGGCACGCTTACAAAATCTGCCAGCAGCCAATGTGTTTCATTTGCTTACTTGAACAATTATTTAATGAAAATTATTAAATAAAAAAAAAACATGAAGAATTAAGAATCTACACTCTAATATGTTATATTCATCTGTGTATAAAGGGGCGTATGTTCGACCTCTGAATTTATTTAATGTACGGATTTTAATGAATTTATTTAAATCGTTGGTTCTGCGCTTGATCTCTCCGCCGTGTCGAAGTCATCTTCGATGATTGGCTGCCATGACCGAAAATCGGTCGGAGTCATTATTCTTATTCACCTGTTATCTCAGGACGTGAGCGACCAAGTGGAGAGCAGTGCGGGCGAACCGGCCAGCCGCGCGTTAGAGCGGGGCGCGGGACGCGTGCGGCGCGGGGACTGGCGCGCGCACGTGTGCGGCGGCGTGGCGCGGGACCTGCGCGCGCGCCGCTCGTACCGCGGCGACCGCGTCGCGCATCTGCTGCGCGCGATCCGCAACAAGGTGAGGCGCGGGACTAGCGGGACGGGGCGCGGGACATCGCATCGCAAAACAAAAATCCTTCTTTCACATTGTTAGAAACAATCATAAATATCATCACTTTCATGTCTTGTTTCCATTTACTTCACCGCTTTACATTAGGATTAGATAATGTACTCGTTATGTTCCTATATTTTACTCTGCTGTTCTATTTACAGAAACATCACTACAGAGAACTAGACGACGACGTTCGCGAAAGCTTAGGCAAGCTTCCTGACGGCTTCGTTACGTATTGGCTGCGAAGGTTTCCCCTACTATTACCTCACGTCTGGCTTCAAATGCAGCAATATCGGCACGAAGACATCCTTGAGGTCTACTACCCTCACACGTTCTCATTCAACCGCGATGACGTCATTGAACTAGACGACACAGATTACGAACCGGAGGTGCCAATGGAAATGTGCGATCCGGAAAAGAACGTGCTATTCGTCAAAAGTAAAGTGTATGTTGACGGAAGCGAGGACAAAAGGCATCCGAGGCATCACGGGTCGCCTAAAAGGAGAGACGATCGATCAACAAGTGAAAACTGGCGTAACGAAGATTATAGGAAACAAGACGATGTCAGACTGAGAGACAGGCATTATAAGAAGAAGGAGAAAAAGAGAGAGGAGATGCCGATTTGGACATTGCCCCCACAGTGAGTGTAGTGACGCACATTATGAGATAAGGTACATTGATGTGATCGTAATTATATTTTTTGATGAACTTGATATTTTAAAGCACAGAGATTTATTGTTAAAATTGTGATTATTTTTATTTATTGTTTACATTTTTAAGAATTACTTATATTAGATAGTAAGTTTTAGATCGATTTGTTGTTTAGATCTCGTTGATAGGAGATGTTTCGCGGAGTAATATTTTACTTGCATAATGCAATTTATAATTAAGTGCAAAATAATTTTATTTATATTTATAAGTTTTGTTCAGTTGAAAAGCATGTTTTGGGGACCAAAAGATAGATTAAAATTTCCCAAAATCTGCGATATCTTAAGGATGAACATTCCCGAATTTATCAAATTATGAAGGTGCTAAAGTAGTATTTAATCATGTCCATAACTGACAACATAATGTATTTGGGGATTTTAACTTTGATGGTAGTTTTTAGGCTCGATAAAATATCCATGACATTAGATCTATTCTGCAGAAACATTATCATGAACAGGATAGTCATCTATTATTTGATTGATTTATATTTTTCGGGCTCTAATTTTGTAATAATGATTTTATTTATAATTTTATTTCACACAATTTTTCTACCCTATTTTTTTTAAATTAAAGAACATGCATTCTTGGGACATGATTTGAATTGCTAATGTAAGATACTTAAATATCTAATATATTTACTGTTTGTATATAAGTGAATTAATATATTAATGCCTAATTTAAATAAATCACACAAATAGATTAAGTGTGTTGTTCCTGTTTTGTAAATAACTTAGATATAATTTTATATCAGATTAAAATGTCCCCAATATACATGCTGTAACAGAAACTGAAAGAGACAACATGTGCTATTTGGGGTTGATTAATAGAGATGTATTCAAGTGAGTCCTCGACAGTTTGTGTTAATTTTACATACACAATTTATTTATTCAATACCAACTAATATTTAAGGTTTTATATTACTGTAAGTACCTATTTTTACTATGTGTATGATGGATATGGCTAAACTGTACATTAGTGACCCATGAGTTGGAGTTTCACAATTTTTCCTTGTAAAGGTTTATTAATAAGAAGTAATTCAGCAATGGCGCAACGTGAGGAAACTTATAGCTATCAAGAAAAAAATTCTCAAAATTTTATATTTTTCGTAATATCTTACAAGGATCTGACATTATTTTGACAGCTTTCAGTTTTTTTCCTTCAAGTCTATAAGACAGGCAGGAATTATGTCATACAGCCACAGACGATACTTAACATTTAATTCAAATTAGTGTTGATTAGGTCGAAATCGGTAACAGAACCGAATTAGTCAACCCTGATTCCACTTGGTACTAGTATGCCCTACCCCTAAAGTGTTTATAAAAGTCCGGAGGCGCGGAGGGAGAGCAGCCCCCGCCCGCTGTAACAAACCGCAGGCACCATGCAAGACTTAAAAGGCTATAGAATGCATTTCTCATTTAAACCCTATTTTTAATACATATGAGGTTGTAGGGTTGATTTAGGGGGAGAGAGGGGTAATTTGAAGGAGGGGGAATAAGAATCAAATTAATTTTAGGGTGCCTACCCCCCCTTTAAAAATGCATAAAATGTTACTTTTTCATGTCTCCGAACCCAAATTTCTATCTCAAATATCCCATGAACTATGCATTTCCTCAAGTTGGGAGTTGGTGGGGGAGGTAGGAGGGACCCCCTCCACCCTCCCCCTCCCTAAATTCGTGGGTCGCTAATGTACAGTTTTACCATGGACATTATTATTTAGTATTGTTAGACTTTGTTTATCCGTTTCTGTTGGTTGCTTGCAAAGGATAGATCATATACATATGGAGCATGGTTACTATGCAACTCAGAGATAGGCGATGGCAATGATATGTAGGAAGTCAAGCATGTTTTACGAGGTTTTTTGTTATTATAACTAGATTCCAAACCCTTTATGCTGTTCTTGTCAAGAATAAATTAAAATATTTTAATAATAATGATATGACTACACTGGATTGACATTATGAAACAGGACATAATAATGTAATAATATTCTGGTTTCACATAATAATAATAAGCCGTAAGTGTATTTTTTGTGATACTTATCCTAGTAACATTTGTCGTCTAAAACATGGTCGTCTAAAACACGAATGTTTAACTATTTTATGTTGTTTTGGAAGTTCAAAATGCCGCAGCAATGTACACAAGTTGTGTAACAGAACTCAACCCACAAAGATAATACATGTATAAAACTGCTGGATTCAATTGTGGTAAAATATTCTTATTTCAAGCCAATACCAATCACGTGTGTGAGATATGTGTCTACATAATGTTAGATAGCTAATAGTTAGTGATTCGTATGCTTCAAAATGTTTATTGGCGACGCCAACGAGATAAATAGCAATTTCACTTTCTTTGATATGTTGAATCTTGAAAATATACTTGTACCTAAATGAAGCTCAAAATATAAAATTTTGTAAATATGAATAAAAATAATTTCATTGACTATAAAGCCAGCCTTTTATTTACGCTTTATTACTTACTATCCTACTAATATTATAAAGGCGAAACTTTGTGTGTGTGTGTGTATGTTTGTCAATTCTTCACGTCTAAACGGCTGGAGCGATTTTAATAAAATTTGGTATGGAGTTAGCTAACACCCTGGATTAATTAATAGGCTACTGGGAAAATATTTTTATCCCCGATAATTTCGACACTTTGTTTTTTCTGCAGTCCACGCTGACGGAGTCGCGGGCGTCCACTAGTTGTGTAATAAAATAATGTGTACTTATCTAGTTTTGAGTAAATTATAAGAAACGAAAAAGAAAAAGAAATTCTTTTAATATTTTATTTAATCATAATATACAAAAACATTACTATAAAATATAGGTATATTAGTTATCTGGTGATGTAGTACGTATACACGTATTATTAATTTATAATATTCCATTTTCATACCTAGAATATGTTTATAAAAGAAATATTGGTACTTAAGTACTCTTCTAGTACAAGATTTAGAAAGGTAAAACCAACCTAATCAGTTAAAAGTTAAATTCAGTCTTGTTGACAAAAAAACGAACACAAATAAATTAAACATTAACTATAAAATATTAACATCTAAAACCTCAAAGGAAACTAAAACCATGAGATCTGAAGAAAGAAAAATTTGGTGGTTATTTAATTTTTTTATAATTATGTAATTTTCATGTCAGGTATTTTGTTGTCAAAATGGCACTAATTATTGCATCTTAAATTATGTATAAATTCGGTTTTCTTATAAAATTAGACATAATACTACACCAGTTGCTTTTCCCATAAATTATAATTCTATCTAAACATCCATAAGAATAGCAAATATTATGATAATTATAATTAGGAAGTTTAGTAGCTGGTGTAGCACTGTCCATTGAATTGACTTCTTATATTTACTTAATTTTAGGTAATTCTAAAACTAATATTCAACCTTAACTAACATTGATGTGAATGCTTCAGTCATATTGTTTCTTTATATTTTTCTATTAAATCTATGATAGTTAAATATACTTTGTCTTTAGAAATGTCTAAAGCAGTTTTTCCTGACGCGTTAATCAATGATATATCAGGATTAAAACTTAAAAGAACTTTTGTGCTTCCTATATTACCCATTTCACTAGCGTTATGTAGAGGAGTATTGCCAGATAGATCTATGGCATTAATGTTAGCACCATTATTTAAGAGAGTGTGGATAACTGCAGTGCTATTATTCAATGTAGCCAAGTGTAGTGGTGTTTGTCCTTTTTTATTTGTGCAATTAACATTTGCGTTGTTTAAAATGAGTATGTGGCATAGCTCGTCTAGACCATAGCGAGCAGCGTAATGAATCGCGGTAACGCCGTGTGAATCAGAGTAATTCACGTCAAATTTTGATGGCTGAACTTTACACCTTGTTTTACATGAGGAACATTCACATAGTGGGTGGCAAGTTTTACCATTACTGTGAGGTTGTTCATTAGATTCACTCTCATTATATGCAACATAGTCAAGATTCATATAAAAGCAAGCTAGTTTCACATCCCCAAAAGATATGGCTTTTAGTACTCTATCTATAGTTTTTAAATTTTCTACAGCCTTTGATGCATTATCTGTATTGTTGGATTTAAATTTTGGAAGCTTTAAAGTATTGCTGTTCTCTTTAAGTTCAAGTTCCTTAATTTCTCGACTAGTTATGTGTATATATTCAAACAAGTTGGGTGTACAGGATTTTAGAACTTGTAATATTCTCAAGTTGTGGGCATAGTCAAATGCAGTTTTATTGTATCGATTTTGTAGGGATGGCTCTGCTCCATTTTCTATGAGCAGTTTAGCAATACCCTCATACCCCCATTTGGATGCCATATGTAATGGAGTATTCCCACTCTCATTTTGTGGGTCAATATAAAATTGTTTCCTGCTATGTTCAGCAAAATAAACAAGAGCTTTAACACAGTTCAAATGTCCATTATTAACTGCCAAATGCAGTGGAGTATTTTTGTCTATATTTACTTGATTCATATCAGCTCCTGAATGTAGTAATAATAAGAGAGCATTTTGGTGGCCTCTTGCTGCAGCATAATGCAGAGGAGTGTATTCATTGAGATCTGTGGCATTTACATTAGCACCAATTTCAATTAGAGTTTCAACTATCATGGCTTTGCCATGGATACATGCTATGTGCAAAGGTGTGAGACCATGGCTGTCTCTAGACATAACAGTAGGAGCTGTCCTCAAAAGGTTCTTGGATATCTTATAGCAACATTTCTTGCAGTTACACAGAGGATGACAGAGTTTATGATAGATTTCTTCACCATCACTCTCATCTTCACTGTAATCATCATTAATTTTAAGCAGATTATTTTCATTTTGTTGAATATTCACAAGATGTTTGTGATTCCTAAGTAAAATGAATTGGATTTGCTCATTTTGGTTGGCTTTGATTAATTCAAATATGGATTCCAATGTTTCCTCTTTATTATTGGTGTCTGATGTTGAAATGGATTCTGTTAGACTACCTCGCCTTTGAGGAGTTAAATTTTCTTCAATCAGATTAGACTCATAATAGTAAGCCTCAGGATCTAGTGGTCCCATCAGGTCACCAGACTGTATATGCTCAATCACAGCCTCCAAAGTTGTAATAAGAAATGCACCCTCATCTCCATTGCTTTTGCCCAAACTGCTGAAGCGGAATTCCTTCAAGTATGTTAACTGGCTGTACCAATTTGGCAAACCTGATTTGATGATTAGAAATACAAAAACAGGTATTAAATCATCAGCTGTTAAAAACACCACATTGTGACTGCTGTCTGTTTTGTTTATAGCATTAAGAGCTTGCTTCAGACATAATACCTTCTCTAAGACAGTATTGTAGGAATCTATCTTAGAGAGTATTTGCTTAGCTTTTGGGACAGCATGGTATAATTCTTTTTTAATATCTAAGTCTCTTAATTGAATGTCAGACATGTTTCTTATTTTCTTGTTCAAATGTGCATCTTCATAGGCACATGAAGTACATATAGGTTTGAATAATGATTCAAACAATAGCTGTTGCATGTAGCATTCAATTGCTAACTTAATATTTTCAAGAACTTGTTTGCATGCTTTTGATTTCTCCCTCAACCTCCTGTTTTGTAATGCTACCTGAAGGCAGTGAGTGTATAGCTCACTTACAGCATCCTTGAGAGGTGCTATGGCCACTGGTAGTGTTTTATGCTTCTTTAAGAATAACTTAACATTTTTTTCTATCTGGTCAAGCACCTGCCTCCCAGCTGCTTGAGTCCAAAGCAAGTCAATGCAATCATTAATAGATGATAGATATTCTTTAGTAAGAGCATCTTCACCTAAGCTGGTAGGTTCTAAAGGTGTTTCTATACACCACACTTTGTACTTACAGAAGTCTTCTGTGTAAAATGTTTCTTCAAACAAAATGTGACTTTGTAAAGGTAAGTCCTTGGTGACCTCAAGTGTAATGACCTTATTGTTCACTGTTACTTGTTTCTCTGTTAGTGTGTTGTAGTGGGACTCTGGTAGCTCCTCGCTGGGCACCAGTATATGTGCACAAAAGTCTTCAACGGTGAATACCCGTGTGGTTAGACTACCCACTCGAGGCACGCATATAATCCATGACTGGGTAATGCAATGTTGAAATAGACTAGAGTACTCACTCTTTAATTCGGTAAAGAAAGGGTTGTCTGAAATTATCTCGTCGTAAGAGCCGTCCATCCTGAAAATAAACACACTATACTTCAAATAGTTGAAGTTGAAAGCTTAAGTTGGTTAGTAGGTACTCTAAGTAGTAGAAAATAAATTATAAGAATTTAAGATTGTAAAATAATAAATCTTACCTTGTAAATTAATAATTTTATTGTATATTTTACCGATTGAGTTAGAATGTTCCAAATAGCGGCATTATGAATAAATAAGAAAATTATAAATTCCACAACTTGTTTAGGTCAAAGAGTAGTATCGGAAAAGAGAGCCCTCTCGTGGATTTTCGGCTAACTGAATTTGAAGCGCCTCTATTTCTTGGATCCGAAAACTGTGCATATGTGTGTGTGTACATATACCTACCTACACACATACGTACAGATTTTTAGATTGCGTATTCAAGTCGGCTTTTCACTATGGGGATGTAATGTAATATTATTTTACATTTAGAGATGTAAAAAAATTTACTCTAGTTAAACATTTTGTACGATTCACATTGTAATATAGATACGACCTATACGACGACGACGAATATATTACAACCAAAACTGAAATTATTATATTACAGTGTGAATGGTATCGTACCAAATGTATGACGAGCGATAATTTTTTACATCTCAAAATGTAATCTAATATTACATTACATCCCTATAGTGAAAAGCCGACTTTATACTGGTTATTATTTTCCTACTGACTGACTGAGTTAGGCGCAAGTTACATAAATATTAAAAGTATATTATATTCAGTATGAAAATAATAGCCATTACAATAATAAGCAAAATAGAATACAGTAACTATATTAAGAAGTGCTAATAGTCAAGATTTAGAAGTGAGTCAGTAATAGTGGCGGTTGATTGACCTTTCTGTAAAAGCTATGATGGTCAACCGATCCTCCTATAGGCACATCATAACAGTTTTATGAAGATTTAAATTAGCTGTAAATATTTTCTATATTACAATACTAAACTAGTAATAATTAAACAATGTATATATGTAATGAAATAATTTTTTATTTTTAAATGAAATAATTATTTATTTGCTTAAAACATGGTACCATTATCTTATTATTACATATTTCGCCAAAAATCTAGCATGCAATTATTTCATTTATTTACAAAATTCACAAGTGTCAATAAATCACTCAACCAATAAATTCAATAAATCGTCGATTTTCACAAGTTTCATTGAAGAAAAAATTTATCTTAATATAAAATACGTAGGTATAGTGATGGTCAACTCGAGTAACTAACTCGAGTTAACTCGGGTCGGGCTTAACTCGAACCAACTCGAGTTGAATTCTCTCTCGACTCGACTTCGAAAAGTAACCGAAATGAAGCGAAGTTTGCCGATCATGCCTACCGATTTGAGACTATATTCATTCATTCTTGACCAACTTATGGTAAAACTTATAAGAAGTATGTTTTAGTAACTAAGACTGCAATACAGGGTGTAACAAAAAGGGTATGTTAAGCGAAAAGCTATGTAAATAGTCCACTATAGAGAACCTATCTACAAAATTTAACACTCGAAATCACATTTTTATTTTTCAAGATTATATGAAAATTCCTGAGATATTTAAAAATTCTCCATACTATCCGGAAAAATAAACATGTGATTTTGGGTCTCAAATGTTCTTTGGAATATGATGTTCTCAAACAATCTATTTGCGTTTAAGTCTCTTCTCAAATTTAACAGATTTTTTCATACGAGAAACCATATTTCTCAGTGTTTATTTCTGTCCTCGTACTTTTCAACCGCATGCAGTTATAGGTTGGTGCCTGAGAAAAACCTGTAAGTAAAGACAAAAACACATAAGTATATTTTATTTAAAAAGCAGCCAAGTGCGAGTCTGTATGGTCTATAATGGGTTCGGTAGGTTAGATACGTTATCTGACATACATATCGTGAGTAGCTTCTAAACGGTTAAATTTTAGAATTATTCCTTATGTAATTTATTATACACTAGTGACCGCCCGCGACTTCGTCCACGTGCACTGCAGAAAAAACAAAATGTCGAAATTATCCGGGATAAAAAGTAGCCTATGTGTTAATCCAGAGTGTCAGCTAACTCCATACCAAATTTTATTAAAATCGCTCCAGCCGTTTTTACGTGAAAGAGTAACAACCATCCATCTATCCATACTTACAAACTTTCGCGTTTATAATATTAGTAGGATACACACACATATGTGCTCCAAAAATACTGTACCCAGTATGGTAACGAGTACTGTAGGAACTGAAAGAACAACCCACAGCCACGTTTATCAAAGCGGGGTTAGATGTAAATAATAAGTAATAACTCATCAGCCCAGCTCCATACATGTTTACTAGCGACTCATCCGGCGTCGTAAGGGTACAATGCAGACAAACAGCGGGAAGCAACTTTGTTTTATCCTATGTTATGATTATTATGATATTACAGTATATATATTATAATAAACCTTACTTTTTCTTGTCTTGTTCAGATTTCTGCTAGCAGCAGTGTAGTTGTGCTCACCAAGTATAATTGTTTTGGACATAGTAAGAGCTCCACCTGGAATTTAAATAAATTTCAATGAAGTAAGTTTAACGGACGAGGCTCTGACGCTAAATAATTAAGTATATTATAATACCTATTAAGAAAGGCACTTAAAACGTTTCCTATTGGATTCGTTACCGGTAGCTAGATTGTTGTATTTGTGCTCGAAAAGTGACTAAATATAATTTTTCTATAAAGATAAGAATACTAAAGTTATGATTTCATTTTAGAGATGTATAATTTAATTTTGCCATAATCTTTCCAGTTGTGAATGTTGTTCTGAGTTAAAAATAATGATCCACTATTACCCACTCTCCCCTAGACTACATTCTGTAATTCTCGGGAAATGCTATTATATATTAATTGTGATTAATACACCCATTATTTCATCAATGAAAACTTTAGATACCTAGATTTATTAAGTTCCTGTGAGAAAATATTTCTTATTGGATGTGTATATCATACACATAACATATCACAAGTCATAAGTTTCAGGTCTGAAAATCTTGTGACTCGCCTTTGGGGTTGGGGGTCCCTCAAAAAAGTTCAATTAAATCAGTCAATTTTTTAAAAATCATTCATAGATTTTAACGCAAATGGCTATATATCAGAATCAGGTGAAAATGTGTTACAACTAATTATAAGCAACTCCAACAGTTTACATCTGTATAAGTACGTATAATCGGTGCGGCGACATCGTTTATTCTTGACTAGCGGTCGCCCACGACTTCGTCCGCGAAAGGGGGCATTGCACCCGTGCGAAGCCGGGGCGGATTGCTATATACCCTATAGACTTCCTCGATAAACGGGCTATCTTACACTGAAAGAATTTTTCAAATCAGACCAGTAGTTCCTGAGATTAGCGCGTTCAAACAAACAAACAAACAAACAAACTCTTCAGCTTTATAATATTATAAGTATATAGATTTAGTATGAGACTGTGCATTTACCATTATATTTGATCAAAAGGATTAGTACATATTTTACCTGTTGCTGTAACAGTTGAGCTGCAGAGTGGTTCAGATGAACAATTACTATCTGGCGGTAAGTGAAGATGAGGACTGGGTATTCCACTACAGCTTGGCAAAATGTTCGTTATATCTGTGAAAATAATAGAAACAATGTTTTTAAAATGTTGATTTCTGTCTTTTTAAGTATGTACATATAAGTATTACTTTTATGAAGTTAGATAACTTATTATGCAAGTATCTGTACAACAAGTTATTATTACTTGTTCAGATATAAGAAAACTTACAGCCACTTACAAAAACTGGGTATAAAGTTAAACTGAAAAATAGGACATATTTGTCTCTTTCAGTATACATAATTTAGAAAAGAGATGGTAAAATTCTTCATCCGAGTAATTAACCCGGGAGCTTAGTGGTTAGAACGCTAGGTCGTGGGTTCGATTCCCACTCCAGTGAGGAATTTTTTCCATTTATTTATTATTAATTTTATAGTATACATATATATAAAATTTGTCTAAATAAGTGTTAATTATTTATATATTAGATATTACCAGTTAGAGGTGTTGTATCTGCAGGTACAGTTGACAAATGAAGTGACGGAATAGCTAATGCATTGAGACGTTGGTATCGATTGTGATCTTGTGCTGTAAAATGTTTATCACATATTCTCTTACTTTGATAGAACTCATAATCTGCAGTTGTTTCCAGTTTTCCGCCAACAAGACGAACCCATTCTTTAAAGCAATCTGGAAACTTTTCAAAGTTGGGAAAGCGGTGCATTGTGGCATCTGAAAAGTGTGTTATTTAATGAGTAACTACTCATGATGCAGATATTTATTTAGTATTAAAATTAAATATACTTATATAATATACGTGCGTTTACCAGTTTTGTTTTAGTTTCTGTGAACAATGACGCTTGTTGCTTTGTGAATGACAACATTATCTGTGTCACTCCAAACAAAAAATTTTAGTTCCAAAATCAGACACGGGAGTTAACTCCAATACAGATTTCAGTACATAATGATATCTATCTATCTATACATATAATAAAATTGTAACAGATCGATGTTTGTGCACTCTAATCTAAGAAACGGCTGGACCGATTTCGAAGCAGTTTTGAGGAATATATTGTGACAGGTCCCACTTAACATATAACTTTTTATCCCGAGATTTTTTTTTATCCTAGAAATTTCGACATTTTGTTATTTCTGCAGTCCACACGGACGGAGTCGCGGGCGTCCACCAGTAGTGAAATAAATTTACTTTCCCTGTATATATGTATATGTTTGAACTGATCTGTTAGCTATGTTTGGGTGTACACATATACATGTAGGTACATAAATTTAAAGCAATAAAAAGTACTTACTGTCGAAAGAAATGCGCAGCGCTGCGGCATCTTTTGTGGTAGGTAGGTACCTTAACAGCACAATTATTAAATAAGCACAGAATTATCACAACACTAAATACATCTCTTTCGCAATGTTCCTATTATGATTAATAGCGTCCTTGTCGCAAATTACTTAACTTAAACTAAGAAAAGTAAGAAATTAAACTAATAGCGTCCATATCGCAAACTATGGAAATTGTCACAACCCAGTTGTGTTGTATGGAAGATACATAGATACAACGTTGAATATGCGAAAACAAACCACAAAACAAATACTATAGCGGAAAGCAAAGCAATAGCACCGCTTTTCACAAATTGTATTTGCAAAAAGTTTTCCCACCATTAACGACTTTCAAACGAAAAAAAAAAGTTAGGGATGGCGATCTGAAATCGAAGAATCGATTACTCGGACCGAATAAATAGAATGTTGTACAGTGAATCGATATTTCACCCTTAAAAGCGATTGATTTATAACTAATTATAGTAGGCTGATCTACTGATTTCTGCAAGACAGAAACAGAGCAATAGCATTACGATGGTGAAAATTGATGTGATGTAGTACAATTTACCGATCCTGTGTACCTAAACAAAATAGAATCGGAACGTACCACGACTGATTTGTGTGTAGAATACAGTCAATGTCAATTTAAAATTAATCGGTATTTTAGATACGAAATTGAATCGGACATTTCCTTGCTTTTGAAAGTTATGCAGACGGGCACTCGCAGCCATTACTTGGTGTTATTTTAAGAAGTACCTACTTGTAACAAATACATTTAGAAAATGAATGTATTCTTTTATAAGTTGATCTGATACCTCGACATGGTAATTAAAATCGAAAGAAATAATTATTTTTCGCCATACAAAATAAATGCCGCGTGGTACCGGCAGAGTAGAGTTTGTACCACCCCTGCCTGCCCATGGGTATCGTACGAGGCGATTAAGGGTTTCCGGGAAGTGGGCAGCAGCGCCTCCCGTACCTACTGACAACATAGTCCGAAAATCACACTGCGGTCACCAACCCGCCTGCCCAGCGTGGTGACTATGGGCAAAAACCCCCTGTGGCTACTGCCTTGTGGCGTGCCCTGGCGGAGGCCTTCGTCCAGCAGTGGACTGCAATGAGCTGAAGAAGAAGAATACAAAATAAACATGCTTTACAATAAATATGAATGTGAAGCATGACGAAAACTGATCACTAACTCAGCATATTATTATGTATGTTACAGCAAAATATAATGACCAATATAACGCTGGTCTTCCGTGGCGCTAGTAAATATTTGTTATTATCGAAATCTTTACTAAAAAATCCCTGATTTTACTGATAGAGATTACAGAGATTGTTTATTATGGTATCTCACGTTTTTCTTAACATGGATTTATATTATAATACATTGTAAATACAAACTTAAAAAAAAAAAGTTTTTAGACCTCTTTTTGTAAATCCATTTATCAGGTTACGATTCTAATCGATTTAAAAATCGCTCTTTGTCGGAAAGAATCGTCATCCCTACAAAAAAATATTTCCTTTATAAAGTTGCCATTATTAGCGAATTTTATTCTACTGACTCTTTTTATTTCTACTTGAATTAGAAATGAGAGATGAATATAAAAAAGAATTATCTATAAATAATTTTAGAAAAGTTACGAAAACTTAATTTTCATTATAATGATATACAGATAAACTATAAGTAGTAATATCGGAATGGTTTAGCCCTTTCTACTAAAATAAAAATATGACGATATTAGGGTAATGTAAAAAAATAATATGGCGTTTTTATAGTTGCCAGTATTAGGCGATTTCATTATACTATTTCTACTTGAATAAGAAATACAAAATGAATGTTTAAAAAAAATGCATTAGAAAAATATAATGATTGTAGATTTTAAGGTCAGAAAAGTTACGAAAACTTTATTGTTATTGAAACCATATACAGATAAACTATAAGTAGCAATTTTAGAATGGTTTACAAGTTCCTACCAAAATAAAAAATGGCGATATTAGGGTAACGATGGAGCAGAAATTGCGTTTCACTGTATATGTCCGATGGATGATGCGCTAGTTACTATATGTATGACGACATTTTCTGTTTCACAGCATACAAAAAATGTTAGTTTTAAAATCAGGCACAGGAACCGTTCTATGATATGGACAATATGCGATTGTGATGCTATCTATTGAGTGTATGTAGAAATGAACAACGTAATTTTAGTTCCGCGCCATAGTTAAGATGGTGATACATTGAAAAAAATTTGACAGCTCTAAATAACTGTCCCCCCCTGGTTTAGGTTTTGATGAATGAATGAATAAATTAGTTCTCTATGTAGTCTGTGGAATGAATGAAAGTAAGAATATTGAGCGAAAACCTGTAAAATAACATGTAAAATAAGCTCTATTTCCTTCAGATTAGAAATCTATTTAGATAAAATATGTACTCATGACATACTTTTTTAAACCATTCAACAAAGTCATCATCCTTTGACTATGCTACCATTCTCTTTTTACGTCAGTGTCCATCAGGGATTTGGTATCTCCTCTTAGGATGGATTCCAAGCTCTGAACAAGAAATTGAAACATGAAAAAATGACAGCCTCCCCCCCTTGTTTTCCCACAAGGGATCCCTTACACAGCAAAAAAATACCCTATAATGTAAGTAAAGACGTTGAAAAAGGCATAAATATAATATTATCATGAAAAACTTGGATTCGTTTTTAAAATGTTTACATATTTAATAGAGTAATGAAATGTATTTAATGTAATTTGTATTATAAATAAAGTGTACATAATATAGTAAAACAAACCTTCGCGGTAGCAAAAATTCTGTATTTTAAGGAATGTTCTGTTGCTATGTAATGGTATCCCTGGGAAGCACATGACAATTTTGTCAAATCATGTCAAGTCGATTTGTTTGAATCGCTTCGCATATTTGTGTGGACTAAATAAGATATTTTGGTGGTATTGATATAAATACAGTAGTGAAATGTATTGTTCGTGGTTGCAGAAGCGAGTGGCATCCAGGATCCAACTTATTATATCACTCGTAAGTACAAAATTGAATTTCCAAACTATGGCCCTAGGCAAAAACTTAAACGGCAAATTTTAGGCAATATTCACTCTTGCTTTTTTAAATATTTGTCACAAAACTTTATTTAGTTAGTTGCTTATCCTCATAATCCCAATATTTGCTTCTGAAGCTACTTTTTAAACATTTTCTGTGTATTGTATATTTTTGAGTAGGGTGCACATACTTTTACATAACAAGAGACCGACCCTACAATGAATTTATTTTGAAATTTTATACTTTTTATTATTATATATAACATTATAAATGTGAAAGTAACTCTGTCTGTCTCGCTTTTACGCCTACTGCCGCCATTTACTGAGCGGATTAATTTTAGTGATAATTTTCTCTGCGTAGCTTTGGGTGGACCCAGAAAAGGTTTAAACGCCTAGCTTGGTGGCGCCTGTCACTGTAACATTTTGTAATCACTAGTTAGTATAGGTGCTAAAATTTAAATTTTCAGATAATCAAGGAAACCCACGTATGGATTAGAGTAACGTTACAGCTACCGAAATATTATATCACTGGATCAATTACTGGCAGATAGAGCACAAAACATTTGTCGTTCATTACAAAAACATTTATCGTTCTTATGCTCAGCTTCAAAGAACGATGGAAAAACTTGTGCAAATAAAATAAAAGATATTTAATGGTTATTTATTTAATAGTTGTTAAATCCCTTTAATCTAAATAATACACTAAAGCACTTAAAACAACGTTTCTTATTTGTACGTATGCAACAGTGGTACGAAATATAAGTATTCATAATTATGTACTCGTGAATATACCAATTTACATTCCAGGTCTTTAGGATCACGGACAATATCACAATGGCTAAGACCATCCTTTTTTATTTTGTAAATGTGTAATGTAACTTGTGCAAATTTTATGTTACCTATTTTTAGGCCAATACAAATTCCATTGGGTTCTCTGCAATTATTCCTACTTTTCTTTAGAAACGGATAATCTAATCTTTACTTATTAATTATTATGTATCCACCATAAAAATTAGCTGTTTAAAAGAACTCAGTTGACCTTCAAAAATGCAAGCATTACATTGATTCACGTTTATGCTACTTAGCAATAGTAGGCATTTCCTTACTAGTTAAAAGTGCTATTAAATAACGAAGGGCACTAAAACAGCCCTAAGCTGTAGAATGGAATTACGCTGCATTATAATAACACAAGTTTATGCTATTATGCAGCATTAGGCATTATCTTACTATTTAAAAATGCTATTGTAGACCCTTAGACATAAAAAACAGCTAAAAGCTGTATGGCATTTACATGACATAATGGTTTATGTTTATGTTACTAAACAGCATTGAGCATTTATATCCTACTTAAAAATGCAATTGTAGAGCCAAATGTACTAAAAACAGCTGAAAGCTGCAAAGCTGCTTTGTGTATTGATGCACTAAAACTACAGGCATTACAAAATCATTTTGATATGCCATTATCCACCCCTTATAAAGTGTAAAGCATCATAATGGTTTCAAAATGCTCATATAAAGCATCAAGATGCTCGGTAAACTCATATAAGAGTTTCTACGAACCTTAAGTTCTACATAAGTTTTATCCGTTTATTAAAATGCTTCCTGTGTTACTTGGGTTGTTCGTGGTAGAAATGTCATTGAATGAAATGTCCATTAAAATTAAATTGTGAGTACACTCTACTTTTTCCCCGTCTAGTTTTTCAAGGTCAAATTGGTCAAATTTTCGGGAGGCAGTTTTTAGTAAGAAGCGCTGTTTCCAGCTTGTATACATTTCTATGGTGTCCATATACCTAGGTCCATAGAAATGGAGATACCAAATCCCTGACCTAGGTCATAAAGATAATTTTTTTTTTTTTTTTTGATGGGATTCGGCGGGAAAAGCTGGAAGGGTACAGGTGTAATTTTTTGTGAAAATCAAAAATTATTTGTAAATGGCTTGCATGTGTCTGTAAAGTGATGTTTTCTGGTAGATAAGTTATATTTTGATTACTTGTGATGTGAATCTAGTGCGTGTGCATGGTTTTATACGCAGGTAAGCCGAGTAAAACTTTAGCCGGATTACGATCTCTTCATGGGCGCATGTAAGTTGTTTCTGCAATAATTTTTCATTTTGACTAACTTTACACTTGTTCTTGAGGATTTTCCCGACGTTTCCATTCATCATCATTGTCATTCATCATAAATTCAGAATACATTTTACTAAACAATGATTAGGCTGTATGGGCTTAGTTCCCCTTGCCTTTCCTTCGGGATAAACTAAAAAAAAAAAAATTTTTTATGGGTCGGCTGTTTTTTTTTTTTTGTTTAGTTTATCCCGAAGGAAAGGCAAGGGGAACTAAGCCCATACAGCCTAATCATTGTTTAGTAAAATGTATTCTGAATTTATGATGAATGACAACGATGATGAATGGAAACGTCGGGAAAATCCTCAAGAACAAGTGTAAAGTGGGTCGGCTGTGCTGCGATTAGGGTTACCATATGTGAATAGAGGGGTGCCTGTACATGGTACCTAAAATGCCTGATTTTTCAGAAAAATGCCTGTCTAAAGCAAAACGCTGTAGGTAATAAGTAAAAGACAACAGATAAAAATAAAGAAGGATATCGCGTAATTTGAAAATGCCTGTCTCAGACCAATGCCGGCCGCACGCCTGTCTAAACCTTAAAATGCCTGTCAAATACGGCAAACGCCTGTCATGTGGTAACCCTAGCTGCGATGAATCCTTGAGTTGAGTACATACAGGGGGGTAAAATGGGTAAAAAACCGAAAATACCTTTTTGTTTATAACGGCCAGCAAGGTTCAGCATAATAACCTAACCTAACCAAGTACCTACCGGTTTAACCGAGCTATTACCTTTTTTATATAATTGATGATTAAACGAACTTACCTTACGTGAAGTTCAATCATAATTATACGAAGTGTTTCGTCCGAAGAGATTAGTGACGTTTTTGATGTTATTATATGTAACTATGTAGTAACGCGTAAGTGACACCACTTCAGCACTAAGTTTAAATAATGTTTCAACTTTCAGCACTTACCTGCAGCAGTTGAAAAAATAGACTTTTTATTATTATAATTTCTATATCTACCCTCATACCCTAGCCTACCTTGCATAGCCCGTGCCGGACTAGCCTCATTTCGTTTAGATAGTTATGATATTTCCGGAACTTATATGGGTTTATTTTAACCAGGGAGGGTGGGTGTCACTAATCTCTTCGGACGAAACACTTCGTATAATTATGATTGAACTTCACGTAAGGTAAGTTCGTTTAATCATCAATTATACTTGTGTTTCGTCCTCAAGATTAGTGACGTTTTTGATGTTATTATATGTAACTATGTAGATATTGAGAGCTACTTGCAGGAAATATACATAACACACTGAGAATGTACAACATTTTTATTAGACACATATTTATTTCATTTTATCATCAATGATAATTTTTAACAAATAATCACACCATGAATTGTGCAAACATTTAACACTATTAATTTTCCCAGTTGAAATTTAGAACAGCTGATGGAATGCATCATTAGAAAAGTGCTGACCGGATAACACTCCTGCAATTAGGGTAACCTTGTTCTGGATATGTCGGTTGCTGGAAGAAGGTATTAAAAAATCTCCAGTGGTTAATTTTATTGAATCCGAGATAAGCATACGCATAAATAGTGGGTACCATGGTTGCGTAGGCCAATCCGGTACAATCATAATACCTTCTGCACAGTCAGACACTATTTTCCTAAGGGACTTTAAAATTACTGCAACCGGTGGGAAAGCATAAAAATAATAGTTAGACCAGTTTAATGTGAAAGCGTCATATGCATATGCTTCGGGATCTCTATGCCAAGACACAAATAAGTTACATTTCTTGTTATTGCGGGTAGCGAATAAGTCTATTTCAGGTGTATTGAACTTGTCTACTATTTTTTGGAACCCGGGTTCCGAAAGTTCCCATTCAATATCAGGATGCGTTCTACGAGATTCTTTATCTGCAATCGAGTTTTCAGATGATCTTATGTAAGAAGCTACTATAAATATTTTCCTACTTTCACACCAATGCCATATGTCTTTAGTAACACTGTTTAAGTGAGGATGTTGGATACCTCCCATGCGGTTAATATAACTTACAGCTGTCGTGTTATCTATGCGGAGCAATATTTGACAGTTATTGAATTCTTTGGCGAATATCTTGAGAGCGAAAGATGCCGCTAGAAGCTCAAGATAATTTATATGGAACCGCATTTCACAATCTGACCAACGACCACTAGCGGTTTGCCCGTTACAAGCAGCGCCCCACCCCGTTGTTGAGGCGTCAGAAAAAATTTCTAATCTGAATTGGTCGGTCCTAATTCTATGGACGGAATAGTCAATTACACGTAGCCACCAATATAAGTCAGGTAAAACTGATGAGGGTAAAGTCATATATTGATCGTAATTATCTGTATCTAGTAAATTTAAATATTTAATTCTTTCTAAATGTTTCGTATGGACCCATCCGTATTCAACAGCCGGGCATGCTGATACTAACAAACCTAGTAGTTGTGCAAGTTTTCTTATTTTACATCTTTGAAGTTTAATCATATCGAGTAATTGTAACTTTATTTTTAATCTTTTTTCTCTAGGTAAGCTTAACTGCCATTTATGAGTGTCTATAACAAAACCTAGATATTTGCACCTCATAGAGGGTATTTTGGTACTCTTTTCTTCATTGATAATAAATCCGAGAGATTCTAGTAATTTTCGGGTAATTTTTATATTTTGCATACATTCTCCGTAGGTAGACCCAGACAAAAAAATATCATCGAGATAAATAGATGAGAAAAAACCGCATGACCTAAGTAGTTTCATGACAGGTTTCATTAATTTTGTAAAAATAAAAGGAGCTGTACAAATACCAAAAGGAATCACATTAAATTCATAGAGTTCATCATTTATGAAAAACCGAAGGTATTTTCTTGAATCTGGGTGAACGTTTATCAAAAAATACGCATCCTTTAAATCTATAGTAGCAACATATGTATCTTGGGAAATAAGTTTTAAAACCGTACGAACATCTTCTAGTTTGAAATGTTGTGTTTTAATAAATGAATTTAAGCCTTTTAAATTTAAGATAAATCTCATATTTCCGTCAGGTTTAGGCACCAAAAACACACGAGAAATATATTGTCCTGGACATGGATTACATTTGGAAATGGCACCAATAGATAACAGCTTATTAACGGACTTATTTAAATGATATATTTCTATTTCTGTGTAATTATTTACCGATGGTGGGCAAATTTGATAGACGGTGGAATCAAATTTGATTTTATACCCTTTTATCCAAGAGAGAATAGCACGATCTCCGGTGATCAAAGACCATTGTTTGCAAAAACATGAAAGTCTACCAGCATAACGTACTGAATCCAGTCTCGGTGACTCTAGTTGTTGTGGCGCCGACGTTGCGAGTAGTTGCACGAGGTCTCGTGCTGCCTGGAGCTCGACGGGGCCAGTTAGTGAGACTTTTGTGTGCCTGGATGCGTTTTGGATGTTCTGGGCGGCCAATACTTGAGGTTTTCTCGGTACATCATGTTTTAAATCTGTACCGGACGTTGTAACAGTTTTGACAGCTTTCAAAGTTTCAGCAAAGTTACTTCCAAATAGGCATCTGTCGATTTTTGTAAGCATCAGCTGATCTTTCAGCTCCGTTTTCACAGAAAGGAGCGCAAAACTTCGCCTAGTTTCCGACTCAGAATATTGTAAATCACATAAGAGACGAGCAGTTTCCATTAGGTCTTTAATCATTTCGTTATTTATATCTTTAGAATCTAGTTGTTTAGATATGACACGACCTAGTGATGCTATTCCTGCAGCGATGGTTTTTTGACGTGTTTCGATATATTTATCTCTTTTGATTGCCAAATCTGGAAGGACCGCTTTAATTTCGACGTTAAGCTGGGGTGCAGAGATATTAATACAATTAGTTGGCACTAGATATTTTTTAAGTAATTCATCGCGCATTACTTTGTTAAGTCCAGAAGTAGCTATATGTGCTAGTCTGATTGCTAATTCAGAGTTTATATCAGGACCATATTGAATATCAATCGTTGGATCTTCACCCAGCACTTCTGACAAGTTTGTGTTAGCCAAGGTTTCTTTGGTTGCTTCTGAAAATAGGTTATACATATTAAATTAAGAAATGCGGCGAGATAGTCCCGCAGACTACTCTGGTGCATTTCCAGCTTACTATGCGGCGAGATAGTCCCACAGACTACTCTGGTGCATATAAGGATAACCATGCGGCGAGATAGTCCCGCAGACTACTCTGGTGCATGTTTGAGTAACAATGTGGCGAGATAGTCCCGCAGACTACTCTGGTACATTGGAGGGTAAAATGTAAAAAAAATGACTTGCAATGCAATTCATCAATGTGAATAAAATTTGCTTACTTTCCAAGTATGGTGATGATGCCCTTGAGAAACGGCACGATGCTGAAAATTCTGAAAAATTTAGAACACTGCGAGGACGACCAGAACGTTTAACTTCCTTTTCTATATTTTTAAATTTTTTAACTATAATTTGAAAGTAATTTTCACTTGCACTGCGTTTCGACATTTTTCCAAGTTTTCTATTTAGTTTGTGCGAAAACACTTGAAGAGATGTGAAGTGGTTGAGCACTAAATAGCGAATGAGGCTAGTCCGGCACGGGCTATGCAAGGTAGGCTAGGGTATGAGGGTAGATATAGAAAATATAATAATAAAAAGTCTATTTTTTCAACTGCTGCAGGTAAGTGCTGAAAGTTGAAACATTATTTAAACTTAGTGCTGAAGTGGTGTCACTTACGCGTTACTACATAGTTACATATAATAACATCAAAAACGTCACTAATCTTGAGGACGAAACACAAGTATAATCTGAATATTATTGCTGAGCTAGAGGTGTAAAAATAACGAATAAAAGCGTACCGTTATGAATTCCTTACTTTGACCATGAGTACTCGTTACTATCGTATCGTTACCGTACTCGTTACTTCTGATACCGCATATGGTATAGTATGTAGTATGGTAACGAGTCGAATCGACGTGAACTGTCGACGTAATATACCAAATTTGCAATGGATTTACTATTTAGAAAATTTTAACTAGAAACTTAAATTATGTTACAAAGAATAGTACAAAACAGTAAAAAACTTTGACGATTAAAAAAAAATATAAGTACTTTAAACAAACCTAATCACCGTTCTTTGAAATAAGCGATTTAAATGAACCGCATCACGCGCATTGGTAGAAGATACTGTAAGGGTATTATGTTACACCTTATTGTCTCTATGTACTCAGTGGTGTTTAGAGAGCGACACGTTATAGTCGTTTCTATAATAAACGTACTTCAGTGATTACGTGCTGTTTCATTTGTGACCACTCACGTTGAGGATAGGTATCGAAGATCAGGAGATACCTCACCCTCACATTGGTGACCCCGACGTCAGCCTAGTCTGAACCGGTAGTGCTGCAAATATACTTTTTGTGTACTAAAAACTTATATAATGAATCCACAAGTGCCATACGGATTGCCTACAGTGCAAAGTACAGGAACGAGCGAGGTGAAAAGTGAAACGCCAAGTGTATCCGCCATATCCATAGATTCACGAATTCCGGAATTTTGGGTGGACAAACCGAGAGTATGGTTCATCAGAGCCGAATCTGTGCTCAACCCGCAGAAATATGGTGATGAGGGAAAATTTCAAGTACTCATATCAAAACTAGGGAAAGAGCCGATACAGCAAGTTACAGATTTGCTTATAAAACCGCCGGATAACAACAAATATGAGACCCTCAAATCTCGTTTGTTGGATATCTACGAGGAATCAGAAAATCGGCAGGTACAAAAGCTCATCGGGGAAATGGAGCTCGGCGACCAGAAACCTTCGCAGCTTCTCCGACGTATGCGCGATCTTGCAAGGGAGAAAATACCAGATGACACCGTGCGTATCCTCTGGCAGGGTCATCTGCCTGCAGCTGTGCGCACGGTTCTCGCAATTACAGAAATTAAAGACTTGGAAAAATTAGCCGCCGCAGCAGACAAGGTGATGGAAACACTGCATCAACCACATGTATCCGAGGTGGAAGCCCGCTCGAAGCCGGATGAAGATAAATCGGTGCTGGCAGAAATAGCCAAGCTCAGTTTTCGGTTAAGAAACTTGGAGCAGTCTCATCGTAGAAAATCTAGGCAGCGAGGCCAAGGTTCCCGTTCCAGCTCACGTTCGCGAAGCCTGGCTAGACGAAACCTAGCGAATCCTGAATGGTTATGCTTCTACCACCATCGGTTCAAGGAGCGTGCAAATAAATGTGTGCAGCAATGTGCCTGGAGGAAGGCGGAAAACTAGATGCTGTGCAGGTAAATAAGGCGGACACCTGTGCAGTATCACCCACACACCGCCTGTGCGTGACAGATGTGAGTACTGGTTTTAGATTTTTAGTTGACACTGGCGCCAATGTCTCTGTGATTCCTGTGACTAAAAAGTGTTTTAGTAGTGTTCAGTGTTCAGATTACAGACTTTATGCAGCCAATGGTACCGAGATTAAAACTTATGGTACAAAAACTATGGTTTTAGATTTAGGTTTACGCAGGCCATATAGATGGAAGTTTATTATATCTGACGTAAAACAACCAATATTAGGTGCAGATTTTCTGAGTCATTATGGTTTGATTGTTGATATTAGGGCTGGTAAATTAATTGATAAACTAACTTCACTAAATATTGTTGCGTCAATTGTTAGTAGTCGTGAGATAACTCTGTGTAGCGTTTACAAAGATCATCCCTATTATGATGTAATAAGTAGATACCCGGATATTGCTAATCCCGCTTGTTTTAAGGAAACACCGAAACATTCCGTGTATCACTACATCGAAACGCACGGCCCGCCCACACATGCGCAAATCAAAAACAAACGTATCAATACACCACTTGCGATCCGAAACAGTGTATTATACGAAAAATACCCATGATACGAAACATGCGAGTAACGAGACGAATTCCTGGGTAACGTTTCGTTACTCGGTATTTGATGGAGTACCCGTTACTCAGTAACGAATACATACGGTTCGTTTCAGCTTTAGGGCTTAGTTACCACATAGTTGCTTGATTCAAAGGAAGCAGCGTTGGCAACCGTACGATAATTATCGTACATGCACGATAATTTGATACCAGCGTACGATGTACGATTGCGATTCATTATCGTACACAAATGTACGATAATTTTCGAATTGTAATGGATTTCGATAGTTTCGTTCACTCATATATAGATAAGAAATATATAAATATATATCTCGTTGAATATTACATATTTTGTCAATTTATGTGTTCATGAATAAATTTAATAATCGACTGATCAACTTTGGAGCCATTTTATTTTTGTAAAACTTTTGAAACACACAAATTTTCGCGCCATTTGTACGCAATGTACCCATGTGAAAATCATAAAATTCGAAAAAGGACATGACGAGCGGCTGAGCGCAATATAAGTTCGTAATAATATCTATTTTATTAATAATTAACGTTTTTTATGTCGTTCAAAAGTATACGATAATTTTTCGTCAGGTACGATAATTTTACGCCCCTGGTACGATCAGCGCATCATTCTAGGTTGCCAACACTGAAAGGAAGCCAGGTTATAGGCATGGGCTAATCATATCCGGGAAAGGATTGAACATGTAGCAAATCACTCCGACTATGGATATATATCCTTTTAACATATCCAACTCCGCGTGCATGTCCGGGAACGAAGAGATTAAGTGGAGCGAGATATGACTGGGATTGGTTTGGTTAGGTTGTTGTAGGTGTCCTTTTAACAGATCCAACTCCGCGTGCATGTCCGGGAACGAAGAGATTAAGTGGAGCGAGATATGACTGGGATTGGTTTGGTTAGGTTGTTGTAGGTGTCCTTTTAACAGATCCAACTCCGCGTACATATCCGGGAATGAAGAGATTAAGCGAACTGAGATATGATTGGGATGATCTATCCAAATAATAATTAGAATATTTGAGGCGTATTTAAAAATCACTAAATAGGTACACTAAAACTATTGTCCTAAAAATAATTCCAAATCCAAACAGCTTTTATTTACATTAAAAACAAAATACTTAAGATCAAATATAAAACGGAATAAATAGAAATTTTGAAAATTATAATTACGAAAACAAATATTTATACTAAACGGCATGCCTGTCGCTCGTGAGTATTCGTATATACTCGTGTAATGTCGTTACATTCGCGCTCATGCGTCTACTGCGATAGTACCGCGCGTTCGCATTCCGTCTCACTCACTTATTCTTATCTTCGGCATTATTCGGTAGGTCGGAGTGGGTCGGATATAGGATATGGTAACTTTCTTTAAAGTGAAGGAGTTGATTCATATCCTCCTCTGGATATACAGAATGATTTTTGATCGTCAACGTTCCCGAAAACTACGGAATCTCCTCATCATCACGATAATTTTACTCCATGGAAACATACCTGGGAAGTGTCTGGTTTCCAAAATATTAGGGTCCAAAGTTGAGTGAATAGACTGCGTTTTTCAGCATAAATGCACATAGACGCGCGTAGCGGGATTTTTTCACGAAAAATAATTAATATCGGTCTATAAAAAAAACTAACATAAACACTAGACACTATAAATTTAGCACAATCAAGGAATTAAAAAATTTTTTTCAAAAAAAAAAAATAAATCCCAGCATTTTTTTTGGCATAAACTTACTTTATTTGATGTATATAGTACGTACCCTTCGTTAAGGGTGGCCACAAAAAAACATCCTGTATATCCGAGGATATAGTTGTGTCCGGAGTTACCCATGTCTACCAGGTTAGGTACTTTTGTTCGGCATGTTTTATAGATTCGCAGAGACTTACGTGTCATCTAATAATAGATAAATATCAAACCTCGGTATCAATCTAAGTGATAATAAATGATTAAATCCTTTGTTTTACCTAATTTCGGAATGGACAAAGTGAATTAAAATAAAACGAAGTAACATATCATCAAAGAATATCATATCATATAACATAGTAGGTAGCTAATAAGTAGCAGGTACATAATAATAAGTAACGTAAGTATTACAATTATTTATTTACTTACACATAGCTATAATGTATGGGTAGATGGGTAGATACCTATACGAGTATAAATGATCTAATTTTACCAGACTTCAACACCTACGTTACAAATAAGTTAGTTACAATTAGTTACGCTAGGACGATTAGGAGTGTAATGTCCTTGCTTAAGAAGAGTTTCAAAGATATTATGTATACCTACTAAATAAAATTAAACCAGGTACGTTAAATAAAACCATAGCTGTTGTCACCGTCTTAACCCCTTCCTCCGCGACCACCGCCGAATCCTCCACCTCGTCCGCCGAAACCACCGAATCCTCCACCTCGTCCGCCGAAACCGCCGAATCCTCCGCCTGGTCCGCCGAATCCTCCGCCGCGCCCGCCGAATCCTCTGCCGAATCCACTACCTCGACCGCCAAACCCTCGGCCTCCGAATCCACCGCCGCCGAAACCGAATCCGCCTATTATTATAGGCAATGCAATAGGGTATGGATAGGGATCTGAAAACACGAAGAATTGATTATTAATAAAGACTATTTGACTCTAATGGTATATATAGTAAGCCCTTGGTGCTCTGCCTACCCCGTAAGGGATACAGGCGTGATTATTATGTATGTATGTATGTAGTAAGCGGTGATAGCCTAGTGGTTAAGACATGCACCTTCCAAGCGGGAGGCGTAGGTACTAATTTCGATCGCAGTCATAGGCCTGTACCAATGAATTTATTTCATGTACAGATTTTAATGTTGCAAAATTGTCACTTAGCTCGTGCCTCGGAAAGCACGTTAAACTGTTGGTCCTGCGCCTGATCTTGAGATTGGTCGCCTTGGCCGAAATACGGTCGGAGATCATCACATCTAGTAATCAATTATGTGTATTGAAGTGTTTCGAATTAGAATAACATAACATAACATATCTACATTATATTGCAAAGTTATAAAACACTGGTTGATTGACTGCCTATTAGTAGTAGGTACCTAGTACTTAATTAAACCATTCTAACAAATTGTTGATTTGACATTGTTTTGTTTGCGAGATGGGTGAGATCACTAGCGGCCAATTTCAATACTAGAGATCATGAAGAATTTTGGATTTTTAAATTCCGGAATTTTGTATTCAATGAAAACAATAGAAAATTTAATCTGAAATGCAAAATATCTCACGAGAACTGTTATTGAAATTGACTGTAAGAAACGTAACAGGGGTACCTACTCACACTTAGGTAGGTACTCGAACTTACTTGTCTTAGTAAGTAGGTAGGTACCTACTTTGAACATGATATTGGTTGACTGTAGGTAGATAGAGGTTCCGCAGTGCCTTCCTACTACGATGCGAAAAAGAAAAAGACAGATGATTCATAATGACAAAATACTTACATCTTCGATCATCATATCCTGGATAATATTGCCTTTTCACCCTAGACAGCGGCGGATCTCCATTTTTATTTCCAGCTCCTTGGTTCAGTACAATATTTGCTAGAGGATTCTCATGATCTCCAGCAGCAGGAGGTTTTGAAGAGTCACTGGTGTCATTTACACAGAGAGATAATTCACTGTACGAGACTAGCAATAGAAAAACCGCAACGAAACTGAAGACCTGGAAGAAAACACATTTTGTCTGTACTATCATTGTCGGCCTATCACTCTGTAAGTACAGTACTTAACTAAATTAATAAGTAAGTATAACAGTAGGAACAGGTCCTCCATACAATCGGCGATATTAGTTCGGCGAACGTCGTTGAACCTCGTCGAACTTAGACAATCGTCGACGAATGCCGACAAACCTGCCCTCTACACAACCGAGTTCGCCCGAGTTCGTCAGAGTTCGCTCATTGTATGGAGGAGCCATTAAATATATTGTGGTTAGGGTAAATTTTGCATCAATTTATGAGCCGAAGAAGGAGTAAGTCAGTGAAGATGAAGAGGGAGTTGGAGCATGTGCTCATTTGGAAAGTAGCCACTAAAACGTCGACGGAAATCTTCCCACGCAGGTATTAAATTCTTAATAATATTACCTGCTCACACGAGAAACTTTTCACAAAGACAAACTTACAGTCATATTGATGTGAGGAAGAGTTTCCTACTCTAGATTTCCTTGCAGACTGATATCAATAACTTGACGATTGTTTATTATATGTATTAAATTGAAACGTAGCTACCTTCTCATGTAGCAGGTGCTAATTGGTAAAGTCCCAGTCAGTAAGTAAGTATTGTTGTTTGTCATCGGATCTTTTCTGTATGCACACGGAATTGTATTACCTATTTAATATTATTGTTTATCTAACTATTTATGTACGAAGGAGAGTCATTGACTTCATCTTAGTTTGTTGTAGATGTAGATATTTAAATCAGTATTTTCCTCAAAATAACAATTAGGAAAAATTTTATTTACCTTATCCGTATACCTACTCGTACGTACCATACAAACAGTGTGAAATCATACAGCAGTCACACAATAGGACGATAGGTATTTCACCAACTAAATTTAAAATTCTTTATTCGTTTAGATTATGTACTCGTACCAACCCTCATACTATTTTCTTTAGATAAGGTTTTATTCAGGAGCATCTTAAGAGGTCTCAAGCCATTTTCCCAATAATGAAGAAAGATATATGATAGGTACTCAGGTCAATACAAAGTCAAGACTCTAACTACGTAGTTAGTTAATTAATATAACTCAGGAATACCGACAAAATATACAAAGTTAAAATAGAAAAACAAAATAACTGGTACCATTGCCACGAGTGGGTTATCTACGTTAAAAACGGTTTACTTTACAGGCAATTCCCTTCTCTAATGGTCTTTGTTAACTCTTCGTATGGGCTCCAGTAATTTGCTCTATGATAACGAACCTACTACGCTGCATCCAGACAACCACGCAGCCGAGTGCGGCGTAATATTTTTGCATTCATTAAAAATGCGCAAAGCGAATCCCTTGCTTTGAACCGTTGCTCTTTGCATCGAAGAGAGCAAGGCGTCTTTTGTTATCCTACTTCGACGAACTTCACTATCACGACTTTGTTTTGAGTTGGCTTCGTTTGAGCAACTTCAGAAACAGAAAGGCAGCAAGAAGGCCGGAGGTTGTGAGTTGTTGCACGGGTTCAGTAGTATTTAATATCTTTAGACTCAAATACTTATTACAAGCTCCTGTACCCTATACCCGTATAAGAAACTGTGTAAAAGGAAAAATACCAAAAATGCTTACAATAACGTTTATTAATATTAATAATTTCATAATAACGTTGGTGTTAGCCCGCCACCAAACCCTCCATGCTCTGTTCTTCTTCGAATCTGAAAACTATGATCATGATCACAGGCTAAGGAAGGCTACAGGTACGATGAGAAATGCAGTATCTACGTATGGTCGTGCACGCATAGCTGTCTTTACCAAATACATAGTTTGTATGTAATTTGTTATTCCCCGAGAGTTTGAGTAAGAAACTTATGTAGCGGACTGTTATGAGCCTCGAGGGAAATAGCTTTTTAAAAAAAACTACAATTTAGAATTAGAATAAGGCAGCCGTCTAGCGGGTATGGAGGATGGAACGAGACTGGCAGGAAACGTGGGAATGACGAGGACTATGGCGAGGAATTGCTGACGGGGCAAGATTGGAGCTTAGTAAGCTTAAAAGGGTACAATACGTATATATAACACCTCCCAGGGGTAGACTAAACTTCGGGGATGAAATTCGAAGTTTGGGAAAATGAACATTATATCTTTACTCTAATACTAGGAGATGGAACATCTTCCACTATTGGTCGATGTTGATGCATCTTAACAGGGACGATTTTAGGTTCAGGTTTAGGAGTCTGAATAGACTGAAGCTCAGTTGAAGCTACAGGATTGGATTGAGGTAAACGGAAGGAGCGACAGGATAGACGGCTGTGGGATTTAATTATAAAATAAAGTTTACACATACAGTATAACACAATTAGAGAAATAATCAATATTAATATAATGGAGTAATGAGTCTCATATTTAATTATTTGATGTTGATTTATCAGTTTATTAGTTTCGTGAGATAATGATTTTAATTTTAATTTTGATTCTAATGTGAAAGTATCTAAGTCAATATTTTTTAATTTTATATTAGGCTCATTCTCCGTATTTATTTCTAATTTAAATTTATCTAAAGTACAACATGAATCATTTATGATGTTAAAATCAGAATTAATTACAGTTATATTAAGCATTAAGTTATTGAATTTAGGTATTAATTTTGTAGTTTTACAATAGGCAATGCAATTGTTCGGAATAGTTACAATTCCTGTTCCGATAATATTAATTTCTTGAATTTTCATATTAATACATTCGACGTATAATATTGTAGTTTTGGATTGTACATAAATCCAACTATTACCGGATAGAGATTTCCAGATATCTATATTTCCATGAATAAAGTCCGTTTGACACTGCACTGGTAAGGCACTTATCACATTTGACAGTAGTTCACTTTCACAGATGGGATTTACACTCGTAGGGAACACCGTCATTACGTCACAAATGTAGTTGCGGTAACTTATCGCTCTGCATTTTTCTAGTGACTCTAAGTTACAATATTCCGATTTATCTTTGGTCATTGCGATATACTTAGTACTAGGAACAATAAAACTGAACATATTAGGTTTCATATTATCATGTGGCGTCGGGAGAGCAAATGTATGAAACAAATTAAAGTCTTTAGATGATACTAACGGTATCCTAAGAACAAACATTATCTTATTGTGCAAACTAAAGCACACTACATTAGAAATATTTAATAAAATATGTATGTTTCTTAACTCTAAACTTACAGGTAATTTCATATCTATATCTAAATGCCTATAGTTATCGACAAGCTCTTGGTATAACAACGCGGGAGGCAATATCGCCGGATGAAGGATGTTTTGACTGCTAAACGCGATAGCGTTTGTTATGTCTTCTAACTGGAAAGATAAGGCGAGTAAAGCTGCTTCTAAGCTATTCAGAATCGAGATAATATTGGCTCTTGTATTTAAATCATTAATTAATACTGAAATATTTTTTATGTTTCCCGAAAGTTTGTCGATAGCATTATTAAGTCTAGCTTCGTTAATATTTAAGTCAAATAAGGTTTTATTAAATTTACTTAAAGTAGAAATCGTAATTAATATGTTTTCGTTTACTAATGAGGCTAGTCTTTTATCATTATTCTGTAAATTTTGCAAGGCATTGTCGTATTTAATAGCATCGTCTTCGTCTAGAGTCCCAAAGATAGTTTTGGATAACTTGCCTATGCCACCTATCCATGCTTCACGTCTGAATCTATTATTGGTTACTAGATGAGAGATAGAAGAATATGCTGAGACTAGGTCATTATATCTAATAGTAAGCGGCTCTAAAACATTATGACATTCTAGGTAGTTTGGGACTTCTATTTGGACTTGATTGCAAATAAAGCGTGTCGTACCTAATATAGTATTAATGTTTTGAATATGGTGTTCGACATGCGAAATATCGAAAGGAGTTACAATATCTAAGTGACCAACATTAATTTTAAGTTCTCCGATTGAATCAAAGTATATGCCGGAGCTTGAATTAATTGCTCGGACATATTCTTGTTGACCTTGGGCCGGTACGCTGTAAAATAGGATAAGTGTATGATTATAATAAGATTAAGTAGATAGTATTTAGGGTATTTATTCTAACTAAAATATTAACTCATAAACTACGAGTTTTGTCAATCTATTCTTAAATTAATCTAAGGTATGTAAGTGTATAAAGTTTAAGGGAATTGTACATTAAATAATATGTAGGTATATATTCTAAAGTAGATATAGGTATATACCTATATAAAAAGGTGTAAACTTGATGTACCTAATAATTATTTACGTAGGAGTTGCTACGTAACGTTTAACTTCATCATAGTGATGTTTTACATAGCGTCTATTTATAAGTAGAGATAAGGTATGGTTGCCATGTATTTTGACAACCTTGTAGGGACCTTTCCAAACGGGTGAAAGGGCCTTGCGTAGACGAAGATGATTCTTTAAGAGCACAAAGTCGCCTACTTTGTATTCTACAGGACGAGTGTGTGAGTCATAATAGTTTTTGGAGTTTATCTTAGATCGATTTATATATTCTAATGCTTTGTTTCGCGAATGAGTCATTCGGTGTTGTAATAGCTTCACATACTCAGGGTAGGTAGTATTAGAGTTATCGTCGTATACTGAATTAGGGATATAAGGTTTGTGACCGAATAATAACTCATATGGTGAGTAATGCGTAGTTGAATGCACGGCGGTGTTGTATGCTAACATAGAGGTATAAACATATTTAGGCCAGTTATCTTGGCCGTTATTTACATAGGATTTAAGGTATTCCTTAAGAGTAGAGTGTGATCGTTCTAGTGCACCTTGTGTCTGCGGGTGATAAGGTGATGACCAGAGTTGTTTGATTTTTAGGAACTCGCATGTTTTCTTAAAGAGGTCTGATGTAAAGTTAGTACCTTGGTCAGTAAGTATATGTTTCGGGATACCGAATAGAGAAATGAAATGGAGGAGACATTCGCTAGTTTCTTCTGCGGTAGTGCTGCGAATAGGATATGCCAACGTAAACTTGGTTAAGTCATCTTGCATGGTCAAGATATATTTGAGTTTAGCTCTGCCGGATTCCGGTAGAGGACCTACAATATCAAGGGCTAATCTTTCGAATGGAGATGAAGAAATTGACGTTATAACCATCGGTGCTCTATTTATTTTGCGGAGAGCTTTGTTGGTTTGACACGAGGGACATTTTTTTACATAATTTTCAATGTCACTTCCCATGTTTTTCCAATAAAATTGTTCTTTGATGCGGTTGTACATTCTTGTTGCACCTAGATGTCCGGCCATTGGAATGTCATGGTTTTCTTTTAGAATTTTCTGAATTTCGCTGAGTGATGGATATATAATATTATTATGGTAAATATGTACTGTTATATTTTTATTTTGAAATAGATAGGCTAGCATGTTGTAAATCTTTGCGAATGAATGTCTATCGAAATGATTTTTGAAATCGGAAATGCCAATTTCTTTTATCCAAGGATATAAAGTTATTTCATCACGTACGGCTTTTATAGATTTAAAAATATCGGGATATGAGTGATCATCAAAGTGATGAACTTTTGTAAACATAAAGTAATAGACTTTATTAAAAGCTGTAATGGTTAAGAATGAGCACAAAGTTCTCTCGGATTTTAGGAATTCATCGCGATCAGGACTAGGGCAAGCTCTAAGGACATCTTGGACGTAAGGAATAGATTCATCCAAATCTATCGAGGTAGGTATTACTATTGCTTGTTGCACTGCTCTAAGCAGACTTTTATTATGTTCGGATATAGGAGTGGAATATGATTTTGAGTTTGATTTCAGGAATGTGTTATAGGATTCTTCTGATGATAGTATATTTTCAGGTGTTGGTGGGACTTCTTCTTGATTTGGATACATGGATTCAGGTAAGCTTACAGGGCTTTGACGACTTGTTGAAGGTTGAGGTTCTGGATTTTGACTACTTGTTGAAGGTTGAGGTTCTAGATTTTGACTTGGTTCATTAAACGTTGAAAGCGGATCAATAGGAATCGTGACAGGGTCAGTAGGCATCGAAAGAGGATCAATAGGAGTAGGACTCAGAGGTTCAAAATCAAGGTTTTGGTCATAGACCGGACTAAAGTCTACTTGGGTTAGTTCTTCCAAGGTTTCTTGTGGAATCACAGGTAGGGGTTCTATGTTTATATTAGAACCCTCAATAGAATCAGAGGGATTGGAGTCAAGGATAGGATTCACAGGGTATCGAGAAAGAGCATCAGCAGCAGAGTTCAACTGGCCTTTGCGGTATACTATTTCATAGTCGTATTCTTCCAACTTTAGCCGCCAGCGTTGAAGTTTGCTGCCTGGGTCTTTGTGATTAAATAACCACTTTAAAGGCCTGTGGTCTGTTACGATTTGAAATGTATGTCCATATAGATATGGACGAAAGGTTTTACAACCATATAAGATAGCTAACAATTCTTTTTCTGTTGTGCTGTAGTTTATTTCGCTTTTGTTTAGAGTACGAGACGCAAAAGCTACGGGTTGATCTTTACCGATAGGTCCTTGTGAGAGTACAGCACCTACGGCATAGTTAGAGGCATCGCAAGTGAGGACGAAAGGTTTGGAAAAGTCTGGGTAAATAAGTAAAGGAGCAGTTGTTAATTTTTGTTTTAAGGTTTCAAAGGCGAGTTGTTGTTGATTTTCCCAATTAAAGGGTACATCTTTTTTCAGAAGACACGTAAGGGATTTTGCAGTTTTGGAAAAATCTGGGATAAATCGACGATAGTAAGATACCAAACCGAGGAATGATTTGATATCCTTGGGTGAGTTTGGAATTGGAAATTCAGTGACTGCCTTGATTTTATCTGGATTCGGCTTAACACCTTTTTCAGTGATAACGTGACCTAGGTAGCATACTTCGCGCCGCAAGAACTCACACTTGTCGGGTTGAAGTTTTAAATTAAATTCTCGAATCTTTTGAAAAATGGATTTAAGATTACTAATATGGCTTTTAATATCATAAGCATAGCAAACGACGTCGTCTAAATAGACAAAGCATCGTATACCTTGAATTCCCGATAGGGCAGAGTTCATAAGTCTCTGAAATGTGGAGGGGGCATTTTTAAGCCCGAAAGGCATTCTGAGGAATTGGAAATGTCCCTCAGGGACGTTGAAAGCCGTTTTAGCTTTGTCAGCTTCATTTAGTAAAATCTGGTGAAACCCAGATGCGAGATCTAGAGTGGAAAAGTATTTACTGTTACCAAGTTGATCCAGTATTTCCGCAATTTGTGGAATGGGGTAAGTATCGCCAATGGTGACGTCGTTTAATTTTCTGTAGTCGATGACGACTCTCCATTTTTGGGTATTGGAAGCATCTAGTTTTTTAGGGACAACCCATATGGGTGAGGACCAGGGAGAATTAGAAGGTTCTATGATATTTTGTTCCAGCATTTTGTTAATTTGATTTCGGACTTCAGGTTTATGGATTTCTGGGAAACGGTAGGTTTTTGTGTGGATTGGTATATCAGTTGTGGTTCTTATTTCGTGTTTTAGGGCATTAGTATAAGTGAGGTGCTCTCCGGGTAAATGAAATATGTCTGAATATTCGGAGCATAATTGGAAAAGCGATTCCTTTTCCTCCATATTAAGATGTGAAACGCGTAATTGTTTCAAGACTTCATCTGTACGCTTAATATTGTTTAACTCGGTATGTATATGATTCATAGGGTATGAAGGCGTTTCTTTGAATTCTACCGAGTTACACGGAATTAGTTTTAAATGTAGATTCGATTTTATTGATATAGGTTTTTCTGAAATATTAATAACTGATATGTTTATTCTATTGTTTTTCTTTACACGTACTAGGGAATTAGCGATCAGGAGGTTATCAGACAGTTTTTGGTCAAGAATTAATCCTTCTTTAATATGTGGATTTTGGACTGAACATTCAATTACTGTTTCAGTCCTAGCCGGGATTATATAGGCAGGATCATGGAATAGCAACTTCAGAGACGACTTACCTATGTAAAGAGCATTAGTGGTATAATCTATATTGCAATTATGAGCGTTAAGCAGATCGGATCCTATTATGCCATCATAAGGTAAGTGGATTTTATCAATAACGTGAAATTTTTGATAAATATTATGTTTAGGTAATAGTAGTTTTAATTGAAAGTGACCTCTGGTTTGTATTGATTCTTCCGATGAATCAATGCCCTTTAATTGGATAAGTTCTTTTGTAAGTTTAGGTTGATTTTCTATACATGAATGTTTCAGAAGGGATACAGAGGATCCTGAGTCTACAAGGAGGGTTAACGGAGTATTGGATACAGGGGATTCGACAAGAACATGGGGTAATAGCATTAATGCAGGATTATTCGATATTTCAAATATATTTGATTCCAAATTTTGTCGCATGTTCTGCTCGGGTGTAGAGGATTTAGGAGGGTCAGCACATACGTGTGGTTGTGTGGAAACAGTGGATTGTGACAGACCAGCACTTCTGTGTGGCTGCACGGATACAGTGGGTTGTGACAGACCAGCACTTCTGTGTGGCTGCACGGATACAGTGGGTTGTGACAGACCAGCACTTCTGTGTGGCTGCACGGATACAGTGGGTTGTGACAGACCAGCACTTCTGTGTGGCTGCACGGATACAGTGGGTTGTGACAGACCAGCACTTCTGTGTGGCTGCACGGATACAGTGGATTGTGACAGACCAGCACTTCTGTGTGGCTGCACGGATACAGTGGGTTGTGACAGACCAGCACTTCTGTGTGGCTGCACTGATACAGTGGATTGAGACAGATCATCATGTAGCGATGTCGAGTAGGATTTAGAAGGGGTATCGATTTTGTTATGTGGAGAGCGTCCCGTACGATACCGAGACGAGACAATTATTCGTTTTTTGTTTCAGCATCGACAGTGTCGTAGCCATCGATTTCGACAGGATTAGTAGGGTATGGTTCATTTGTATTGGAGGTAAAATTGATTCGTTGGGGCTTTGATTGATATTGGTCCAATCTAAAGCGGTTATTATTATATTCGCGCTTACGGCACTGTTCCAGTGTGTGTCCTGGCGCTTTACAATAACGACAAATGGGCGTAGAAGGGGTGTTAGCATTCGGAGATTGAGAAGAATAGACGTTTGGTTTAGGCTTAAACTTAAAAGGATTTGGATGAAATTCTTGATTTTGTTTTTGACGCATAAACTGACTGGACTTTAAATAATTAGGCTTTTCTTGACGTGTGCTAGACGGATTTTGCTTGAATAAGAATTGTTGTATTTTTTCTTCAGATATAGCTATATTAATAGCTTCGTTAAGTGTTTTGGGTGATTTGCATCTTACGATATTAGAAACACGGGGTGTCAAACCCATTTGGAAATGATGGAGGGCTAATTCTTCCATGGCTGCGGTACGACCAATCATTTCCCTACTTTTATGACCGTGGGAAATAGAAATTTCAGTAAGTAATTGTGAAAGATTTGTTTCTAATCTGAGAGCATATTGGCTCACAGGTTCGTTAGGTTGCTGCTTGCATTCCTGTAAGTCCGTTAGTAAATGTGCATAATGTTTTCTCTCGCTGAATTGTGTTTTTAGAAATTCTCTCAGTTGTAACCAATTTATAAACTCTTTGACAGAGCATGCTATCTGTGCTTTGCCGTGTAGCTGACATAGGATATATTTAAATAAAATATCTTTCTGACTCTCAGAAGCAAGATCATGAGCATTATTACAATTGACTAAGAAAGAATTTAAGGATTCTCTGGACCCGTCATAGGGCTTTATGAACTTTAAGAGAATTGACAGGTCTAACTCGACCTTATTTGGGGTTGCCAACTTCTTTTTTGTAACCGCAGATCTAGTAACAGGGCCTGAAGGCTGAGGGCCAGCAGGTGGAAGAAAGTATGCGTCGTCGTCTGTATCTGTGACGGCGACTTCAGGCTTAGGGCTTAGGCTTCTAGCTTCAGACATTTTTAGTCAACAGTGAGAATAGGAATTAAACAAATTAAAATTACAATAAGCGCAATGACCACAATGTATAGTTAACTTACTTTAGTAGTAACAGAGCGATAAGGGCAGTGAGCATTCCTGGAATTATACTGTAGAGATGAACTGCATAAGCGCCTTGACGTGGCGCCGGATGATTGTGTCAGACGGGCGTCTGAGCAAACAGGATATAGGCTCGCCTGGGGCCTACTGGATCTTGTAATAGGCTCGTCTCGAGCCTGCTGGATAAGTATACTGGATAGCCAGTACCGGTCAACGGGTACGGCTGATCAATAGTATATTGATGCGTGATTGGCACTAGCACTTTTTAGCACTTTCACCGTTGGCACTTGCACTTTTAACGCGCACTTAAGATACGGAGACGGACCGGGAATCTTACTCGAGATCCCTTTACGCTGCCACCAAATGTTATGAGCCTCGAGGGAAATAGCTTTTTAAAAAAAACTACAATTTAGAATTAGAATAAGGCAGCCGTCTAGCGGGTATGGAGGATGGAACGAGACTGGCAGGAAACGTGGGAATGACGAGGACTATGGCGAGGAATTGCTGACGGGGCAAGATTGGAGCTTAGTAAGCTTAAAAGGGTACAATACGTATATATAACAGGACGCAAGATTGAACCACAGTCTAATAGAAATTATAGAACGCGATATCGAATTTTCTTACAATAATTGGAATATATATGGGCCAAACAACAACTGGCCAGTGCTTGTCATACTTCTTTTCCTTCCTTTTCTTCTCCTTCTTCTTCTTTCGCGAACTGACCAGCGGCAGTGGCAGCTCAAGTGGCTGGGTGCACCCTGGTAATACCAAGGGTCGACTAGCCCGGCCCGCGTCCCACCCAGCCGAATATTTCCCTTCCCAGATGGGTTAGACTCTCAGACCCATGTGGCCCCCTTTAAGAACCACGCAAGTTGCCAGAATATAGCCCGAGCATGGGGGTTGCCCCAAGGCCCGCAACCCAGGGCGCATTTTTGTACCCAGGACAACCCACGTCCTGGTGAGGCCGAAAGCGCTTCCCTTTTCACCACCTCCACACTTGCATAGCAGAGTATCTAACCAAAGTGCACTAAAGTGACTTAGAACGAATGTTCTTGCCGAGATGAGATTTTATTTTATGCGAGCTAGCTCCACTATACTTTCCGCCTGCGTCGTTGACTTCCATTTGCTCGGAACTGAGTGTGGTTCGACGTGCAGAAGAACGTTGTTTTTAAACAATATTTTGGTTTTGCTCCACGTTAAAAGTTTGATGATAACTAGGTGGTGGCAGAAGTTTGCCTTTTATGTTTGACGCCTATCTACTAGAATTTTGTTTGAATTTGCTACGAGTACGTTTGTGTGCTTTGCCAGGATTTGTACGTAAGTGTAGCGCACCGGGCTTTTCTTAAGAGTTATATTTTCTATTATGTTCTCGATAAGAAAAATGAAGATACGTCATGGTGTGAATCTATAAGCTATAAGCATGAATTTGTTTCAAGTAAGACTCATGCCAATGTCGACGTTAGTGTATCTAGATCAGTGGTTTCCATAGTGGTCCAGCTGGACCCCCAGGGGTCCACAGGAGACTCGATGGGGGTCTACGTTGGCGTGAAAAAATGGTGTTTCACAATCAATTTGTACCTATGTGGTATAGGTCTATAGGGGGTCCACCAGAACCAGTAAACTTATGAAAGGGGTCTATGAGAAAAAAAATTGGCAACCCCTGATGTAGAGTATATATATATATATATGGAGATATAGAGATAGTGGTGTTTATCCAAAGTTAGAATTTACTGAACTATAGGGGGTCCACCAGAACCAGTAAACTTATGAAAGGGGTCTATGAGAAAAAAAATTGGCAACCCCTGATGTAGAGTATATATATATATATATGGAGATATAGAGATAGTGGTGTTTATCCAAAGTTAGAATTTACTGAACTACTCATATGATGCTTTTTTATGGTTTTAGAAATGGCTTCTGTAAGCTAGTCAGCCAAAAATGTACGTACCTACTACACTAACAAAAGCACCTACTTATAATAAAAGTAATAAAATAGCTTCTTTATCGTAATTTCGTACCTATGCGTAAATATTTAGAGCACACATGTAGTGAGTTATCATAACAGTATCGCCGAGCCCAGCGTGCCGCTTTGCGGTCATATAAATATTTCAGCGCATATGAGCTCAGGATATGAAGTGGTTAATTTGAATTCTGACCCGACAACGTTCGCTCCGCCTCCCGAACATTTCGCTGCTTTTTGTTTTCAACTTTTTCGCCACTTCCTTTCAAAATGCACAAGTGGATGGCAGTTTTATTGGTCGAGTTTGAGCGCTGAATTTTTAGCGTTGGAAAGTCTATGTATATTTAATAGGTTCTGTGGTTTTCGGATTTGCATTTTGAAACAAGTGTAATATTTTAATTTTAAAACTTTCAGTTTGAATATCTACCTACATTTTATTTTTTAAGTAAGTACCTAACAATTTCTGCTATTTACACATGCGATTGGTGTAGTTGGTAGTGACCCTACCTGCGATGCCATAGGTCCTGGGTTCAAATCCCGGTTGGTGCAAACATTGATATGATGAATATCGATGTTTGTTTTCGAGTCATGGATGTTCTATATCTATGTATTAATATACCGTTGCTTAGTCCCACGACCTTAGGGATCTTAATGTGGGACTATGTCAATGTGTTGTGAAATGTGTGAATATTTATTTTTTTATATTTATATTTACCCGTGGGTATCGTAAGAGAGGGTTTCCGAGAGGTGGGCAGCAGCGCCTCCTGTGTTAACAAGATAGTCCGAAAATCACACTGTGTTCACTAACCAGTCAGCATGGTGAATATGGCCAAAAACCCCCCAATGGCAGTAGCCTTGTGGCGTGCCGTGGGAGGCCTACGTCCAACAGTGGACTACAATAGCCTGATGTGTATAGTAGGAAGCATTATGCTCAGAACCTGGAAGTCTACCCATATGAATTCCAGATACCTTCAGATGTACACTTTTAATAGGGTATAACTTATTTGCGCAACACTAAAAATCTTTATTATCTAGGTGTGAATTTAATGAAATTTTTAGGGATCCGGAATAATGTATTTATGCGTAACTCGTAGAATAAAGGAACTAAAGGACATCCTGCGAATTAATCAAACTTGATCGTACTTCATCAATCGTAACCCATTCCACACGAGTGTAAAATCAAGTGCTAAGCAATAAGCTTCTATTACTGTTGAATAGTTCTGAGGTGTCATCTCGCAGATTGGCTCGGTAGTGCCGTGAATGCCGGCCATTAGGCCAGTGGCTGCGGCTTCCGTTTCCCATCGCGCGGGAAATTGTGCGGAATAACCCCTCCTTCTACTTTTGAATGTAGAAAATCGCTGCTCCGGCATTTCCAAGTGGAACTTTGCTCGCGGAATGACTATTGAAAATGTGTTGAATAGGTAAAATAAGAAAATAAATCTTCAATTCCTATTGTTATTTTTACTTTGCATTATTATTGCTTCATTGCTATTGATTGTAGACTCTGAAATTAATGTTTTGATGTGATAAATAAAATATCGTTATTAAGTGAATAAAATATGATTTTATATAGGAAAATAAACAGACCTCTAATAATCGATTAAGGGCAATTACATAGATGATATATTGCATATTTAGGGTTTACATACTTAAGTTGGTATATATATTAGGTAAGTAGGTAAAGTTATTCTAATATAAAAGCAATGACCTTCATTATTACCAATTTACCTACTCATTTCGTTTTTAAGAGGGATCATACCCAAGTTTTATTTAAGTTACTATATAAGTCTTGTTGCAGCCAGCTTAACTTCAAGATCCTGAATTTCTTAGCGCACCCAGCTTTCTCACAAATGGCAGTATTATGAAACGAAGACATAAATTTACTGTATGTGGTTGTAATGCCTAAAAATATACGAGTCTTATATACCTAATAGCTGGTAGCAGATAACTAACGTAATTTATAGCCAACAGGGAACACAATCTTAGGCATAATTTTCTCTTAAGGCTTTTATGATTTCTATTTACAATTGATTAATCTTATTCTTAAAAGATAGTGTAAAATTAGTGAAAACAAAAAATAATTGCAGGACCAACTTACATGAGCCCATGAAGAGATCGTAATCCGACTAAAGTTTTACTCAGCTTACCTGCATATAAAACCATGCACACGCACAAGATTCACATCACAAGTAAACAAAATATAACTTATCTACCAGAAAACATTACTTCACGAACACATGCAAGCCATCTACAAATAATTTTGATTTTCACAAGAAAATTACATCCGCTCCCTTCCAGCTTTTCCCGCCGAATTCTTAACTTTTGAGTGCCACTTTACAAAGTTTTTTTTTAAATAAAGGTAAGTACCTACTACTTACAATACAATCGTTACAAACTTTAGTCATCGACTAACACAATGTGAATGCACACTATTGCAGTTAATACGCTATGAACATTATATTATTTACTATTAATTGGCATTATTATTTCATATATCTATAGCCGTGTTAAAATCCAACTATTCGCCTGTTTTGTTACGAACCACACTACGAAAAATTGCAGTGAGAAATACCGCTTTTATAACAAAAATCTCGAGGAATGGCGTGCCTATTGCTTCTGATAAGTTCGGATTAGCCACAAACCGCCACGAAATAGCCGAATAATGAATAAAGGAATTCTCAATATTACATTAATATATACATATACTTACATACGACTGTGTTCCCGAAATCGTATAGCCGGATCCACGCTTATTATAGGTGTAAGTTATCAGTAACAACTTGCTAGCTTATCGCATGCTCGCTCGATCATGATTAGTAAGAGCATAGAGGAATAATTCCTCTATGGTAAGAGTAAAGTAAGGGAATAGTCTAATCAATGGGGGGTTTGTAGGTAGTGAAGTAGGTATTTGTTTACCTTGACATGAGAGTTATTAAATTTTTATTATTCAAAATGGTGAGATATGGGCGTAAGGCTTATTAATTCATAAGTAATTTAGTAGTAGGTACCTATATTTTATACTGTGCCATATAGCCAACGTTAAATACTAAAATTGATTAAAATAGTGTTACCTTTACGCGATAGTCCGTCATATCTAATATGACATAGATGGTCTGACTCATTCAGTACTTGAAGTAGGGTAACTTTCAGAGATAGACATGCCTTTGTGTAAAAATAAAGAAACCTGTTGTTTATAATTTTTATATGCATAGATATCAGAAAAAAAAATTACAAAAATAAAATACCTATATTCCATTGAAAACCAGACCTTCTCAGACCCGAACAACTAAAATGCATTTCGTCTAACATTTCAGCCTCACCACAAATCCGCTGCAGCGCTGCAAGTTCCCTAAAAGCGTAGCCATGTTACGCTGAACTTTTTAGCGCATGGAAACTGGGCTACTGGAGCTTTACGTGACCAATAAAGCGCTGGATCTAAAAATCTGGTCGCAATTAACTAAAGTGGTTACTACTTGGCTGTCATGTTTGCAGTTACTAAATAGTTTAAAGTTTCCGTAGGTCCAATGTTTCTAACTGTCAGATAGCCTACTTGAGGATACATTTGATGCTGTCTTTCTCTAAAACTACATCAAGATAGAGACAGCATCAACTTTATCCTTTGAATAGGCTATCTGACTATTCAAGATAGAGACAGCATCAACTTTATCCTTTGAATAGGCTATCTGACTATTGGAAGGTTAAATATGTCCTAACTCCTACCCAACTACTAAGATGAATAACGATGTTTGTTTCCGAGTCATGGATGTTTGTTTATACACAACAATGTTTTTTAATACCTCGAATTCTTTGTAAGGTTACGATCATTTTCTTCTATGGAACCAGCCCTAGGAAACGACAAAAAATTATGCAAAAATACTGTCATTTTATTGCAAGCAATGTATTTGGTTGATGCAGAAAGTACAAATGTAAGTACCTACAAAACTAACATTATAACATTTGGACCTGAACCCGTAGTTTCAGGTCAGGGGAGCTTCCATAGAAAAAAATGATTGTGATATTACAAAGAATACGAGGCATTATAGAACAAAGTTGTCTTTTTACACCCAGTATACATATCTATGTATTTATATACCAACGGATTATATTAATGGAGAAGTGTTTTTTTTATAAATTTATCTTAGTCAAGATATTATATATTATAAAATTATTAATAAAGAAATGGAAAAAATTCCTCACCCGGGTGGGAATCAAACCCACGACCTCTGGCACGCGGATGCAGAGGTCGTGGGTTCGATTCCCACCCGGGTGAGGAATTTTTTCCATTTCTTTATTAATAATTTTATAATATTTATATACCGTTGCCTAGTACCCACGACACGAGACCTTAGGGATATTTAGTGTGGGACTAGGTCAATGTGTTGTGAAGTATGTGTATATTTAATATTATTTATTTATTTATGTCCGTACCCTGGTTTTCGACAAAATTTAAATACATACATATAGACACGGGTGTGTTCCTGAAATGGAGTAGGAGAACTGCAGGATCATAAAGGAGCTCCCACAGATAGTTCCACAGTATGTTTAGCATAGCGAGCGGGGACAGATCAGGGGGCAATTCTCGAAAAGTCTCGAATTGGAACGAAGCCGAAACGAAACCGTTGCAGACGCTCAGAACAAAGCAATAATTACTTTACGGTGACCTAATTAGACATATTTCAGCACTTGACAGATATTTGTTTTTATTCAGTCATACACACGACCGATGCGTGCTAAAATATACCTTATTACTCAAGCGGTAAGTATATATTTCTTCGCACCGCGTTTCGTTAACGGTTCGTTAGTGGTTACGTTTCGGCTCAAAAATTTTCAATAATTGCCCCCCAGTGACAAGTTGCTAACTAACCACTTAAATACGTAGTAAAAATAATGAGAGCCACCAAAAATATCCCGTCTGTACAGTCAGACAAAAAAAGTTGCAGGTATTACATAGATACCTAAAAATACAATGTAACATTAGAATACATACATTATATAAATAATAATAATTATATAGATGAGTTTTTCCCTAACCATTAACACCTACTAGCATGTGTGTGATAAAAAGTAGGTAGGTGATTCTAATTTTATGAATCACTGATCCGAAAAGGTAGTGACATGTATGTAGTACGTGTATTACATACACATGGAATTTCCAAACACTGCGTAACAAATGGTGACATCGTCGCATCATTAATATAACAGTAGGTATTATGAAGACAAGACAATCTGTTGAAGATACTAAAGTAGTTAGCTATGTAGGTACCACAATTCATACGAAAAAAAAAAATTCTTTAAGTTTAATCACAAATTAGGTACCTACTACGCTATAATAACTTGTATAATATAACTTAACTTAAAATATAGGGTGTTTGTGACCAGAGGCGGCTCCTGATATTTTTAGATGGGGTTCACATTTTTTTTTAATATGAGCGCATGCAAAATTACTGTTCGGAAATGCCGCACGTGTTCACTCCCTCAACGAATGAAATGAAATTATGCAAGTGCAACCTCACTCTTATTAAAATTCAGATGATCTAATGAAACACATTAAACACAACCATATCGATAACCGTTCTAACTCGGACTAAGCGACATCTAGTGTCCGCACACGCAAATTAATGTGAGCGGCGCATCCAGATAGGGCTAATTTTGCATACGAAATCTTTTGTTTCACGCGCCGGCCTATGTCGGAATGTTTTTTCGCACTCATTGAATACAGTACTAGAAATCGCTAGCGCTCCACTCGATACATAAGATTACAACTTACTTGAGACGAATGCGTAGACACTATTGTATAAACATAGTAGAATAGAATAGAAAGATAAAAATTATAAACATAGAGAAATATAGATTGCCTATGTAATCTTCGTGGGTGGGAGTGCACTGCACCAGCGCCCCATTGGACCAGCCGCCAGTGTTTGTGACAGCCAGGCAAATATTGATATGCCGACTTCAAACCATGATTCTGAGGCGAAAACCACTGAAAATATTTGCAGGAAAATTCCAAAATTTTCCGACCGATTTTTTTCAGGAAAAAAATTATGTATCTTAAACGAAGTGGGCCTTAGATAATGACTTAAAAACAAAAATTTTGTTGAATTAACTGATCAACCCCAAGTGATCCACAAAACAGCAGCTCAATACATCACAAAATATCCTATAAGCGCATTTATCAAGTCACAGGATCACCCGATACAATTGGCGCAAAAAGCAAACATTGCGGATAATCAAATAAAAAATGCATTTTCTTACTTGTTCAGTATTTCAGTGTTTGCCTGACTGTCATACACACCCTGTATATAAAATTCTCCTGTCACAATGTTAGTAACTACCATACGCTATGTATATCTACGCTAAGTCTAATATGACTTAGATTGCATCATACAGAGAACATATATCGATTAATTTAACCTAAACCAACGCACCCCTATCGTGCAGAGTTAAGGGAGAGTACCTAAAGTTAATTACTTTATTCTAACTAATACTTATAGGTAGGTACTTCGCACTCAGTATTTATAAAACACTTTAGAAACCCGATAATTACAATTAGGTAATTATTTAGATGGATAGGGCAATTAAGCGATGTCTTATTAGGGCACCAAATATGGTGTAATCAAGGTGCAACCAATAATATCTAGCTGTTGCCTGCGGCTCCTCTTGCGTGGATTGCGTGGAAAAATAAGTTTACAACCGAATTTGGAATTCCTGTTTGCCCTGTTCCCATGAGAATTTTGGAAAATACGTTCTCAGTGCTCTCTTACACCCCCTAACGAACATACCTACATGCCAAATTTTATCTTATTCGGCGGGAAAAGCTGGAAGGGAGTGGGTATAATTGAAATCGGTCCAATAGTTTCGGAGCCTATTCGCTGCAAATAAACAAACAAACAATCAAAGTTTACCTCTTTATAATAATAGTATAAAATAGATCGAACAGTCACGGGCCTGTACCAATGAATTTATTTTCATGTACAGATTTTAATGTTGCAAAATTGTCACTTAGCTCGTGCCTCGGAAAGCACGTAAAACCGTTGGTCCTGCGCCTAATCTCTCTCCGGTCGGAGATCATCATAGAATAGATAGGCCATAGACAAAGAATTCTTTCCAAATCGATATAGGTTAAACACCGACACGTTTGCTCTAATAGGAAGCCTTTATTTTATCCACTATTGGTATTGCAGCAACGAATGTCGATACCAAACGATGTTACATTGTCCACGCACCCATGAAGTTTTCGAGTCCTCACTCCTCATGCATGCATCGAGTTAACTGCTCTCATTGTGGCATCTTGCTGAGTGTTTATCTCTCCTATGGTGTTTACCAAGCCGTAATTTCCCTGACGTAGACGATGGTAACTGAGTCATTTATTTGATGATGCAACTCCATACCTAAACGTCACTGACAAAAGAGTTACTTATTTTAATGTGAATCCATCAGTCCCGAGTGTAAGAATCTGAAATGTGGCCAATGCATAACTTGAGGGTTACATGGGACTAAAATGAATGGTAACGGTTAATATTATTGCCCATTATTACCTCATTTGCCGCCGACTCTTATGTATGGAAGTGAAAGTTGGGTATGGCAGAAACCAAAACATCAAAGTCAAGTGAATGCAGTGGAAATGAGAGCACTGAGAAGTATGTGTGGAGTCACTTTGAAAGATAGGATGAAGGAAGAAATGAGAAAATGAGGTGATCAGAAAGAAGTATGGAAAAAATGAGGACGTGGTGACGAAGATTGAGAAGGGTATGTTGAGGTGGTTTGGGCATGTGGAGAGGATGAGTGAAAGTAGACTGACAAAGAAAGTGTACAACGGAAGAGTGGATGGAAGGGTTGGAAGGGGAAGACCTCGCCGGACTTTCACCGATCAAATTGGTGAAATTCTAAAGAAATGTCAGGTCAAGAGTACCCTAAACCGACGAGCATGCATGAAGAATATCATGAAAGTAGATGAAGCGAAAGAGATGTGTCAGGATCGTAGCAAATGGAGATCCGTGATCTCTGCCTACCCCTCCGGGAAAGAGACGTGATTATTATGTATGTATGTATGTATGTATTATCTTATTTAGATATGGTGGTGTCACGAACCACTGGTGTCCTAGTGAGAATGATCCATATGAATAATGTAGTAATCACGTCACTGGTAGTACCTATCCCAACCGCAGCTCTGTGATGTCGCGCTGTCAGATTGTCTGTAATTAACCACATTTCAGTTTAATGTAACAAGCAGTACCAATGTGGTTTACTTTATATTTTCAGGTAGTTCGAAAATAAATTAAAGGGGCTTTAGGCAAAGAAACTTTGTTTCTCGATTGAATCGATAGAGCTACGTCATCAATGCGCCTGCTCCAATAGGAAGCCTTCTATTCGCGAGGGATGTTCTTCGCGATCCTGCAGTTCTGATTTACCTTATTTTGTGTAGATAGCCATGTATTGGTTAAGTATAAACTTTGCTTTGTAAGCTTTGTTTACCGAGATTTGGCTAGTGTATAGCTATCGGGATGAAAAAAATAATGTTACTATAAACGTAATGTAAAAGATATGGTAAAGTTCGTCATCCGAGATAATTAATCCGATAGCTCAGTTGGTTAGAGCGAAAACACGGTTTGCGAGAGGTCGTGAGTTCAAATTTCACTCGGGTGAGTTTTTTTTTCATTTTTCTTTATTAATAATTTTTATAATTAAGTATATGTATTTAATTAAATTTTGCTTATTTACTAGCATAATCTACCGCATAATACCTGTAAATATTTGAACATTCCCACCAGTAGTGCAGATATCGCATGAACGCGCCACTTCCGCCGGCATGTTTCCGGTTTGTTATCTATGGTCACCCTCGCGTAGGCATTTCCAGTTGTACCGTATATAGTTTCCGCATATACCTATATAGATGAAATGTTAATAGATATCTTCACGAAGTTGTGCCTGGAAAAGCTAGAGCAGTTTGATAGAAATAATAGGTACAGGATTTGACAGCTAAAATGGCGAATAATGAATGCTGACCAAATAATTGGTAAGTGCAGCACAAAAGTATTTTGATTTGATTATCTCACAAAGTAGATAAGTATGTCTTTCGTATCAGCCCCCTTATTACCTAAGTAGCAAAAGCAAAGCGATACAAAATTCACTGATTGCTTGTCAAATTCGTATTACGTAAAATGGATTTTGTCACATCATCGCGAATATTGTACATTTTTCGCTATCGCATTGCTTTTGCTTTAATTTTGCAAGATGCGTAATCAGCCTGCGTGACGCAGTAAGGTATGGAATTTTTTTCATAGGCATGTAAAAAATTAAATAAAAGGGTCTTACTTATAAAAAATAAACATTGTACGAGTATGTTGAATAAATATTTATCTTAACAGATATTCCGTACGTTTTGCTACCATGTACATATAATCACGCCTTTATCCCTTACGGGGTAGGCAGAGCACCACGGGCCAATAGAACCACCGATAGATAGTTTTGCTATCAAATATCATGTTTATCACATATCAGGGTGCATAATGAAGTTATACGGACGGTATACATCGTAGCACCAAAAATGTATATATTAATAGGAATTTTTAATTTCAAATAACGTCACAGACACGCAAACCATAGAATATCAGAAATATCTCTATCATCTTGTAAGTGAATTGCAATACGTGGTTAAGTTCACTGTGGCTTCTAGAAACTTCCTTCTCAGAACTTCGGCAACGTGAACTTGCTAATTAGTTGGGAGCTTTCGGGAAAACGGAAAACCTGTTTTTAAAGACTTTCAATGATTCTAAAGGAAATGTGGGTATAACTTGAACTAGTTGTGCACGAAGATGTTTTTGATATGATTTCTTTTTGTTTGAAGTTCTATGTTATAGTAAAACATCGAAGTCGGGTATTTCTTTAAACGTTGATTAATGCACCAATTTTATTATTTCTGTTTGTAACCATACTCTGATCATTAAAAATAGTAACTAGCAATATCCGCAGTTGCACATCTGCAGGAATGCAACCGATAGTGTCACGGAAGTGGGGTCGAGGATAACGGTCTGGAACACGTCCGTTTCCGGTCCGGCGCGAGTGCGTCCGGTTCCGTGGTCCGTTTGAGCTGCCTTGTTAATAAGCGCCATTAACTCGTGTTACAAATTACGTGTGGACGCGCGCCGAAGTTATAATGTGGTTTAATTTAAATTGTGAGGGGAATTAATTAATTATGCCGTATTATTTTGTAAGTTAACACTTTATGGAAATTTTTATGTGGTGATAACTGAAACAGGATAAACATGAATGTAATGCACGGCTAAATGCAACTCTACGTACTGCGCTCTACATTAAAAAGCAGTAAATTGAATGATCTGAATTGACCCGTTATGTTTAAAGTACCTCGTAAATGCATGTGGAGGTTCAGGACCCTTTAAACTCTTTTTTATTATAAAGAACGATATCAGTTATTTTTTGTCAACAATGTGGAATGAATTTCAATGAAAATGGTGTACAATTAGCGAGATATTCAGTGAAATATTAGAACCTACCTGAAAATTGTTTGCTTTCCGGAAAATTGAAGTTTGAAGGTATTTTTCTAAAGTTAATACGGAGAAGTGACTATTTCAAATATATGACTAAAGCAGCTGCACGACAGATCGTAAAACTTTTAGTTGTTGTAAATTTAAGTTTATCTCATCAATATGTGGAGCTATCATTGTTATGTAGCAAGATACTTATACATGTATTAGTAACACTTTCACAACATATAACCTAGTGCTATAACCATGTATAGCATTAGGTTATATGTTTACTACGTTTGATAGACGTTTAGGCCAATTAGAATTAAATGAATTCATGAAACAGCTATATTAGTATTATTTAAACATGGTGTCGGCAAATTAGGATAGCACCATCCCATGTCTGCCCGTGAGTATCGTATGACGCGATAAAGGTTCCTGGGAAGTGGGCAGCAGCGTCTCCCGTATTGACGTCATAGTCCGAAAATCGGGGGAAATATGGGCAAGCTCCAAAAGCAGTGGCGTGCCCTGGGGAGGCCTACGTACAGCAGTGGATTGCAAAGGGCTGATGTGATACGATGTTAGATATCTAGTCATACGAACTTGCTTTTGTTTTACATACATACATATAATCACGCCTTTATCCCTTAGGTATGAGGTAGGCAGAGCACAAGGGCCGACAGAACCACATGGTGCCACTGTGCTTTTGTTTTATAAATAAGTTACCCTGTGTCTGTATATCTTTAATCATTAGTACAAAGCACCTGTTCAAAGTAGTTGACATAATCCTCACATTTGCTGATTGCTACGCCATATGCCCAGCCAAGTAGAAATTCCGGGGGGTATTCTCATAACTAACATGCACAATTATGCGCATTTCACATTAGTATTGATGTCGTCTTTTACTACAGTTGTAACCATGGTTTAACTACTTCACTTCCTACCTTTCATTGGCTATTAGATATTTTAGTAGTTAAGTTGTTTCGTCTATTATCTAAGTTTATTAATATAAAGGCATAAGACTAAAGCAGCCTTTTTTAAATAAAAGTATATCCTAACTGCGATGAGGACCAATGTCTTAGATATAGTAGTTTCATAGAGATACGAAAACCTACCTTTTATAAAATATTTAAATGTAAACTACAAGCCAATGATCCTTGGAAGATTACGTTTTAGCGATACAGAGAGAATGTATAAAAGAGATCTCCTCTTGCTACTCGTCATGGAAAATATTCGTAATCAGGTTACAACAGAGTAATTATAACGAATGTTTTCTATAATTTCATGTCGCTACAAAGTTACTTTATCAATGGGCTATTGGGCCACATCTCTCTATATATTATATTTTCATAATACAATCAGTGATAATTCGACTGCGCCAAAAGGAGGGTTATGTTTTTCGAGTGTACCTATGTATGTTTGTATGCATGGTAGGTACATTTCTTACAACAGCTTTTCGTATTTGATCTTGACAGGTATCATTTATATGTCTTGTCGTGAGAGTGACATTAGGTCAAAATTTTTGCGATTTTTACGCAGTCGGGTTTTAGCTTTGATAATACCCCCCTGACTCGACCTATGCGCATTATTTTCCTAGGCTCTGATATTAAGCGACGTCTTACTTTTAAAACGCAGCTCTAAAGGGCGAGGCTCAGGAAAATATTGCATTGTAGCTTTTTTTAAAGGAGAAATGTAAGTTTTGATAAAAAGTGCAGAAATGTTAGTATTTATTCAAGCGTTTACATTTAGAACAGTTGTTCTTATATTTGTTACTTTACTATTGTTCATAGTGTTTTTGCGGGGAATTACTTTTCTACGTATGATTATAATTGCAATAACAAAAAACATAATATTATGATAACGCTTTCACCGTAGCGTGTTCGTAGTCCGTAGCGCTACTACAACAGGCTACCTACTGCGTAGGTATCTTGTAAAAGCAAAGCAGTAGCAATGCCACATCGAAAATAGTACAGTAATCGCGTTAAAATGTCAAATTCCTTTGAGATTGCTGTTACGTAATACGAATTTTACAAGCAATCTGCAAATGTTATAAAAAAAATTCTATCGCATTGCTTTTAATAGTTAGATGCTATGGGGCGGGTTAGAGCTACTTTTTGGTCGTGGCTTGACAATGACAATTTGATGCTACTTTTATATAATCGTCATATAACACAGTTTTTTCAGCGAATTCTTGAACAGTCTATCCGAGATTATAAGTAGGTAGGAAAAACAAAGTTACGGACTACGCATATAAACAAAATTATCATAACTCATCTATTCATATAGCTCTTTTGTTTTCCGTAACATAATCAAGTAGATTTGAAAAATAATAATACAAAAGCTTGCACTTTCCGCCATCCAATATTCAGGTACCTACTATCAATACGAGTTGCGCTAAAACTTGTTTTTTTCTTTCTATTTCAGCGCAGAACTTTCTAGTGGCACTTGTATCGCCTTTTTAGCGGTTTTAGCTAAAGTTTCTATATCAAGGATATAAATGTTTATTTTTTATATTAATGGATACAAGAATAATATAGCATCTACAAAATATCTATAGTATGTATAAAAACCAGCTGGAATATTTCTTTATCGCCTAAGCTAAAAGAAGAGAAGTTAACAAAAAATGTATAATGCCAGGTAATAACGTTAACAATAACGTTATATAGCATAGTTAGAACCTGCTCTAAATCAAAGAATATATAGGCTATATATCAAGGAGATAAACAGGCGAAGGAGGTAATTCACTTCACATACAGCCAAAAATGGCTAAAAAGATGGCGAAACAAGCCTCTAAAGCGTACATGCGTAAATGTTCTCACGTACTTCACTAAAAGCTCTCTTATTACAATTTTCACTTCACCAACGAGCTAGCACATGTGCCGGGTGCATATAACACGTAATTTTGCATATTTTCATCATTAAGTACTCCACTGGGTAATTTATGTGCATTAGTTATGAGGCGAAAGAATCGAGGATATGCTGAATCGCGGAGGACACTTACGTACGTAGTTAAAAAATACTGACACTCAGGATATTGCCTCACTCTGTTCGGGAAAGCTTTTACTGGTATCATGTGACGTTCGAGGTTTAAGGGTACAGGGAGGGTGAGAGATTTATATGTTATGTGATACTTACTGGTAGGTACTTAATTTAAGTCTCCATTAACCAAAAGACAATAGAAAATATACTTAAATAAATAAATATCATAATTTAGTTTAGAAATATTGTACGATAGTTCTTTTTGTTTTTCTTTTATTTGTTATCGCTTTCAAGACGAATTTGTAAAAAAAGGAATTGATTTCTAAACCTCAAATTAAGTTTAGAAAATTATAGTATTGTGACTTATAATTTTATTAACATTTTCGGAGACCGAGTAGAGTTGACGGACGGCCGACAGATAGACATAATTATGCTTTTTATATCAACAAAACTTTTATTTATTTTCTACAATCAATAAAAAATTAAAAATAATACCAAAATGAAAAAAGTTAGAACTAACCCTACACAGCATTATGTGTCACTTCAAACACAATCAGTGTAAATACACCGAACACTTGCTCAGGAAGAGCGTGACACGTAAGTAGGGGGGACAAGGCACTCGAAGCGGAGTGCCCTTGTAGGGTGAGACCACGACAGTCTGCAATCTCCGTAATGACCACTTAGGTGGATCGATGCCTCAATTTGTACTATTGTCACTTGTTGGCTGTATGCTCAGGATTTTCTTTGCCTTCTGGAGTTCTGAAAGGAATAAAAAGTGAATAGGGGAACCTAGGTACCCAAGGAATTTAAAGTAGGTAATATTCTAAAATTGTAGAACAAATAGTGATTGATAAATAATATTTCGAAAGTATTCACGCATTATTTACTTAACAAAGTTTCTTGTTTTGGACTTAATATATGTAGTTAGGAGTATGGAGAACGACATAGGCTACATTCTGTATTCCACACTTAAGAAATCGCGGGCAACAGATAGCTCTTAAATTTAATATAGTAATGATTAATGTTTGGTCTTAAAGGGATTCTATCTAAAAACGATACTTCAGCACTGTCTTACGAGTAAGTAATAAAACATTTTATTTTTGTGTATATGTTTTGGCAAAAAGAAAGGCATATATCTACAGTGCTGATTTAGATTGATATTAGTGCATGTTCTAGAGAGACATTGGGTAAACATGTAAAAAAATAATAACTTATGAAATATTTTCGTAGTTCAAACACTAACAAAATAACAGCTAGCCCCTTGATCCAAAAACACGTTCCCACACTAAACATTTATTTACGTTCAAAGCAGTTGAAGTCTCCTTCAGAGTGTCCCGATAATTAAGCCGAGCGCTCCCCAAGTGGCGTCGAGTTCGTGCGATGTAGATACGGCACGGGTACCAACTCACTAGAATAGAGACAATAAGAGCTTCATCAATAATCTTATTTTCATGGATTTTATTTGTGGAAATCTATTGCAAAGTTAAGCACGCCTTTGCAAGCATTTCTTTTGTTTTATCTGTATTGTAGTGTTTTGTATACAATATAGAATAGGATGACATGAGTGAGTTATTTATTAAATAGGTACACTGCAGATATTCATCAATTGAAGATTTCCTGAGCTGAATCGGGGCTTCACTAGACATCAGATGCATTTCTTTCCGTGCATGTCGTAAGAGTCGGATCATGTCATAAGATCAGAAACGAGTAAATCGTAATAGGTAAATATTTGCGTAGATATTTTAAGCCTACCATTGTGGAAGGGCCTTAATTATTTTTTCCTCTTGAAACGTGTTCACATCCGTTGTATGAAGGTATTTAGCAGTTAATTACTATAATACTTAGGTACAGTTTACTTCATAATTTTTGTGTCAGCGAAGATCATAATGTCAAGTACTTTACAAATCAATTCGAAAATCTGAAGCACTATTGTTTGCATCTATGTTCACCGCATCACTTGAAAACCTTGATTGAACAATACACATTCCAATTTACAATGAATTTTCCGATTCGGATTTAAAAATCCAATCAGACAGATATTGTTTTGATTACTTACATTGTTTTATTTAGTTCGTTAAGGATTGAGATACACTAGCGATTATATCTATTGATAACCACTAGTCATGGAAAAGATTTTTTAACATTAATTTTGTTCCACTCGGGTGAGGAACTTTTCCATTTCTTTATTAATAATTTTATAATTAATGTTGTTCTACATACTTGTATTTACCAAATTGCAATAGAAGATAAAGGGTGTGAGAGCCACGCAAATAATAATATGCTAAACAAGTACCATTGTATTGAGTTATACGACAATTTGGTTCGTCTAAAATAAATAGTCATGTGCGATATTACTTTCTTATTAACAGAGAATACCACGATGCGTACTTTAGTTAACTAGAGGATTACGTGTGATAAAAGAAAAATGGTACAGACATTTGCGAAAAACTAGTTTAAAAACATACGACACGACGTCACGCCTGCAGTCGTGCCGCCCAGTCGGTAGTTTACTCAGACGCTATGAAAAGAGAAAAAAAAATGGCATCGTTAATTGCAGTGTCATGTGATGCTCATTTGAATTGTGTTTTAATTCAACATAGCCGCATTTGATTGCCAATTTGGTTTGTAAGGTAATAACGAATTTTAATCGAATTTATTTTGTTTATCAAAATAAAAGAGAATTAGCGCAGAATATGATTGAAATTAGCTGATAAATCACAATGAATAACATGCTAATATTATTGCTGCAAGTAGGTATTATACGTTATATTTTTATTTTATTTAGCTAACGTACCGTAAGAATAGTGTACAATGTATAAAGTTAACTAAATACAGAGTGTGAGTGACAGTCAGACAAATATTGATATGCTCTATTGTTTCTATTACCTAAAAGCTTTTAAGGTACCAAAGAAACCTTATAAGTTTATACATTATTTATACCCTTAAGGAAAATACAGTTATTGTTCGGTAAAGGAGTTTTTATGCCTTCTTAAATAATAATTATAGGCCCTTCCTTCGGCCTCCATTACGATGAGTGGTACGGCGAGATAAAAGCAATGTGTACCGGTTGAGCCTTATATTATGATTTATAGGTCTCTTCACTAGAAAATATTTTTTTTTGTACGAAAAAATGTTATTTAATTGAACAACAAAACACGATAAAAAAGAGAAATATAAATGTCTCCTCCTATTAGATTGGGATATGACACCAAGTACCTACTTAATTAGGCTTAGAATATTAATAAGTTATCTCATCTATTTATCAACTCAACTACTTGTCTATATACCTCTTTAGTTCTATTCATTTTTGATTACTTTTCTCTCTTACCAAAAAAATATAGCTACCTATTTACTAGAGAATTTCACTTTTAAAATAAACATTTTGAAATAAACTTGAATTCTTCTCAAAATAAAGCGAATTGCCGAGCTGTACAAAATTATGAAACCTATTGTCCTAATGAGGACAAATAAATTTCGCTGCAAGTTTAAGACAATATTTTTAAACTGGGAAAATTTTACAGCTTTGTTTAAAATGTGAAGTTGTTCTTTCACTGCTGTGAATTTGATCAACTGGGTCTGGAATAATGTTGGGCAACTTTTGGTTAGCAAGACTAGAAGTTGTTTAGTGTGTTACGTGACCCTGCACGCTGCGCCATAGCTTTTGAGTAACTCCCGGCTAGTGCAAACATTGATGTTGAATATCGATGATTGTTTCCGTGTCATGGATGTTTCTTTAAATTATCTATGTATTTCTGTACCTAACGTAGCTTGGTACCCACAACGCAAGACCTTTTTGTATGCAGTGGATACATAAAATGCGGTCATACACATAGTAACGAGCGCCATCTTTCATGGGTATACTTCATATGGTAAAACACACTAGATCCTAGTACATCATCATCATCATTTACAGCCCTGAGAAGTCCACCGTTGGACATAGGCCTCCCCCAACAACCTCCACTCCGACCGGTCGGAAGCAGCCTGCATCCAACCGACGCCCGCAACCTTGGCCAGGTCATCCGTCCACCTCGCGGGTGGCCTTCCCACGCTGCGCTTGCCGATACGTGGTATCCACTCTAGAACTTTCCGACTCCATCGGCCATCAGTTCTTCGAGCTATGTGCCCTGCCCATTGCCACTTCAGCTTGCTGGACCGTTCAGCTATGTCGGTGATCTTTGTACGTCTGCGGATCTCCTCATTTCTGATTCGATCACGCAGAGAGATCCCAAGCATAGCTCTCTCCATCGCTCGCTGTGCGATCCTGAGCTTTTTTATGAGGCACATAGTTAGAGACCACGTCTCGGCACCGTAGGTCATCACCGGCAGCACGCACTGGTTGAACACCTTCGTCTTTAAGGACTGGGGTATCTTGGACACAAATAAGCTTCGTAGTTTCCCGAACGCTGCCCAGCCGAGTTGGATTCGCCGAGTTACCTCCTTCTCAAAGTTGGACTTACCTAGTTTGACCGTCTGTCCCAGGTAAACATACTCGTCAACAACTTCAAGCATCGAGCTCCCAACCAGTACAGGAGTGGGCGGCACATGGACGTTCGACATGATCTTCGTCTTGTCCATGTTCATCTTCAGGCCCACTTGTTGGGAGACTCGATTGAGGCCATCGAGCATTGTGCTTAGATCCTTCAGCGATTCTGCCATGACCACGATGTCGTCTGCGAACCGAAGGTGAGTGATGTATTCGCCATTGATATTGATGCCGAGTCCTTTCCATTCGAGAAGCTTAAAGGCGTCTTCCACTGCATTGGTGAAGAGCTTCGGAGAAATAACATCTCCTTGTCTCACTCCCCTCTGCAAGGAAATCGGCTCAGTGCTCCGCTCCTGTACTCGTACTGACATGGTGGCATTGCTGTATAAACACTTCAGCACTTCGATATATCGATGGTCAATATGGCACCGCTGGAGAGACCGCAACACTGCCCATGTCTCGATCGAATCAAAGGCCTTCTCATAGTCCACGAACGCTAGGCATAGTGGCCGATTAAACTCTTCCGTTTTTTGTATAATCTGCCGTAGCGTGTGGATATGATCTATGGTACTAAACCCTTTTCGGAAACCGGCTTGTTCGGGAGGCTGGAAGTCATCAAACCTGCGAGCAAGACGATTCGTGATTACCCTTGAAAACAACTTGTAGACATGGCTCAGAAGCGAGATGGGTCTATAGTTCTTCAGCAAGGCTTTATCGCCTTTTTTAAAGAACAGCACCACCACACTTCTGTTCCATGCTTCCGGCGTTACCCCTTCGAGCACTACAAGCTAGAACCTAGTACATATTTAATAATAATCCCATAGTCAAACGGCGCTAGCAGTTTTGTGGGACGTTGTACAGAATTTTAAGTTATGTAAAGTATAAAGAATAATAAATAAATAAATAATATTGAGACTATTGTAAAGTGTGTGAATATTTATTATAATACTACCTCATGCCGATTCTTATAAATAAGCCGAAAAAAAACCATTTATAAGCATTTAAACAATGCGCGAAATTTTAACTCCAAGGAATTTTTTTGAGGTCTTCAAAATCCTTGACCGGTTTTCAGCAAGTGAAGTGTCAAATTAGTCCCTCGAGAAATATCCTTTCTGGTGGGAAATTGTCGCTTGTAGTGCACTGTAGGGTACTGTAGGGTTTGTAACAAAGGCGGCTCGGTAAGGGCCCTCTTGGCAGCCCTACGGCGCCTGCACTAAACGGCGACTTTCGTCCGTTTGAGATTGTGTGCGGCAACGGTTGTGAAATTGGTATGTGCTGAGCGAGAAACTGTATTTTGATAACAAACTTACTATTCTTCGGGCAGATTTTTTAATAACCAGATAGTTCTTACTGATGAATCAATTAAAACTTGATACGAGTAGTATAGAGTCTGATGAAGTGAAGTCCTTTGGACTACTTTTAAGTTAAAAAAAACCTAACATTTTTGACTTGCTTTTCTTCTTTTTTGCTGCCGTCCACGTGGAGAGAGCGAACATTCACTTGGCCTAAATAATTCTGATTAGTTATCTCTGATTAGATGTTTTTCATTAGCACAAAAGCACATAACAGCACAAAGCTTTACCGGCCCTAGTGCACTAAACGCTCTGTCTGATCCCCCTTGCGATTTATAACTGCCGCTGCAGAATGTGGTGTCAGTTATTCACATTCACAAAGAAAGGATTAAGAGGAGATGAGATTATCAGTGCAAAGCTTTTATAGCGCAGTGTGAACCAATTAGTCACTGGTTAACATTTACGTCCCACCCTCTGTACTACTACGTACTGTACCTACTGTACATACTGGTCAATGATATATATATATATATATATATATGTATATATAATGTTACACAATCATGGAGAAGGTATACAAGAGGAGGTGGGACTATAAACTGAGTCATGTGGCAATCGTGAGGCCATGACGTCATGATAGGGGCGGAGCTTCAGGGCCAATGTGTCTAACGCAGTAGTTGTAACCACACGCTTATGCCAGTAGTTTGGCTAGTCACTACAAGGTGGTTTCTATGTAAATGGGCAGGGCTACAGTGTTAGGATGCTCCCCTCGTCTCTTACCTTGCCCTCGTTCAGTGGCAGACTATTTTTGTATGAAAATATACTTAGCCGCTGCTCCTCTTTCATTTCTTCTCCATGTACACAACTGAATTCCAAATACGAACTGATTTTTTTCTAAATAAAAAGATGGCGTCTGTTTTTTGTTACAAAGTTCTGGAGTTTATTGATGGTTTTCTGATCACGGAATATAAGACAAAATAGTACCCATCCACCCGTAAATGCCGCTACTACTACTCGTACTTACTATTCTATTCAAGCACTGCTAGGTCACCTCTGTTTTGTCATCCCTTCATGTTCTCAGCCAAGCCGAGTCTGGCTGTGCTCTAATTACATATGTACTTACTGCAGTATATGTACTTACTACGGTACGTTGCTTTATAACTATATACCTAGTACTAAACCAGGATTTACATATATTGCAGTTTTTTCGAACTTTCTAGATTTAATGCAGTTCCGAGTTGTACTCGTAGGTAAGGTCTTTGAGTACGTATGAATCTGATATCTAAGTAGTCTTAAGCTAATTATGTACTTAATTTCCATTTATATTAAAGTGGTTTTTCTACTATGCAGATAATAGGCTTAAACTAGGTGTACTTAATATTAGATTTATGGACTAAGGTGAACCTATTTAGGTTTACAAATGCATTGGACGTGCCAGCACACTGCAGTATAGGCTGTTGTGTATTTGTTTTTAATATCTACTTATTGGATTAATAGATATATCCTACTAATATAAAGAAACTAATCGCATTAGTCACGTGGTGCCAGAGTAGAATTTGTACCACCCCATGCCTGCCCGTGGGTATCGTACGAGGCGATTAAGGATTTCCGGCAGGTTGGCAACAGCGCCTCCCGTACTGACAACATAGTTCGAAAATCACACTGTCACCAACCCGCCTGCCCAGCGTGGTGACTATGAGCAAAACCCCCCTGTAGCAGTAGCCTTGTGGCGTGCCCTGGGGGAGGCCTACGTCCAGCAGTGGACTGCAATAGGCTGAAGACGATCAAGACGAATCGCAATACGAACTAATTCTCCATGTATCCTTATTTATTATCCATCATCCATTTCGTTACTCACTCCCAGTAAACGCATACCTACCTCTTCCTCCTATCCACATTCATGTCCAACACCCTTTATATATTACGTATTATTACATCATATACCTAATAAGTATAAATATCAAATGCGAACTCCCGTTTACATGGAAGTGAACTAAGACTCGGCGGGCTGTATAATGCGAGGGATGTTCGATATGAATTCCAAATGAGACTCGAGAGCCAAGCAAGTGCCTCTCCTACATTCGGCTACTCCTATATGCCATATGGTGAATAACTATTGCAATTTCAGTAGATATGCAAGTACAAGGAAATTATGTTTAGCAAAATGTTGAGTATTATCTAGTTGCAAGTTATACCTAATTTTATTGGAGTAAGTAGTTTAACCTTTATGGAATTATTTATTTAGTAATTACTTGTAATTTGTTTATGAAACTGAAAAAATAAACACCTTACAATATTTATTTCTTTAAATACAACATAATGTTTTGGCATGATTATTTATAACCGATTTACTAGTAGTTTTCAGGGTCCTATGTGAATATATAAATTTGAAAAAACTACGTTTCTGCAAAGAAAAACCGAGTTCAAAAGAACTTAACTCAATCAAAAATACAATGGACACGGGACTATAAAGGAATTTCACGAATTGCACTCCGACATACGATGATATCGATATCTGCGAGCGACGCATTCGAATCATTCGGACGATTGAATCGATTAATCGGAGGCTGTGTACAAACGATGTCGAATGTAGAGCTGAAGACTAGTTCTATGATAAAATGGAACCATAGAGGTACTTACCTTTATTAAAATGAAACCCTTGTACATGTTAAAGATCTCCTCAGTTTACGGAATTATGGAAAACACAAATAGCAGTCAATACGTTCATGTTCCGATTATAGATTTTTTATTTATTTATCGGAAAAATTTAATGGTAAGGTTACGTTAGAAGTACCCTAAACCGTCGAGCGTGCATGAAGATTATCATGGAAATCGATGAAGCGAAATAAGTGTGTCAGGAGTGGTCAGGATCGTAGCAAATGGAGTTTCTGTGATCTCTGCCCTACCCTCCGGGAAAGAGGTGTGATTATAATTGCATGGTATGTATTTTTATTTCAAAAATATCTCATTCATAAGCTCGACTTTGTACATTAACTTCTAAAATATTGTATCTTGTGTGTTTTTTCTGTGTACAATAAAGAATTGAGTATTAGGTACAGATAAATAGGAGACGAAAGTAGTAGTTTTCAAACTGCTTATATATTAATTGTATTTTGGCTGTGTTATGTACCTTCACTGGCTCATTAGGTATTCATATCGAATACTAAACCTCGCTAGATAGCTCGCTAAACCTTAGTGCACTCTCGTGTAAACACGTCCGTTAGTATTAACAACGATACTAGCGTACTAGCGAGTAATGCAGGGTTATAATAATTTCTGTTCTCAAATATTTTAATAGAGGAAAATGATATCTGTAACCTTCTCAAATATTTTAATAGAGGAAAATGATATCTGTAACCTTGCGAAGAGTAATTAATAAGTCGGGTTATAAACTTTGATGTTTTATCATATTCTCAATGTGTGTTAAACACGCAATTTTTTTCTGTATGCTTTTAACCGAATGGGATGGCGGAGATCTATCTAGGCTAAAAATAATACCCCACGTCACCATGACAATATATCTCCTCCATCCAAGACGAGCCAGAGCTTCGTCCTTTTTAACCCTCACAGAAGATTTCCATCATCTGTTTATCATATTCGTCTATATAAATTATTCATCATTTGATAGCCAAGTCACAATTATCCATTATCAATGAACACTCGAGTCCGGAATGCCGGGATCCTTGTGTTGTGATCGCGGAGGATCACAGAGGAAACTATAAAAGGAGATGTTATAATAATCTATGCTGCCCTGCAATTTCAATGTCAATTTAGGCTACGCAGCGCAGTATGAAGCAATAACTGCCTAAATGCGCCTGCATCTAAATAGGAAAGCGAAACCGCTAGATAAATTTTACGATAAGGTGTTTCTTTGAGTAGCGGAAATGAGCGCGAAGGTGTGTCTGGTATTGGAGCAGATCATCAAAACTTTCCAGGGAGAAGTAGATAAGAATATTTTCAAATCTATTAATTGGAACAAGCAGTTTCGCTAGTGTTCCGCTTCTCCTACATACGGAGAAGACATGGTGAAATTACTGAGGTAAATGTGCTATGGACTTAAGAGCCTCATCTGTATATCCTCCGGGAACGGGATAAATCTGGATTGAGCCGGTATTCCCGGGAAGTTCCCGAACGGCGGTAATGAAGGTTGAATCTGCCGAATTCCGGGCTAATCCGGGGATTTATCCCGGGCCTGGCTTGTTTGCTTGTAATTACTATTTACATCGGTATTCAGATTATTGTTTGGTATTTATTATTTATATTGGTATTCATTGTAGGTATGTCTATATATAGATTTTCACTTGTATTCTTGGCGGTAACTTAATTTTTCCCGTGAGGTAAACTTGATATTTCAGATCACTATTGATTTAAATTAGGTACATATTAGATTGTTTTTGAAGCTGTCAGTGCTGCGGGAAACAGCTTGTCTTAAATATAAACGATGAATGGCATATAATTTTTTTCGCAGTGGAAAAATTTCCATTTAAAATTTTAAACAGCGATTAAGCAGTCTAATTTCCAAGTATAATGTCAGCTCTTTGACGGAGCTCATTATTTTTTTCACGCCGGAGAGTTATAAATTTTGATAATCCTCTCAGCCATTACGATTTCCAAAACGACGTCGCATTATAGGAGGTGGCTAAAAGCACATTTTAAAAGGGCGCTTGAGTAATTCCTCTCCCGTTTTCTGTCATAGAATGGGTGCACATGGAGATGTGACACTTGTTATAAAAAATAGAAGTTTGAGGCGAAACCAAGACCGGCAAGATCAAACAGAACATTTCACCTATACATAGCACATATGTTATATTCACGGAATAGTGGTTGCCGATAGCAGATTGTATAGTTCCTATAATCCGTCATGAGTAGGTACATATTAAAATTCAACTCATGAACTGGTATAGTATATGTGTATTACATATTAAATAAATAAATAAAAATTAAATGGAAAATTTTCTTCATCATTTGCACTTCCATTTCTGATACGGGGACAGGACGTAGTCAACCGTTGTGTGCGCCATACTCGAATAAGCTGAGAAAATCTCCATTTTAGAGCTGTGCAAACGCTGCATAAAGCTTAGTAGCATAAATACATTAATTTGTGCTTGACCTTCGAATGTGTATTATTGCAATTGGCAGTAACATAATCATCATCATCATCATCATCATGCCCTGCCCATTGCCACTTCAGCTTGCTGGACCGTCTGCGGATCTCCTCATTTCCGATTCGATCACGTAGAGAGATCCCAAGCATAGCTTCCTCCATCGCTCGCTGTGCGATCCTCAATCGAGTTTCCCAACAGGTGGGCCTGAAGATGAACATGGACAAGACGAAGATCATGTCGAACGTCCATGTGCCGCCCACTCCTGTACTGGTCGGGAGCTCGATGCTCGAAGTTGTTGGCGAGTATGTTTACCTGGGACAGACGATCAAACTAGGTAGGTCCAACTTTGAGAAGGAGGTAAATCGGCGAATACAACTCGGCTGGGCAGTGTTCGGGAAACTACGAAGCTTATTTGTGTCCAAGATACCCCAGTCCTTAAAGACGTATTCAAAGTGATGATTCGAGACCAATGTGCGTACAGCTGCCGGACCGGTGAGCCTGCATCACCTACGGTGCGCGACGCTGCGCTTGCCGATACGTGGTCTCTAACTATGTGCCTCATAAAGAAACATAATACTACTTAAAAATTGACTTTCTGTAACAAATGATTCTTTGCCAGCACCTCTGGGACGTTTGCATTTAGATAATAGTGGGACAGAGAGGAACTTCGTTGGTTGACGCTTTGTAGTGGCCGTCTATAGTTCTCGCTTTGAAGTGTAACCGACATGCATTACGGTTATGAATTTCATGTACTCTACAATTTTAAAAGGTACAACGGAATCGGGTGTTTTGAGAACATTTAATGAAAACTTACATATGGAAAAATATTAAAATCAAACAATATGTTTAAAATGTAAAATCTCAAAGCATTAAGCTGCTGCAGGCCGCAGGCGAGCACCGTTTCACATCATACATACATATAATCATGCCTTTATCCCTTACAGGGTAGGCAGAGCAACAAGGACCAATAGAACCACGTGGTGCCACTTCTGACCAATTTTGAGGGTATAGTTGAGATGTACAAGTTCGGTTAGTAGTGACAGGTGGTCAGCCCATCGCCTACAAAACACCAAGACCCTCTTGTCCCTTTACTGACTTGTACGTACAGTATGCCCGGGAAGAGAAGCAGCTGTAATGTTATATGTTTTTATTTCACTCCCATAAAAAGCGACATAGAAAAAACAAAAATAAAGAGGGTCCAGAAGCCATGATCACGAAAACTTTTGAAGCAAATTTAATTCAGGTGAATCAACTCAGTTCATCCAGTCGGTCTGTAGGCGTCAGTGGGTTATTTAAACGTGTTTGTAACAACGCAAAATCAAACTTTGTAAAAAATAAAATTAAATAATCTACCAATAAGATTAAAACCACTTGGAATATAATTAACAGTGAGATCGGAAGAAATGCCGTTCGAGATTCCAGCTTTAGCTTAGTGATTGATGGAGTTAACATAAAATCTCACTCTGAGGTAGTCACAGCTTTCCAAAACTTCTTTGACAGTATACCTCATTCATTAACTCAACAAAAATAAGTGATAAATTATAAATATTTAAATAGTTAAAGATGACTTTGTTAAAGTATTAGGAATTAAATTGTAAATATTTAAATAATATATGATAAATGTATTATGTAGATAAATTAGTTACGTTATTTATCGCTTTTTAAAGTTTTTGTCGTTTGTGTTTATTTTGAAGTCGGTTTTTTTTTTTAAAGACAGTTTATTACTACCCATTTTTTTTATTGAAACCCTAAAATGTTGCAGTGTTCCATGAGCTGGCAATAATCCTCGGTGTGGAAGGGAGGAAAGTGCATTCCAGTCGATGTTTGCTTCAATACCCGTCATATATTTGTCATTGATGACACATTCTGGTAACAAAAACTAAAAAGTATTTAACAACATTACAGAAATCTTATGAATATCTGAATGACATGTTGGCTATGTGACACGCGGACGAAGTCGCGGGCGTTCGCTAGAAAATAACATCAAAATATGCATACATATGTCAAGATAATAAACCAACTTCACAAGTTGTGTTCATATTTACCGTGTTGACACCTGTATTCATATTTACCGAGATTTCGGGATATGTTTTCCCTTTGATCCCATATCGTATACCAATAAGCCGTTATATGCCTCGGAAACCATTGAACCGATGCTGGTATATCACAAGCGTATTTATTTATATAAAAATGGATTATAGTATATCCATGCATCGCGTCAAAAGGCGCGTTGGAGTGAAACAATGCCGTACACATATGGAACAATCGACCGAGCCATTCCGATCGGTCAGTTCTGAGTTATTGAGCATTGCATTGTATATTTATTTCCTATACTAGCTGTTTCCAGGGACTTTGTGCGTGGACTAAAGTATTTTAAGTGTCATAGTTTTTGGAAGTTTGATAATTTCTTCAAACCATAGAACTTCTTATGAAAAACCACCACACTATTAGTATTTCAATCTTGTTTTATCTATTCGGCAAGCACCTATTTAACTACTTCCCAGATACCCCGCAATACATATTCTTATTGTTATTCCTTATTCCAATCTATTGAGGTACTTACCTATTTGTCGTACAGACCAATAGTCATGTCATTGTGGTCAACAAGTTCTATTTTAAAAAAGGCATCGTAGTTGAAAAACTGCTATGAATAGTTACACTTTGATACGCACATATGCGTAGTTTTGTATACGCACTATTATTTCAAACGCGTCTTATCCTATTAATATTATAAACGCGAAAGTTTGTAGTTTAGAGTTAGCCCTGGATTAACACATAGGCTACTTTTTATCCCGGGAAAATATTTTCATCCCGGATAATTTTGACATTTTGTTTTTTCTGCAGTCCACACGGACGAAGTCGCGGGCGTCCACTAGTATTTCATAGTTTACATCTCTGAATTCCTTTATAGTACTCGTATATGCTCCTAACAACAAGGACATCAACAAAAATGGTGAAAGAAGGAAGTATTTCAAGTATTTACACAGGTGAAATAGCCCGTTTGATCCGGACCACTGTGATCCCGGTCGATCGCCGCCGGACATTGATCATTCTGTACGATGAAACACCGGAGATGGTGGTATTGGACATAGAGTAAGTACCTAGATTGTTACTCTAAAGTACTGGGTTTATTTTACTAAGTAATTGCTTTTATGATCGAAATTCGAATTAAAGATTAAGATTTTGTAGTGAGGATAGAGCATCGCCGACCAAATTTTTTATTTCTTGATTTCTCCTCCCTTTAAATTTTTATTGAAATAAATACAGTAAATGGTTTGTATTGTAATTTTTTTTAAGCAGACTACCTACTCTTTTTGAATGACGATGAAGTATCGCTCTATTATTGTCAATGCTATACGTAGGTAAGTCTTGAGTATTAAGATGTATAAGTAAATTGTTTTACATTTTATTGCTTATGACTGTATACAATAAGTCATAGTCCACCGGTCTACCATTTGCAAATAATAATACTATTATTAACAGATGAATCAATGATCATTGATCACCTTTCAAACATAACCATTGTTGGAAAACTGAATATTATAATAATTGAATCGTTGAACTAAAAAGGCGAAATAAATCCTCGTATGTAGAGTACTAGGAACACGGTACAACGCGTCCGTTCCGCCCGGCCGCTAGGCCGAGTGAACCGTTCATCGCACTCGGTGTAGGACTGACTTTATTTTATAATATAAGCTGTTTTAATGGTCACTATACAGGATATTTTTTGGTCGTCAACGTTCCCGAAAACTACGGAATCTCCTCATCATCACGATCATTTTTCTCTATGGAAGCATACCTGGGAAGTGTCTGGTTCCCAAGATATGGGTCCAAAGTTGAGTAAATAGACTGAGTTTTTCTGCATAAATGCACATAGACGCACGTAGCAAGATTTTTTCACGAGAAATAATTAATATTTGTCTATGAAAAACCTAGCATAAACACTGAACACTATAAATTTCGCCCGATCAAGTAATTAAAACGCATTTTTCAAAAAAAAATTACATCGTTTCTCAGCATTTTTTGTCATAAACATACTTTATTTGATGTGTAGAGTACGTACCCTTCGTTAAAGGTTTGTAACGAAAAAACACCCTGTAGGTTTCATTGCGAAAATCGGTGTATTCAGTGGTAACATCATATTATTTGATTAGAACACTTGGCCATACTTTTCTAACCAAACACACCTTAAAAACAATTCCTACATACATATAAGTATACACACGGTTGTGATTTCGATGGAGATTATAATGGATATCTAACAGCCACGTTTAGCTCGGACAGATCTCCTGAGAGAATCCCTGAGTTCCTTAGTCAAACCTTACGATATGAATGGAAGGAGATGCAACTGATGATGTAGAGAATACATCGTTTTTAATAGTGTACCGACTTTAGTGAAATCATGGAAATTGCACGAAGTAAATACGCTGAATACAATTTATATTTATACACAAAGCTTATTAAAAAATATCCTTTGGTCTCACTACAGTACAGCATTACAGAAAACCGTAATCCATATAAAGCCCCGTGTAGTGTGGTGACACTCTCCCACTCTTAGTTATATATTTAGTATATAAGTTAGGTTAATGATGAGACAGTATAGACTCAGCCTCCGAACCAACAACACTCTTTTATTGCCTCCTTTACATCCGTGCCAAACAAAACAAAAACAACACGCTTTCATTGCTTTACAATATTACCGATAAGCCTTCGCCAAATGAACGCAATAATAACGGCCTGATTTAACTCGCACCGGCGATATTTTTGCAGTAATTGCAAATTGGATTGGCCACGCCTCGTCAGGGCTAACAAGTACACACCTGCCAATTTGGCCAATTTTAAAAACAAAGCTCGGAAAATTGTTGGCTGTTTCATTTATGAAGCGCTAACTTGATTTGCATCTTGCAAATTGATAACGATTAATTTTTTTTATTTGATGTTTATTTTGTATTGTTTTTATATAGATAAACAATTTACCTACCTAGTTAACTATATATAAGGGAATACTTTGTATTTATACTATTTTATTTACTCAAGTATTGTTTATGTATTGAGTGTTAGCTAAGTGGTATACTATACAATTTTCAAATTCGTTTCTTATTAGTGGTGATGAACTAACAAACGTGACAATGATTTTTTCTGACATCTGGTCTTGCCACACTAAACGTGGCTATGGGATCTCCTTCAGTTCTGGCTATCTCAACACAGGGGTGTATGTGTAGGTGTAAGTATGTATGACGTATACAATATCAATTATTTCCAATAGCTCTACACTATCGATGTTGCATCACACCTGCGTACTGCGGCAGTAATCCGTTCTTCATTAAGGCTCCCGTTGTGGGACGCTGTGAATACGCCTTTACAACGCATATACTAGTACGTTATCTGGAGAAACAGCTCGTTTATATGTTCCGATAACGTAGAATGTATAGACACAAATTCTAGAGTAACATGCTTCGTTCTATATCATACACAGTATAAATCGAATGAACAGGGTAGCAAGCTCGTTTAACAACGGCTCATAAATTCGTAAATAAATAAATAAATAAATATTCACAAATATTTACACACTACACAACACATTAACCTAGTCCCACATTAAGATCCATAAGGTCTTGTGTCGTGGGTACTAAGCAACGGTATATTAATACATAGATAAGTATAGAAACATCCATGACTCGGAAACAAACATCGATATTCATCATATCAATGTTTGCACCTACCGGGTTTCGAACCCAAGAGCGGAAAAGATATTATAGTGCACAAATACGTACGTAAACACATGTGCACTCTCTATTCCCCCACTATCATAATTCGATGTAATGGAAATCTGACACGACTAGAGAGAGATCAGGCCTAGGATCAATCGTACTTATGTGACAAGTTTGGCATTAAAATCCGCATATGATATAAATCCAAAGAAAAGGTTGTGACAGGGGATCGAACCTACGCCGTTCGACTCGAAGGTGCACGTATATTGAGCTATCCTAAAGAGAAAAAATTCAAGACTAAAAATCTCGGCTATATTTTTCCATTTGTTATGAAGAAATTTCTAAAGAAATGATCATTAGAAAAATAAACATGCGATTACGAATCTTTTAGGGAAAGGTTCTCTACAGTGGGCTATTATCATATAGCTAGAATTTCGATAAACATACACGCTGCATAACGAACGCAATACCAAATAGATTACACTAACATTCCAGTAAGGTTATGAACATTTCAGCGCGCATTTCAATGCACAACACATACAAGCGATTACTGTGCAACCAAAACTATTATTTGCCGAAACAATGGCGTCCGACCGCGCACTCAAACGAGGCGTTATGGCTGCTAGTAATTGTGTCATAGTATATGCATTCTGCTGATGCGGCTGCAGTACGAAATATATCTATTGCAGCGTGATAGTGGCCTTTAGTTGTAATGTCCAGTGTTAGTAATGAAGCTATAGTTTCCTAGCATAGCGGTGACATTATATTAGCGGCCTTGAAGGAACTTTTCACATTTCGACATCGTGCAGAGGATGTCGTTTTGCGTACGTACCCGGCCACTATGTTAGCAGTACGCTGTCCCAGAAGCCCATCTAAAGCTATGGGGTTATATACTATAAATATCCATATAACTAATCCATTGTCGCGTTCTACGTCATGTTGGACAATGTCTAGCGAGCTAACAAAATATTGTAAAATGGAAAGAAATAGTGTTAATTTCCTTCTGAATGTAATAATTAATGATGCAATAGTAAGTACCTAAGACCTAATTTATACTTTCAGGCAGTAATGTAAGTAACCTAATATACCTATATAAAAATAGCATCCTTAGACATTTTTCTGTGAAAGTTTTCCTTAAAGAGTTATTATTGGTCTAAAAGAACATAAAACGGTCATGAAACGCGTGTGTGAATCTTGGTATATTTATTTCCCTATACAGATTTATAGGCAGTTAAATTTTCATAACCAAATTTATATCTGGTAAACAATGGTAGGAATGTCCAGTGTGTGACATTTTTATGGTATTGCGACCTTTATTGATTGAACTTAAATATTATTTATATTATACCTACCTATATAATAAATATAACATGATAATTTTACATAACTAAGCATTTGGTAGAGTAGAGTTTGTACCACCCCTGCCTGCCCGTGGGTATCGTACGAGGCGATTAAGGGTTTCCGGGAGGTGGGCAGCAGCGCCTCCCGTGCTGACAACATAGTCCGAAAATCGGACTGCGGTTACCAACCCGCCTGCAAAACCCCCTTGTTGCAGTAGCCTTGTGGCGTGCCCTGGGGGAGGCCTACGTCCAGCAGTGGACTGCAATAGGTTGAAGAAGAAGAAGAAGCATTTGGTGCTAAAATGGTAAGTATTTTCAAATGATTGGCATTAAAAAACGAAATGTAAAATATATTCATTTACAAAGATAATGGACTAATATACAGATAGCTTTTTTCACAAAGTACAATTTTTTATTTATAAATTTGCGATCTAAATAAAGATCCAGTTTATACATATATATTCTAAGGTAGGTATCACAAATACATATTATACATATCCCGTGTGAAGGTTTATTGTAGCGTTATATTATTATTTACAATTTCGTGGAATACAACCCACGTCCACGCAGTCAAACGTGACTAGAAATAAACATACAACAATATAATACGTCCTAATTTTATCGACCGCCATTTCATATTGACCACGTTTTGGGACTTGAAGCTGCTAATAACAATGTTTAGATCTTAGCTTTGGGAGAATGTTTGTTATCATCATTACAGAATATATCAGGGGGCCAATTCTCGAAAAGTCTAAGTTGGAACGAAGCCGAAACGGAACCGTTGTAGACGCTCTAAACAAAGCAATAATTACTTTACGGTGACGTAATTAGACAAATTTTAGCACGAGACAGATATTTGTTTTTACTCTGTCATACTCGCGAACGATGCGTGCTAAAATATCCTTAATACTCAAGTGGTAAGTATATATTGCTTCGCACCGCGTTTCGTTAACGGTTCGTTAGTGGTTGCGTTTCGGTTCAAAAATTTTCAAGAATTGCCCCCAGATCAATGAACGTTTTGGAAAGATGGAAGGTGCTTTCGTCAATAGTTCACGTTGTCGTAGTGGAAGTCGCAAGCGTTCAAAGCTATCTGTAAATAGGTTATGTTTAATATTTTTAACACAGAGAGACCACGCCACGTTCAGTAAAGTAGCACGCTATCGTGTATGTTGGTTTAGAGCTTGCGTCATTATTATTTTAACACTTCACTAAACTTATTCATAGGAATACTCCGCAGTAAGATAGCAACGACTTCTCAGAAGTAGTTCAAACTTCCTGAAATATGAACTCTAATGTCATAACCGATTATTCAAATAACATGCAGAATCCATTCTCGTGTAGCGTGCGAAAAAAAATCACTCTCCCGCATTTTATGGCTTTTTATTGTTTATACGCGCTCTCTAGCCCATTACAGCGCTCGAGGTGAATTATTCGAGTTCCCACCTACCATTAGCGATTTATGTGCTAACCCTACTCTTAGAATGGAGCGAACAATATGTGCTTAGTGTGTAATAAAAGGAATGGTTATACTAGACACGCGAGCGCAGAAATTACACTGTTCTTTTGGGAAAAGTTAGGGCTTACGTGATCGTAGGCTTGCTTTTATTAGGTTTTATGGAGGTCAGGTGATTGTCGCTGTGCTTGAGTGTAGTGAATGAATGTCTATATGTAATGTTATAGCTGTACAGGAATTTTGTGTTTACACAGTAAGAGAAACTACTTTTTCCAGTGGCCTTTCTACTCAACCTTTACTTAAATTCCTGGTAATTGATAATTACATTCCTTAGTGCGCGGTAATGCTTACTAACTAACCAACATACATACTCGTATCTCTACGAATAATTTCGCAGAAATAAAAATAAAACTATTCCCGAACTACGCAATAACTTCGTGCGAATAGTTATTATTGAATTAACTACTATTCCTTCCCCTGAGTATACAGAACTAGTAGCCCGCCCTCGCTTCGCTTCGGTACATATCAGTATACAGCTACAACTTCATATATAAGTACAGCGGTTTTCGTTAAAATTTGGAACTCCCGTTGGTCCCCTTCCCGTGGGAATTTCGGGAAATCCGTTCTTAGAGCTTCCTTGTAGCCCTAATCCGATTTCAGCTTCGTATAAATAGCGGTTTTCGTAAAAATTTTAAATTCCCGTAACTCCCCTTCCCACGGAAATTTCGGGAAATCCCTTCTCAGTGCTCCCTCGCAGTCCCTAATAAACATACAGGTCCAATTTCAAATTGATATGTATCGCAGTTGTCAGAATATCATACGAGAAATTCTTATAGCCTATGTTCATCCAGGTCCAATAAGGATTCTAACGGTGAAAGAATTTTAAAAATCAGTTCAGTAGATCCCGAGATTACCCCTTACAATTTAACAAATATACAAACACACAAACTTTACCTCTTTATAATATTAGTATAGATAATAAAGAAACACAACATACCTAATTATGTAACACAAAAAACATTTAATATGTTTGTGATAAGTTAGAACATTGTCGTCTAAATTATGTTTATAAATCATGTTTTAATCATTGATTTACTTATAAATGTATAAACTTGTTGGATTTGCATTATCATAATGATTTTATTTTATTTTTATATAATGGAGTATGTTGTATTACGCCAGTGGAAAAATAGTTTTGTGTAACTTTCTTTTGTTTTAAGTAACTTACTGCGCGTACTAACGTACTGACAACATAGTCCGAAAATCACACTGCGGTCACCAACCCGTCTGCAGCGTGGTGATTATGGGCAAAACCCCCCTGTGGCAATGTGCAATAGGCTGAAGACGAAGTAACTTATGGGTCAGAAATAGCACTTGAACCTAACTATAACAATTATAAAATTTTTGGTACTTACGTTTTACTACATATTTCATTTCCATTTAACTTACCCAAGAATTTTCTTGTTATGCAAACACTATATCAAAAAACTTACTTAATGTCTAACTACGTTAGTAAATACCACGAGTTGTTATTTAGTAAAACAGTAGAGTACCCCTCATTAGCTTATCGCCATCTCTCTCTTATCTTAATTGAGAGAGCGAAACGGCGGCGGCGCGTAGCTCGTAGCAGCCTCGTAGCTATCAGATGCGACGTAGCACCGCTACGGATGTTAAAGTGCTACGTGCCAGGAAGTTATGTTTTTATATACAAGTACAGTTGGTATGATAATAATGATGTATGTGCATTTCAAGTGCATGTTAAGTGAATTTTTCATGGTAGGTAAATACTGATTTGTATTTTAAAAATAACTGAATATTTAGGGAATATTATAAACGCGAAAGTTTGTAAGTATGAATGGATGTTTGTTACTCTTTCACGTAAAAACGGCTGGGGCTATTTTATAAAAATTTGGTATGGAGTTAGCTGAAGTGGGCAGGGCACATAGCTCGAAGAACTGATGGCCGATGGAGTCGGAAAGTTCTAGAGTGGATACCACGTATCGGCAAGCGCAGCGTGGGAAGGCCACCCGCGAGGTGGACGGACGACCTGGCCGAGGTCGCGGGCGTCGGTTGGATGCAGGCGGCTTCCGACCGGTCGGAGTGGAGGTTGTTGGGGGAGGTCTATGACCAACAGTGGACTTCTCAGGGCTGTAAATTTGATGATAGAGTTAGCTGACACTCTGGATTAACACATAGGCTACTTTTTATCCCGGGAAAATATTTTTATCCCAGATAATTTCGACTTTTTGTTTTTTCTGCAATTCACGCGGACGACGTCGCGGGCGTCCACTAGTTTAGGGAATAATATAAATGCACTACATTCTTTCTACTTTTAAGGAATTTTGTTAAAGAAAGAATATTTCAAACTAAACTTTATACAGTACCTACATTATATACGAAAGCAGAATTAAAACTGCTAAAATTTAAAACAAAGAACAATATGTAATTTAGAAAAGAGATGGTTAAATTCGTCATCCGAGTAATTGACCCGATAGCTCAGTGGTAAGAGCACTAGCACGGAATGCAGAGGTCGTGGGTTCGATTCCCACTCGGGTGAGGAATTTTTTCCATTTATTTATTAATAATTTTATAAAGAACCTATGGTAAAGCGTGTAAAAAGTGATAATTGTCTACAACTCTAAAATATAAAATGGTTTAATAAAACTACATAAACACATCCACGGCCTCACGTATAAGAACTTCCCTATAAACAACCGTTTATCCCATACCAGCTCATTCCCCCGAGATTCGGCCAACTGCTTATAAAACTGAAATGAAGTCATTACGCAGGATCATTACCGTCGGTGTTTACCCAACAACGGCGAAGGGGAAACAGGGTGTAATGCTGCACTGATATGCGACATTGCTGGGCGAAGGTGCCGACATAGTCGCCTGATAGTGTAATTAATTTTAAAGTACAGGCTTGTGTGTACTATATAAAGGGGAATGTATTGAGGTGCGATGTTTAATTTTGATATTGTGAAATATTAAGAAAATTGATGTGTGTATTATTTCATTTATTACAGACAAATATCGGAATTTTTTTTAGGTAAACCTAAAGTCATCGGCGTCAGCCTATTGCAGTCCACTGCTGGACGTAGATCTCCCCCAGAGTACGCTTCATTGCTCGATCTCCCGTTTTTGCCATCCAGTCACTACCAGCCGTCCTCTTTAAGTCATCGGTCCATCTGGCCAGAGGTCGCCCAACGCTACGCTTGCCGAGGCGTGTTCTCCATTCGAGAACCCGCTTACTCCACCGTCCATCGGTTCTACGACAGATGTAGCCTGCCCACTGCCACTTCAGTCTGCTACCTAAACCTAAATTATATAAGTATAAATATATCAAAATATTTTCCCGAGATAAAAAGTAGACTATGTGTTAATCCGGGCTGTCATCTAACTCCATACCAAATTTAATTAAAATCGCTCCAGCCGTTTTTACATGAAAGAGTAACAAACAAATATTCATTCATCCATCCATTCATACTTACAAACTTTCGCCTTTATAATATTAGTAGGATTCTTCCAACATACGACTGTTATACTTTTTACAATAAATAAATAAATAAGGGACAAGAGGGACTTGGTGTTTTGTTGGCGGTGGGTTGACCACCTGTCACTACTAACCGATCTTGTACCCACGTCTGAACTATACCCTCAAAATCGGTCAGAAGTGGCACCATGTGGTTCTATCGGCCCTTGGTGCTCTGCCTACCTCGAAAGGGATAAAGGCGTGATTATGTATTATAGGTACATTGTTTTTTGTGTTTTAACAAAAGGGCTAGTTTTACTCTACCTTTTTTATCTTTATAAAACCATTGAGCTAGCGTTTTTTTTTGGTAAACTGTACATTTTAACCCGCGTTGTTGGGATCCCGTCATCAAAGTTATCTCTAGTTTATGAGGGCGGTTAGGTCATAGAGTAATCATATATAGAGCGCTAATAAATAAAGCGCTGCCTAATTTGACTAAGTATGAATTAAGTCGTAAGCACAGGTACGATCTTTAAAATCATCGCTTAGACACATAATTACATATGTCTTTCGGGCGTCACGCGTCTTTTGTTTCACTAGAAAATATCAGCTGCATACATCTCCTTTGGTGCATGTCGTAAGAGTCGACTAAGTAACTCGGTGTCATACTCCCCAGCAGAGCCACCTTCATAAATAGCGTTCAAGTTTATCTAAAAAAGAATGTACGTTGAACGTACATAATGTACATGCATTGTAAATAATTGTACGCAATACGAATTAGCGGAATATTGTACTTGGGCATTCTCTCAAACGATGGGCTAGCATCTTGTCACTGACCATTTTCATCTATACTCGCTATGCTAAACGGGAGTGTGGGATCTTATCCATGAACCCGTAGTACCCAGATACTTTAGGTAATATGGGAACACAGCCGTGTGTATGTCCTGTTACGATAATAATCATCATCATCATCAACAGCCTATTGCAGTCCACTGCTAGACGTAGGCCTCCCCCTCTTGTGGGCACGCCACAAGACTGCCGTGAGGGGTATTTGCCCAAGTCACCACGCTGGGCAGACGGGTTGGTGACCGCAGTTTGTATTTTGGACTATGTTGTCTACACGGGAGGCGCTGCTGCCCACCTCCCGGGAACCCTTAATCGCCTCGTACGATACCCACGGGCAGACATGGGGTGGTACGAATTCTACTCTGCCGGCACCACGCGGCCACGATAATAATAATACCTACTTATGACATGTAAAACTGTAATTTATGTTTTTGCACTCGGTAGTATTAAGAAGAGGTATTTGAGGCTCACGAAGGACATCCTAATAGCTATGTGCAAGCACAATGCGCAGGCTAGACTTTTCTCATATTTAAATTGATAAAAAAATTGCAATGTTTGCGAAGAACTACTTGCGCTTGTCTTGGGTTATTTAATTAGATTTAATAGGCCCACAATATTACTATACTCTATATTTTTGTTACTCTATGAGCGTCGATTGTCTGATATCTCTTTACGAGCGAGATAGACGCGTGTGCTTGTCATTACGGTGCTAAGTGTTTTGCTGTTAGTTTTAGGTACCGTAATAAATGCTAGTAAGTATGATATGAACTTGATTCTTGTATTTTTAGTACTTTATTTAAAAAAACATTACTAGCAGGTTGACTGCTACATAGAAAACTGGCAGAATATAGGATAGAAGAACTCTATCGAAAGGTCCTTCTAAAATATACCTAACCAACAAAAACTATATTTAACTTCTTCTTCTTGCCCTGTTCCCAACCGCGACCCATATTTTATATAACAAAATATGAATAAAAAGTTTATACAAAATTTATCCAGGATAAATATATGTAAAGCCTTACCAACGCCGCTCCATGAACTTCCAAAGAAAACCTTTGCTACTTTATAGTTGAAATTTAAACATATTTATACGAAGCCGTAAGGCTAGGATCCGGATTATATCTGGAAAGCCACTTACACTACCGCCGCATTCATCTTAGGGGTTGTGGCGCCACTTTCCACGTAAAAGCCTCTTTGTGTTGCCTCTTTGGTCGAGAGCATTTCAATGCGCGCTGTACGCTTTTAGAATAGTGATAGCGAAGTCCGCGGTAAAAGAAAACTGCCGAAAATAGAGCTAATATTACCTTCATTATTTCCGTTGCTTTATATAGGTACGAGTACATACGTTCACTTTGGATACGTAAATTACATGAGATTTGTTGTGATTACTGATGTTTTTTAGGGCCGACTTTTTCCAATACGAGTACTTAGTCAGGTAGCTTATGTCAAGGATAAATATGATGCTCTTTTTCTAAAACTACATCAAGACAGAGACAACATCAACTTTATCCTTCAGATAGTCTATCTAACTATCGGAAATATCGGGACTTACTATTTTTAGGTGCTGAGTAAATATATTTGCACTGAATAGCCTAGGTATGCCTTAGCGTAACAATAAATGATAGATTTTCATTGAAATTATGGCTATTTTTTATTAAGAGGTTAACTCTTTAATTTTATGTCTGGAATCTAATGTATAAACACATAATAGCTACCCGAGAAGGGTTGGCGTTAGGCAGACAGCCGGCCGTAAAAAGCAAATGCCAAAACTTTGGCAATGTGAGTTTAGAAAGAAACCATATTGCGCCGACCCCATAAATAATGAGATAAGGGCAGAAGATGATAAAACACATAGTAACTACATGTTTGATTTTTTGCAAAACTTTAATAAGCAAAATAATTCCAAGTTTAGACGGTCCATGTTCTCTACCCGACCAAATGAGAGAGGTAGCCAAAATAATCCGTAGAAACAAGTAACAAGACGTACGTACAGCTACTTACGGGTGTAAGCGCTAGCACGTACAGTATAAAACTAAAAAGTTACGCTAATGTATGCGGCGTGTTCCCGTATACACGTTGCAGGTACACGGTTACGCTTTTAGCTTCTGTCCACCTTGGGCGCCTATTCTGAATTCCAACTCACATTTAAATTATAATGTGTGAGTAAATGTTATGTAGTATTGTACTTCTTGGCATTCTACCCTAAAATTAGATAACGTTATTTAATTAGCACCTTTACTTATCTATGTGTCAATGTTCTTTGCGGTTAATCATTTATTTAGGAAATTAATAGAAACATAGTCCTACGAAAATTTGTCATCGTCCATGCGTACTCCCAGCATAAACTCATACTTGTCCTTACAAAGTCAGTTTACACCTTCAAGAAATGTTATGACGTTCTATTACCTACTTCACGTTTATTTAATTTTATTTTATTAAGGACCAATAGCAATAAAAATTATAAGCAAAGCAAATGTGATTACTAAATTAAGTTGAGGAACATTTGTAGTAAATGCACATTAGTTTATTATACGCAGCTCTTTAGTAAGTATATTAAAACCGCATGTAAGCTAATTTTAGATTTAATCTTAATCTTGTTTTAGCATTTGATTCAAGTGGGTCATTTTTAAGGCAGGTTATAAGAAAACGTTTACTTCTATAAACATCATTTTGAATGTTGTTTATAGAACTCGTGTTAAGATAGAGACAGCATCATCTTTATTCTTCAGATAGGCTATCTGACCATTGGATCGGCCCTTAAACAAACGAAAAGACCTTATAAACAATTTAAATTTTAATGAAAGGAATCGATTCAGAATAGGGCACCATGTCGACATAGGTGATACATCACTCGGTTACGCGCCCATGTTCATTAGCCCGCTAACAGATTAACAAAGTATTTTACCTTGTTTCTTTTATAATATCAATGTTTATATACTAATTATGCATTACGAGAAGTTTAACAGCGATTTATAAATAAATAAAACTAAATACTTGTAGTACGAAAGAACCAATTTAGAAAGAAAAAAAGTCGAATGAGGTTAGATTTACGTTACTTATAGAAGAATTTGATAATATGTTTTTGTAAAGTTTACAAATTAGGTAGGGTAAAAAGTGAAAATAAATATAAACCTGAAGTTTCAGGAAGCAGTATGTATATAGAATTCCTATAACGTATATAGTAACTCTGTCTGTCTGTCTGTTACGCTTTCCCGCTTCTCGCAACCTATGAAATCGACAATCTTTAGACCCTGAGACAGAACATAGGCTATATTTAAACATATAAATATTTTAATCGGGTTTATATCAACATTTTGTTTTTTTTTGCAGTCCACGCGGACGGAGTCGCGGGCGTCGATAATTATACATATTAATATTGAGGATTAATATTTCTCAACCGACCTAAACTTGTAAGTTAGTATATTTTTTCATAAAAACAAGCATAGAAACTAAGCATCAGCTAAGCCATTTATCTGCAGCATGAAACTAAATTTTTGTTAGTAAACTGAAACGAGCTGAACAAGACAAGTTTTATTGTTCGTCGCGAGTTGTTCAGTTGTTCATTTGAACGCGACAGGACGCGTGACAATGACAGTCCCGTAGCCTGTTGTTCGTGTCTGTTCTCACTGTGCAACTGCTGGGTTATGGCTTATTTACACTAGACTGAACATGCTTGAATTAGTACAGAAGAAAAGTCAATAAATGTTTTTTCTCTGGCGGTAAATAACAGTTTTTGTATTTATGTTTACCTATTGTAAAACTAGCCGCCCAGGCAGGACTTTGTCCGCGTTAACTTTAGAATTCCTGCTATTTCCCGTTCCTGTGGGAATTTCGGTAAAATCAAATCGTTCTTAGTGGACCTTACCTTACATACTTATGTCACAAACAAAAGCCTTTTGCATACAGTTCAGGACAATGTTACTTTATACATATACCCTAGACTATAGTAAAATAGTATGTATGAGGAATCATAAAAAATTATATGGATATATAGGTAGGAAAATCTAAAAAAGCCCTAGGGAATTACTTATGTCCCAATAATCTCTACTCTAGACGCGATTGGAAGCAGCCTGTATGCTGTTCATACCTCTTACAAATAGATAAATAAATACAAAAAGCGAGCAGCTCAAACAATTAGCTACATACATAGGGCCTTGCTTATAAACCGAACCGTGTGTAAAGTTAAGCAACCGCTAAGCAAGATATTTGACAGCAGAATGTATTGAATATCTGTCAAATCAAGCGTTGATTGAAGTTTTTTATAAGTAAGGCCCATAGTGTATAGGAGCCTCTAGTCGCGGTGATGGCACTATGTTCTCGGCCTGCCAGCTTTATTGTTTTGTCGAGGGCTCGAGCGATTTGACGTTCATAAGAATGCTGATTGTGGTACAGTAGGGATTGTTTCTGTATCTGACGTTCATTGCTTTTGTGTCTTTTGTAATCTGTGCTATGTTTATTAGCGATATTTTATTTACATATGAGTGTATATATTTAACTAATCGGTATCCACTCTATCTAAGTTAATGGCAAGGTATATATTACGTTTGAGTATCAGTCTATTTACCTGCTGGTCTCTTCTATACAGTACGCCATCTAACTTCGGTTGCTTGCCTTCCGCATTCTATGCATACAGTCGCGGTGTGACGCGATGATCATATAATACCACAGATAATACCAAGTTTACTATGCAAATTTTGTGAATATAGTTCAATAATATCATATTTTCAAGTCATATATCACAGTAAATATGAAATACGAAAACAAATATACAAAACTCGAGATTAACATCCAAAGTCCTTACACTTTAGAGGACGGTCGCGGAAATGAACGTTGTCTGGAGGGTGCCGCCATTTCCGTCACGGCCGGTCCGGAAACCGGCAGTCGCTTAACAGGCGGTCTATTATCGCGTACGGCATTATCGCACTCCTATTATCGTACTCTACTGCGATCTACGCCTATTGTACTCGTAGGAACCCTTTGTGGTTCGCGCTTAGAGCTGCATGTGAAATGGGGGCTTCCGACCAAAGAATGCGGTTGTGTGAACTTGTGTTGTGTGTTCTGGAGTTGTGTTATGCAACTAATGCAGTATTGTTAGAAGCTTTGTTGTACTTAAACACAATTATGAGAATTTTCATTTGTTTAATATGGATTGTTGACACAAATGCGAATAAAGTTTTTTTAAGGTTTTCGATCACCAAATCCTAGAACACAAAACACTAAGCTGACTAAGTGACCACATAATACATATAGGTATAGTGAGCTTTACACACGTTAAATTATGTACGAATAATCATATAAAACATTTCAATTTCAGTCTATAAAATACCAACACCGTTGTAATATTCAAGTTACCTCCAATATAAGCAATAACTCATTGTTTACTCCTGAAGTGTTTAAAGGACACATTTTCGCAATGTTCAGTCGACGGGCTCAGCCCCGGATACAAGGGCACCTTATCTGCCCGGACGCGAACAGGCGCGCCGCTGTAGTACGGTGTGTACGCCACTTTATAGTAGCTAAAGACTGCGGTATCTGTACTATTTAGTGTTCTGTGGCTGCAGTGAAGCTCGGCAGGAAACATTTTGAATGGCCACCGCTGTTTCGTGCCGTTGCAAGTTGTATAAATATAGTGTAGTTACATTTACAGGTACAATAAGACTGCCTAGAGCTGGAGAGTATATAATATTATCTGGCCTAGAGAAGAAGAGAGTGCCTAGAGAGGCAGATTATGACGTATATGTCTATGACAGAACGTATATAAGATTGGAAGGTAGATAATCATTAATATTAATTTATTTAATACTAATTTATATTGCGTCCCCGGAAAACAACTTTTTTACAAGAGTAGAAATATCAAACTACTCCAGAAAGATATAAGAGTGCTAACGCGTTTATTTACATCGGTGTCTATCAAACCACTCTACTTCAGTGAAGTTGTTTTAATTTTACTTCTAAGTAAATCTATTATGTACTACTGGATACCCGTGACTCCGTCCGCGTGGACTATAGGTACAGAAAAAAAACAAAATATCGAAATTATCCGGGATAAAAACATTTTCCCAGGATAAAAAGTAGCCTATATGTAAAGTGGGACCTGTCACAATATATTCTTGAAAACTGCATCGAAATCGGTTCAGCCGTTTCTGAGATTAGCGTGCACAAACGCACAGACAAACAGACAAACCGACAAACGACAAACCGACAAACAGACAAAAATTCCAAAAATCATTGTTTTGGGTACTATTGCGTTGATAAAGGTATTCTATAATATTTTTTCTTATATATCACCCATGTACAGACAGCGATCCGTTACATTTTTATTATATGTATAGATATAGATAAAAGGGAAAAATATTTTTATAAGTATAAAGTAATGTTCCTAAAAAGTTCACATAGATATAAGTTATCTTACCATATGTCACTGCTCTGTATACTCTAGATATTACGCCTTGTATCGGGCGTAAGCAAGATTTACGAAACAGGAATAAATAATGTACAGCCGTGTACAAAATCCTAGCTCACAGGCTTTACGGGACTCAGATTGTTTTTCTCTATCTACACTCGAAGTGGACTGTACATTTTTGTAATACTTTATTTTATTTTCATTGCAAAAGCGGGTATATTGTCAACTCACCGCTAGTATGGTTAGTACATCTACTCATAGCGGCGGGATGATCCAAAACCACTCCAGAATAGCAAATAAGAAGGGTTCCTCAAGGGCGAATCCTTAAGTCCTGTTTACAAACAAAGTCACCGCTCACGATACTCATCCACGAGAGATCTGTCGCCATATCTACACAATACGAGTATGAGACGATGTGATCGATTCTAACCGCCAGACTTGAACATAAACTTAAAATTATGTTCTACCTGTCTTCTATGCTGCTCTGGGAGTGAAAAATATAATACTACAGCTGCTTCTCTTCCCGGGCATACTGTACAAGTCAGTAGAGGGACAAGAGGGTCTTGGTGTTTTGTAGGCGATGGGCTGACCAGCTGTCACTACTAACCGAACTTATACATCTCAACTATACCCTCAAAATTGGTCAGAAGTGGCACCATGTGGTTCTATCGGCCCTTGGTGCTCTGCCTACCCCGTAAGGGATAAAGGCGTGATTTTATGTATTATGTATGTTCTACCTGTCCATTTCTGTCTCAGCTATCAAGAATGGAGAGGAACAGACAAAACTAATTTAAGTTTATGTTTATCTGGTGCTGATAAGGGGTTTCACTAGATACATCAGCTGCATTAGGGCACTCTCTTAGGCGATAAGCTATCAACTGATCATTAACATCTGCCCCCACAATGCTAAACGTGATCCTGCAGTTCCGGGTACCCCATTTCGATGACACATATATCTATGTATGTATCGCGGTAAAACAAACGCGAAATCTTTGGCAATATGAGTTTGCTATTCCTCCACTCCGTCACATTCATTATTACCCAGTAAATAACGTCTGTAATATCGCTTGCAAAACAAAATGAGTTTCAAATCCAATTTGCTAAATAGGGGTATATTTTGCATAATTTCTGCTTTTGCCATGTCGCATTTTTTTTAAAATAAAAATGTTCATTACCCATACTCCCGGCTTCAATATAATATAATACATCAGCTTGCATCTCCTTCCATGCATGTAGTAGTTAGTCGTTCCTTAGTCGACTAAGGAACTCGGACGTTCTTTCAGTCGATAAGCTAGGAACTTGTCGCTGATCATTTACGCCTGTCCCCACTATTAAGCTAAACGTGCCTAGATCTGTTTTATTGTAGGATCATAACGTTACCTCATTTTGTTTACACAGATGTGTGTATATAGGTATGGTAGGACCCAAAGTCAACCTCACCTGCCCGTGGTGCACCCTGCTATTTAACGGACGAGGCTCTGACGCTAATGACTTATATATACAGGGTGATTTTTCGTTGCCACCCTTAACGAAGGGTACGTACTCTATACATCAAATAAAGTAAGTTTATGCAAAAAAAAAAATGCTGGGAAACGATGTAATTTTTTTTGAATATTTTTTTAAAATTACTTGATCGGGTGAAATTTATAGTGTCCAGTGTTTATGCTAGTTTTTTCATAAACAGATATTAATTATTTCTCGTGAAAAAATCTCGCTACACGCGTCAATATGCATTTATGCAGAAAAACGCAGTCTATTTACTCAACTTTGGACCCTAATATTTTGCAAACCCGACACTTCCTAGGTATGCTTCTATGGAGAAAAATGATCGTGATGATGAGGAGATTACGCTCACCCCTTACCACGTGGGACTTTATAGCCTAACTGGTGAAAAGTGGATGTGCAAATTGCACACTTCTGTCCGACCTCTTTGGGGATAATGGGCGTGACTATATGTATGTATGTATTATTTACCACTTTAACTTCATAGATATAATATAGAACTTGAGCATATTTCATGGCTACTTTCGATTCTTCCAACTTTGGCATCCGCTTCCATGATTATAATTTCTCCTGCGAAATTGAAGCGACCAATCGAGAGATCTTCAGAAGACTTGAAATAAAATTATAGGAATAATAAGAAAATGAATGCGACATTTAGGAGCGGTAGGTACTACGCGGTCCACTCTCAGAATTTTAAATAGGCCTTATATTAAAGTGGGAGTTATATTAAACGAGGCTTTGACAATGTAACTTCGATTTGTATCAACGTCCAGTGTAATAGTGATAGAACTAAATGGAGGCTTTCTATTAAAAGATAAAAATTGAATGACGAACCTCTATCGATTCTACCGAGAAGTAATGTTACTCTATCTAAGCTTAATCTCTCTCAAAAATCAAGAGACTTATTTGCTACTAAGCTGGCATATATTACTTTCAATGAAGTCAGTTTATACATTCATGATAGTTCATGAAAGTAAAGTATTGTTATAAAAGAGTAAAGAAACCATCTATTTACAAGAAAATAACAGTCGGCAGCCAGCCATGATGTTTGCTGCATTAGCGTGCCGAATTTATTTCACTCATTTTATTATGAGCATGTGATAAATACAATTTAATTTATTTAAAACCTTCATTAAATGTAAAAAACTTTTGTTGAAAAGAAAAGTTATATAATTAGTAAGTACCAACCTAAGTTCTTTTTTATTACTCATAAAAGCAAAGGAGAGTTTTGTTCAGTTACCTTAACATTTTCTTTCAAAACTTGAGCTCTTTTATGAACTTTCTTATTTGGATTGCTTTGAAGTATTCAAATAGCACCTTATTATTCTTAAAGTACCTACCAATGATAAGGTGTATTTTAGAATGTTTTTTAGTCATTTATAATCTCGGTAGAAGTAAATTTGAATGTTCAAAGGTAAATATCTTCCATATTCGCATATACCTAAATTTCGAAACCAACCCTATCGGGCTCACTCCAAAAATTATAGAAATTACAGAAATATGAACTTCAATAAATCTTTTATTTTCATGCCAAGTTTGTATTTATTGTTTGTAAAGTTGCGGTATAGTAATATATTCATAAAACGTCACTTCAACACCATGGCGGCAGGGTATCATCCAGAACTTGTCTGAAGTTGGACGCATGCAGTTTTGAACTTACTGCTCAACTTTGCCCAAGTGCCGCGCCAATATTGTTTGTGAAGTAATTTTAGTGCTAAATGCCCGTTTACTGGTCATGCTTACAATAAAATGGCAAGTTATATTATCTGGTAATAATAATTTGAAGCCATTACACTCATCTTCTCCTGTATACTTAGCGGTGAGTTGTGCCAAAGTGTAATTTCTGTATATTGTTGTGTGCATGAATTGTATTCGCTCTGTTTCCATTTGTGGAGACCTGTTATTGGCCCGATGGTTTTAGCTCTTTTATTTTACTCTATTGTATCGCTGTTGATCTTCCGAAAATTGTAAAAAAAAAAAAAAACTTGTTAAAAAAATATTTAAGTAGGATTTATGCTGCAAACTTTGAAATTGCCGTTTCTCCCCTTCTCGCAGGAATTTTTTAATCTTTTCTCAGTGCTCTTTTACACTCTTCAAGGAACACACATGCCGGTTTTCCACGCACAGTACCACAGTAGTTTCGGGGTTATCTTGTCAGTCACTCAAATCAGTCAATCAGTAACAGAACTCTTCTGTCTATATAGTTTATTCATACTAAAATTATATGTGTTAAGCGCGTGTCTACTATTGTATTTAATGGCAATGTAGTAGGTACCACCACTCAAGCGTCAGCATCAACAACTTTCCCCTGCAATACTGGAACTTACAGAAGTTCTAGGAGGTACTCAATGGAGGTACCGCATAGCGTATTATTCGATATTGTTTATAGGAATTCCTCGACTTCGTCTGGAATTCGAGGCTTTAAGCGAACTGGAATCCAACATCAAGTATTTACGGATGAAGTTGCAGACGCATTTCTGAAATTATAATGTTTCAAAACGTAAATTTATTAGTTGCTTCCAAATAGTTTGCTTGAAAATTATTTTAGACTTCTCCGGCTGTGCTTTTTTTTTGAACATTTCGATCTACACAACAATATCACATTCTAAACTAATTTAGGGTGTGCAAAGCCTCATACCGCTAACGTAAACGTAATATACCGATTTTATATAAGAATATCATTTTTACGCTCTTTTTAAACTAAGCCTCACACCAACGTCACTTCACTCATATAAGTCCTATAAGTTAATTGAGGTCTTAGAACGTAGGTACTACATAAAGATTATGCACTTATGTATCTTCAAAACTTCCTTTAGAACTGATGCAGTAAACTTCAGTATCTAATTATGCAAAAGTGCAAATGTAGGCTACCTGCACCGGCTACACATTAGCAAGTTGCCAACAATACATAATTTAGGCGAAACGTGATTTCAGACATGTTGCGAAACTTGGCAAATTACGGCACTAAGTTGTGAATGTGCTCACGTGCTTTTAATTTACGTAACTGGGTAAGTAAAAAGTTACTTAAAACAACTATCAGGATTTTGTGGCATGGTATGTTGTTTCTTGGTAAGTTAACCAGATTGGTGTGAATCAGTGTCGTTGCAAGCAAAATACAAAATTTTCATAAAAATTTACTATAAAATAAAATTTTGCCTATTTAGGTTGGTAGGTAATAGGCGCCTTAAATAATTGTGATTGCATAATTAAATCCATTCTTTTTTTCTATGCAAAAGTGATTATCTGACTTCAAAACGTTTTCCGAAAGGAATAAAATATGACTGCAAAGACTTTGTGAACAAATTTCTATTAGCTAAGCCATTTTTCTCGTAACATACAATATGAAAATTGAAAGCATCTAAAAATAAAATTCACCAACAGCTTACTTAAGGATATGGTAGGGAGCCTTTGGTATCTACCTTTTTGATACGAGTCAGTCAATATAATAATGTATATACCGGTTTTCCTTAATACAAAGACATTTCTACGAACACAAATAAGTAAACTGGTAGGTACATTGTTTATTAAATAATGGAAATTAAATATATATTTCCACGAGACATTTCCGTCTTTTCCTTAAGAGCCACGTCTTTGTTCGGCATCCCATAGTGACGGCCTCGGTAAAATCTGAAAAAGAAAATTGGAAAATACACAGATAAAATATTATCCTTTGAACGCAAGAGGTTAATGCATTAGTGGAATTAATGTTTTTTTTACTTTTCTTTCAAGTTGGATACGAACGAAATCGGACGGAAGCGATTCGTAATGGATTGGAGAGAATCGATAAAATCTATAAGATTTGTGAAAAGATTAATGAATACGTACTTGAATGTATTTTGTTGTTATTTTATATCCATTGTTTTAGCTTAATAACCTGGGTTTTTAGTATCACAATGAGGTGAAATATTTTTATGTGCTTATGCATATAATTTTGAATGGGTTTTTCATATGGACTGGACTGGTTTAGCTGGATTAGTTACCTATCGTTCTCGTTTCGCAAACCATATTTTCCTACCTTTTTAAGCAAAATGTTTGTAATATCTCATAAATTTTCCGATCTATTTTCGTAATGACTAAGATTTTCTGGTCTATCCTCAGTATACGCAGCTGGGCATTTCGTGAAATCCCCGCAGGTCCTCTTAATGAATGCGGGCCCTCGCCACTAGATCCGCTAATCTCCAGTGGTACAGGCTCCCAGGCAAATACAGGCGTCAACGCAATCCAGTTTCACAGTTAGACTGAGCCACGCTAGTGTTGATGTGGAAGGAAAACATACATAGATAAACTCACGTTGAAGTGTGTCATACGAGTGTTGTAGTGATTAGTGCTGTAATTGTGTAGCTTGCTCCACCTAATAAAGTGTTCTTAAACATACGCCTCCTTTTTAATCGACAGCTCCGAATCACCGTGACCCCGTTACCCAGTACGTAACAATTGTAGTGGTTGGCAGTATTCGCAGAACTCTATTTGCTATGGTTTTGACACACCCGAGGGCTTAGAAAAAGCAATATTTTTTTTCGATCGAATTGATAGATAACTTTTATTCCAATAGAAAGCTTAGGATGAAATCTAACTGCTAATGGTAATGTTATATTGCTTGGCTAAGTGTTTTTGATGATATTCGTTATTCATGCTATAGGCTACACAGATTTTTTTATAAATATTAAATATAGAATTATTATTATATTAATAAAATTATAGTAGGATTTTTATTTAGATATCGGCCTAATTTTATTATAGGTTGTATTACAGAGTGCAACAAATAAATACCTGACGGTGTACAAGTTAAACGGTTAAATGGTGATTATATGAATAATTATTCTGTTTTGTGAAACAGGCTCTATACATCAAATGTCTTTTGACGATTGCCAGTAATCGATGCGAAAACACGGAAAAAATTATTTAGGCTTCAAGGAAACTGTAAGTTGCTCGTCTGTCTGTCAGACTATAAGGGCCGAAACACAAAACCGCGTTGCGGCGCCACAACGCTATAATCGGCAGTGGCGTATTTCAGCGTTGTGACGCCATACTTGGTGACAATGATTCACTAAATCTAAAAAAACTCTTGATTTAAAGAAAATGTTGGAAACCCGATGGCCTTAAAAAATCAAAGGCTATACTAACTCTCTAACGAGAGATGTATATGTTGACAATGATTCAGTTTGTTTCTATTACTTTTACAAATAATACACGTCAACCCGAAGGCAGTTATCAAATCAAAATGTCTGACGTTGATGTCGATATATTAATAAATTTGATTCAAGAACGCTTTGTTTGTGGGATTCTAGTGACGAAACTTATAATGACAAATTTATAAAACAAGAGACATGGAAAAGTATTTGTGAAATCATTTATGATAATCAATCATCAAACAATTATCTTTACAAAGGCAGAGAGACGTCTATCCACACTCTAAAATCATGGCTACCCTACCGTACAACAGTAAAACGCTCTTTTTCACGGCGCGTTGCGGCGTCTCAACGCGGTTATGTGTTTCGGCCCTAAACATCGGTGCGCTGGCTATGTTGCTCTCTGTACATAATATCAGTGAGCGTGTATCGATCATGCTAATTGGGTATTTAGGGGATTTATCATTTATTAATTTGGATCATCAGGCATTATAATAATTCAAATGTTATATTTAGTAGACTGTCTTTTTAGATATTTTGAGTACAATTTCCACTAACAGTTTGTTTGTGTTATTGCAAAGAATTTAATAATAATGAAATATTATAAATAAAATCTTTCAACTTCGCATGCACCTAATGCATATTGGCTAGCCACTTTGTTTTTCATATTTATGTATTTACTTAACAAAGTAGAAATATTACGTAGTATAGTTTTTTTGTTTCTTTTTAAAATTGTCAGAAATAAAATATAGCTACATACAGACATAGAGACGGCTGTAGGACTACAGGATCATAAGGGAGATCACACAGCCACGTTTATTACGCGATAAAAAATATTTCTATGCAAAATAGACTATTTGTGATCTATTCATGTGTATTAAAAAAGTCAAATAGTTAAGGCATCAATATTTAGTTTATTGTGATGTAGCTAAAATGTAGTATTCACATACACATCATTTTGACCTCGTGTACGTCAGCTGCGGTGTAATTTGTGGTTACCGCTAGTTGTGGTCACAAGTTAGTTAGTGGTCAGTTGACTACAGTGCCCATTCTGCATCATACACCGAAAATTTGGCATACTGGTAGGTAATATCAATATTTTATTTCACATACCTATATACAGGATGTTTTTTTGTGGCCACCTTTAACGAAGGGTACGTATTCTATACATGAAATAAAGTAAGTTTATGCCAAAAAAAATGCTGGGATTTTTTTTTTTCTTGAAAAAAAAAATTTAAATTCCTTGATCGTGCGAAATTTATAGTGTCTAGTGTTTATGTTAGTTTTTTTTATAGACAGATATTAATTATTTTTCGTGAAAAAATCCCGCTATGCGCGTCTATGTGCATTTATGCAATAAAGATTATTAGGGTTTAAAAAGTTATATTACATAAAATTATTAAAAACGCAGTCTATTTACTCAACTTTGGACCCTAATAATTTGGAAACCAGACACTTCCCAGGTATGCTTCCATGGAGAAAAATGATCGTGATGATGAGGAGATTCCGTAGTTTTCGGGAACGTTGACGACCAAAAATCATTCTGTATAAACACGGCTGTGTTCCCAAAATGAGGCGTCCAGAACTGCAGGGTCACAAAGGAGTTCCCACAGCCATGTTTGGCACAGCGGCAGTGACAAGTTCCTAGCTTATCGCCTGAGAGAATCCCCATGAGTTCCTTAGTCGCCTATTAGGACATGCAACTGTACCTATATGTATGTGTATTCCCATTGGTATTTAGAAGTAATAGGTACCTATGGAGCGAATAATACCTAGGTCATTGGAAAACGGTAATATCATATGAACAAAGAACCATTTCTTCCATAGGTATATGTACCTATATAGTTCGAATATAGAATGAATGCGTCTTCAAAAGTGCTATGCAGGAAAACAGCTTATAATGCTACAATTTTCCCTATCTGTTGATGGCGTCGCTATAATCTATGCAGAGATTTGAAATAACTCAATTTTACCAACGGAAGAGTAACTTTTCCTATTTATCCACCTCAATAGATAAGTTTGTGGCACATGGAATATTACACAGAGTTTGTACCTTATGCGAATAATATAGGTCTGAGTGTTGAATAACTTGCGATTGCAATATTCCATAGCTATAAACCGGTTTAATTGCGTTGCATTGGCGTGTTCTGTTGTATTCAAATGTGGTGCTTTGTATGAGCTCGTGGACGGTACTATTAGTATAATGGCACCTAACATTTTGTAAACTGCGTCCAGTGGTCGGCCATTTTGTTTTTTAGCTTTTAAATAGTAGTAAGATTTTAAATGCTATTACAGAAACCTGGTTACTATAGAGAATAAAAAATGAAGTAAGTATAGAAAATGAGAAAAAGTTTAAATTATTTCTCGTGTAAAATTTGTACTTGTTGTGATGAGTATGATGGGAAACCTGTTTACGAGGATGTGTTCGCGGACAAACGAAACGGATTTTAATTAAACAGAATAATACATACATAATAATATAGGTACACACGACGAATGGGGTAGCCAGAACTGCAGGATCATAAACAAGATCCCACTGCAACTAGCATAGCGGGGATGGATGTAAATTATAGTGACATTTTGCTTATCGCTTGAAAAACGCCCCTGAATTCCTTAGTCGACTCTTACTACATGCACGGAAGGAGATGCAGCTGATGTATTTTAGTAAAGAAACGCATCAGATTAAAACATAGGCTATAAAAGCGTAAAAGGTTTACTTACATACATATATTATAATCACGCCTTTATCCCTTAAGGGGTAGCAGAGTACTAAGGGCCGATAGAACCACATGGTGCCACTTCTGACCAATTTTGAGGGTATAGTTGAGATGTACAAGTTACCACTACCCCGTAAGGGATACTCGTAAAGGCGTGATTATATGTATGTATGTATGTACAAGTTCGGTTAGTGGTGACAGGTGGTCAGCCCATCGTAAAAGGTTTATTAGGCATAAAATAATCCTAGACGTAATTCTACTACATGTTGGTATCATCAAAGATGATGTCTTTGGTCTCTGCTCTCTGGTCTTTGATATCATCTCAGATGAATGATATACAGGTATCATGGCCCGTTTTACCGTGGCAAAAGAATCTCCAACTATACAGCCACCAGCCGATGAACCAATAGCAACGTCAGTCCGCGTAAGGCCCTCATCGAGGACGCACGTGTCGTACCCTCCCTTCTTGGAGGGAAAACTTTTGCTCACGATCCTATATTGCTGTTCGAACTTTATTAAAGCAGTTTATTAATAATGTGAGTGGAAAGCTTTGTGAACAATGTGTGTGACTGTGTGCCGTTTTGTGGACTGTACTTTGATGACTTGATCCAGGATCAACAGAATAATGAGGGGTTTGTACATGTTTACTATTATTTTTAAAATTTTGTAAAGTTTTGCTTGCTTATCTTATTTTGCAGTTTTGTTAGATTCGTCGTAGTTTTTATCATAAAGTTACAAATAAAGTGTTAGCGCTATCTATAGAGCTCTTAGGAAAATCTGCTGGAAAATGGAACAATAAGCTTTTCTGTGACCTAGGGACATTAATTTTGGGCATAAAGGGAGTTTGGTCAAATTAAGAAAAAAAACCTAATCGCTCCTTTTTGATATACTTCTAGAACTTGTTTATAGGTATATCTTTTTCCTTCTATCTCTAACTCCCTCTCCTTTCTCCCACTTCTTCTTTAAATATCTTAAAATCAATAATATAAAATTGTAATTCATATATTTATTGTAAATCATACGTATAATATCTATTATTTTACTGATTATTTCGTTTGTGCGTGTGGTCTGATCACCTGAAACCAGTAACGCTGAAACCGTTAATTTTTTTGTTACGTTTTGAATTTTTTCTTTGTTTTGTTTTTTTATTCACGTTTGCATGTCAACACGTGACATTGACATAGTCTCCGTGTAAGTGAGAGAGAGAGATAACATATCCTGGGCGCCATATCTCTAAACTTGCATAGGTATATCTTTTATTACCCCATGTCTGCCCGTTGGTATCGTACGAGGCGATTAAGGGTTTCCGGGAGGTGGGCAGCAGCGCCTCCCGTGTTGACAACACAGTCCAAAATACAAACTGCGGTCACCAACCCGCCTGCCCAGCGTGGTGACTATGGGCAAATACCCCCTATGGCAGTCTTGTGGCGTGCCCTGGGGGAGGCCTACGTCCAGCAGTGGACTGCAATAGGCTGATGATGATGATGAATCTTTTATTATGATTTTTTAAATTAGACTATGAGAGTTGGTTGTTGATGTCCATTATAAGCTTGCAGAACCTAAGAAATAGGTCATGTACTACTCGATAACTTTGCACATAAATTTTCATAAAAATATCCTCAAAAATACTGGTTACGATTTTAATTACGGCCCAGTATATTAAAATCATAAAAGTTCATAACACAGCATTCACCCTCAAAATTATAAACCTAATATTTAGTTATTAATATACCAACTCTTGCTCGTTCAAATAAATTCATAAAACGCAAAAAATTATCAAATTAATTCCAAACTCTAAATTCAGATCAGAATAATTAATACAGAATGAGGCCTACTTACAACAAGCTCTTAATCGTTAGATTCATGTCTAGTAACATCTAAACCGATTCCATCAATATGCTAATCCACAGATAAACTCTGGGAAGACACTTTGTGCAAGTGGGCCTTGTCCGTCATAGTTAATTTAAACAAGTGTCTAAATTCCGTAGGTTTATTACCTACCTATCTTGCAATAACAAAGAGAGATTCGCGTCAGCGAAATTTGTACATATGGTTTTCATTTTGCTATACCCGAGGAGGGTTGGCGTCAGGTAGGCAGCCGGCTATAACACAAATGCCAAATCTTTGGCAATGTGAGTTTCGAAAGAAACCATGATACGCTAGAATATACCTTTATTTTATATGTAGCACAAGTTAAACCTCAAAATGGGACACTAGCCAATTTTAGTAACATATCAATGCAAATCATGGCCAAAAGAAGCAATAGGAAGTTGTATTTTTTTTTCGAAAATCAAATTGGCGCATGTTTTATGAGACCATACGTACCAAATATTGGAAAAAGATTATAAACTCTACCATATAATTAAATACTGAAGTTGAACCTAGGGCAAATAGAATTTAAGGAGTGCATGAAATCAAATAAACACATGAATGAAACGAAACATGAATATTTTTTTACGAATTCGAAAAAAGGTGCAGAAGTTAGTATCACAAGTTTACATATATGTGTTTGATAAACAGCATTTTGTGTGTGACATTACGTATACTTTGGGAGAACTAACCATACATGAGAAAATGCACAAAAAATATAACATCGAATTTCAAACGAAAAACATAAATAATACTCTATCAGCATAATTCCAGCTTAAAAAACAGTTCCGAATAGTGCTGACTGCGCTTTTAAATACGCGCGCTTTCACCCAGTCTCTATGGGACGCTTCCAACTGGCGCTGGCAGTAAATAAAATGGCCGCGGATGGAGGAAGGACAGCGTGGAGGTGGTCTGATTGGGTCTACAGTCTGTTCGTGGATATAACGTTGAGATTGAAGTGTTTCATTAGTTACTGGCCGTTAGCTGGTAGATAAATTGTTATATATATCTAGGGAAACGGGTTCTTAAGAACTCTAACTTTTTGTCATATAACTATGGCAAAAAGTAGGTACAGTCAAGGTTCATAAGGTAGCATTTTAACGTTTATAATGGCTTATTTGGTTGAGCGCCTATTTATGTGTGTACGCATACATTTAGAGAACCATAATGTTGTAAGTAAAACTAGTACGCAAGCGATCGTTTAATAGAATTCCTATTGGACTTTTGAACGTTATTATACATCCGGACCACAATTACGAATATTATTAATAACTAGTGGACGCCCGCGACTCCGTCCGCATGGACTACAGAAAAAAAACAAAATATCGAAATTATCTGGGATAAACATTTTCCCGGGATAAAAAGTAGCCTATATGTTACGTGGGACCTGTCACAATATATTCCTGAAAACTGCATCGAAATCGGTTCAGCCGTTTCTGAGATTAGCGTGCACAAACGCACAGACAAACCGACAAAAAGACAAAAATTCCAAAAATCATTGTTTTGTGTACTATTGCGTTGATAAAGGTATTCTATAATATTTTTTCTTATATATCTTCCATGTACAGACAGCGATCCGTTACATTTTTATTATATGTAATTATTTATTCATCAAAATCGTATTTACGCAGTGTTTTAGCCGCTACCGTGACACACGCGTATATATAAACAAACATCTATTCATATACATACGTAGAAAAATTTACCATCAAAATAGGTTGTTGCTGTGGAATGGTAGAAAGATAGAGGCAAATGTTAGTAATTTTTTAGTTTACAGTCCAACATTCGCATCTCCTTTATGCACTTATCCTCCATAGCGCGGATAGATGCTGCTAGCGTGATTTATTTTATGGAGCACTATGAACGACATTTTAAATCTTAAAATACGCACTAAATAGCACTGGTCAACGCGCGAAAATATACACTGTATTTCCCAGTACTTTAGGCGCCAGTTTATTTTGTTAAACGTTAGTTTATAGCTTAGATAAATCGGATTTGGTGATGGGGTGTGTAGGTTTATGGCTTGCAATTTTGCTGTAGTTTTATGCATTTTGCTGTGATATTTTATAACATTTTAGCCTAATGTAGGTAGGTACAGCACATCATGGCTGTGTTTTCATCCAATGGAGTAGCTATAATTTCGGGATCGCGAATATGATCCAGCAGCTTTCATTAGCATTGTGGGGTAAAATGTTAATTAACAGTGACAAGTTGCAAGCTCATCGTTTGAGAATACCTCTTACGACAAGGAAGTAGATGCAGCTGATATGTTCTAGTGAAGTCGCGCATCAGAACAGGTAATATGCTTTAACATAATAACAGAACTGAAAAGCACTCTGCCTGAGTGAATTCCATTCAGTAATTGACGATAAGTAAAATGGATAACGGTTGAACATTTAAAATTTTCACAATATCGAAAGCAAGCTATCGAACAGATAGTTTGCAACCTACCGTGATTTTTGTTCATTAAAAAATATTTTCTATGAATAAAAAATCATGGCTGTCTGATCTGATATGAATATTTTCTTTTACGTTATTACCTAATAGATGCCTTCAGTCATAATAGAGAACAATCGTTAATATTTTTTTCCACAATCCATTAGCTTTACCTGAGAATTAATGCTTGCATGTAGGGTTTTTATTGACCAATACCTACAGTTTAGGGCGTCTCTCGGGCGATCAGCTAGAAACTTGTTACTGATCTTTATATTTGAACCTGCTTTGTTATACGTCACTGAAAGATCTTATTTGCGAATTCTGCAGTTCTAAATAACCTATTGTTTGGTACGCAACCGCGTGTTTCTTATAACTAAATGTTTTAAGAAACCTTTCTCGTCTACACGGCAGAAAATAATAAGCTTTCTATTTCCTAGGTCACACCTTAGCCTGGCTGGCAACCCTGGCGGCCATCAGCGCAGCGACAACCGACAAGCGGCCACATTTCTCAGTGGAGCCCCCATCCCGGGTGCTATGGCCTGCCACCAGAGGCGCCACTGCTGTCTGCCGCGCCATCTGGACATCCTACCCCGGAGGTGCATTGGGTCACCTCAGAGGGTCAGGCTGTTACTACTATACCGGGATTACGGTGTGTATCATTGTATTGTACGCATGTTTGTTACATGGTAGTAGTGACCTACTGATTAGTATAAGGACAGAACAGAACATACAAGTAAAAGGAAAGGGCGATTTTCTCTTATAGTAGCTATATAAGGGATCTAAAAAAAGGGTTACACACTATTTACCAGGTAATTTGAGATTTGAAATCAAATGTTAATTTTTCCAGATAGAATAGTCCTGACACTTCGGTAGCACCTACACTTATACTACTCACTTTACTCATGATAATTTGTATAGAATTAAAAAAAAAAAATGGATGTTCGGTATACAACCACAGATTTAAAAATACAAACTAATTTGGGTGAGAGTAAGGGGCATACAAATAGAAGCAGGATTATGTGTACTTAGGTGTCATTTAGGTCCTTGGTGCTCTGCCTACCCCGTAAGGGATAAAGGCATAATTATATGTAAGTATATGTATGTATGTAACAACAAAGGAATGTTAAACGAAATACCATGAAAATAGCCAACTATAAAGAAACTTGAAATTAGAGCCTTTAAAATCACGTGTCTATTCCATATAGTAGTGAACTTTTAAAAAATTCGGAAGTATTCATATAATCTTAAAAAAATAACATATTCCTAATTTGAGTCTCAATGTATTATGTCGATAGGATCTTTATAGTGGGCTAATCATAGCTTTTGACTTAATACCCCCTTTGTTACATCCTGTAACAATACCAGCATAATTATAATACAAGTACATTGTAACCGTAACAAGAATTTCCTTATATAAGCTTCTCATGTATACAATACATATCTACATTGTAATTGGTAAATATAATAAACAATTAGGTACCTACTCACTCGTGTCTAACTAGAATAGGTCCCGGGATAGGTAAAGGTTATATAATATTTTCCAATTTATGTAAGGTATCTTTACCTGCCCGTTGAGATTTGTGCGGTATGCAAACAACTCAGCGGTATTTATTGAGCGCTCCTCTACAAGTATTACCCTTGTGGCGCTGAGGGTAAATGCTTTCACACGATGCCTGCCTTCCTCGAGCTTTTGTCATATTTATATTCAAAAGTTAAAGGGTATATTTATTTCAAAAACGGTATTTTTGTGCCTGGTGAGAGTAGCATTTCTGGTACTTGTCAAATCATAACTTTACACAAACAACAGATTACTTAGTAGTTGGACCAAACCTATACCAAAATAATGTTATTTAGGTCTCTGCCTACTACGAGCGACATAATGTACTCAAAGTTAACCTGGGTACTTAATGCTAGCAGAGCTTTAAGTACTTTAAAAAAATAAAAAATTGTTTAAAGATAATTTTTTTAAAACGAAAAACCGACTTCCTCCCAAAACTCGAGCTTACTAAAGTAAAATTTAACTAAAGGGCAAATATATATTGCGTTAAGCCGTGTACGAAGTTTAGGAGGCATAATATTGTCAGATTTATATAATTTTTATATAAAATAGGCCACATGACAAAAGAGAAAAAGGACTAGGCTTCGAAACTTTACGTCTGACAATATGATGATTATGATGATAATGATGACCTCCGACCAATTTCGGTCATGGCGACCACTTCTACTCCTAGATATTACTAAGTTGGCGTTCATGCGCTCGGAGATGGCTTACATTTACATAGCCAATCTTCGCCCTGAACGCCCGCGCACACAGAGGACAGGTTAGTGCGCCATTATTGTATTATAGATAATGGCAGCAGGAGGACGAGTCTTTAGTTCATTACGTTTAGCGTCAAGGTCAGCTTGACGCTGCTCCTCGAACTCGTGTACTTGCTTTATCACCGTCCTGCGCCACTCTGGTCGTTGTGCTGACAAAACTTCCCATTTAAATGGATCTACGAGTATATTGCATCTCTTCATGTCTTTTCTGAACATCTTTGTATCTGAGGAGTTGCCCGCCGCGTTTCCGCTTGCCCTCCTCTAGTTCAGAAAAGAAGATGCTCTTAGCCAATCTCTCCTCCGCCATACGAGACACATGACCGCACCACCGAAGCTGCCGACGCATTAAGTAGGCCTCAATGGCACTTACATTGGCTCTTCGCAATACTTCGGTATTACGCACTCGGTTGGACCATCTGATTCTCATGATGGATCGGAGGCACTTGAGGTGGAATCGATCCAGATTGCGTATGTGGCGACGGTACATGCACTACGCCTCGGAGGAATATAAGAGATTTGGCAGCACAACAGCCATGTACACACTTATTTAAGCAACATATAATTACACTCCTTCTTCCTGCCCTGTTCCCAATCATTTGGGGTCGGTGCAATATGTAGGTACTCCTTTTCCATTCATCCCTATTATCCGTCATCTCGTTATTCTCATGTCTACCTCTTCCTCTATAACCATCTTACTTCGGACACGGCTTAACGCAACATACAATTTCACGACTTAATACAATTATCTTCATCTTCATAAGCCTATTGCAGTCCACTACTGGACGTAGGCCTCCCCCTGCCATAGGGGGATTTTGTTACTAAAAAGTTCCACTATCTGTTTTTCGGCAGCTCTATCATCAGACCCTCGTTTCCTTTATATTATGTGTAGCTGACCAAAATTCTCTATAAATATCTAAAAACGGACTACTCGTGCCCTTTATATTTGAGGATATCCCTAGATTCCTTAGAGATTCCATCATCAGATATTATGTTTTATATGTGGTGATCAAAACGCTCAGTAAAAGTATAAAAACAGACTACATGTGCCTACAATATTTGAGGATTGCCCTCGATTTCTCCAAGATCCCATCATCAGATCCTGATGTGGTGAATATGGGACCAACCTGGAAGTATACCATGACCAACTATAAAAAAAAATTGAAATCAGTTCATAAACGACGGAGTTCTGAGGTAACACACATAAAAAATAAAAATAAAAAAAATAAAAAAAAAACATACAGACGAATTGATAACCTCTCTTTTTGAAGTCGGTTGAAAATAGCTTTATAGTTAAACTTTTTACAGAAGCGAGTCAGCAACATCTTGCACAGTCTTGTATTTTTAATAAGGTCAGCTTATAATGTCGAGAGAGCAAAAGTAACAAAAGTAATATTGTACTTGTAACAGGTTTTGTAGAGTTACATAATATATTTTTGAGTTTTCTTGTTACATGATAAAGTTTGAAGTTCTTTTCTATATACAGGGTGATCTTTGGTCGTCAACGTTCCCGAAAACTACGGAATCTCCTCATCATCACGATCATTTTTCTCCATGGAAGCATACCTGGGAAGTGTCTGGTTTCCAAAATATTAGGGTCCAAAGTTGAGTAAATAGACTGCGTTTTTCTGCATAAATGCACATAGACGCGCGTAGCAGGATTTTTTCACGAAAAATAATTAATATCTGTCTATAAAAAAACTAACATAAACACTAGACACTATAAATTTCACACGATCAAGGAATTTAAATTTTTTTTTCAAAAAAATTTTTAATTCCAGCATTTTTTTTGGCATAAACTTACTTTATTTCAAGTATAGAATACGTACTCTTCGTTAAAGGTGGCCACAAAAAAACATCCTGTATAGATACACAAGTACAAACTGAAAAATAATTTGGGTGTTTTGCTTTGATCAAAAGTAACAACAAACCTAAAATAAAATAAAAAAAGATTTAAAATAGACAAGACAAAGAAAATACGACAATTGAGACATTTTGCTTCTTTTCACCAAAATCAACGAAACAAATACTGGTCAAGGCTTTGTAAAAAATGTACGTATAAAATATAAAAATAAGCTGTTAAAAATGTGCTTTTAGCTCACATGTTTCTGGTTTATTAAATATTAATATGATATAGTCTCGAATCCTATTCCGAAAGATTCCATTAGGTACTCGTATAAAAACATAGTATAACATCTTCAAACCATTTTCCTTCTTTGTTGCCAATTACGGCGGCGCAAAGTCATACCATTCCCAGTACACAAAGGTATGTACCTAAACTAAATCCAAGGTACAAACATATTTTATCTAACAATTCCTTGGTCTTCGTCTGCAACCGGAAACCATTGCTGAATTAGACTTGCAGGCGTGATGGTCAATAAATATGCAGCTTCTTGTAAAAGCGCCCTATTGGCATTTTGTATACATTAGCGTAGCCAGAACTGTTGGTAACACAAACGACATAATAGAGCCACGTTTAAACTAGAGGGGCTAGATCATTGCCTGTCAGAACACTTCTGAGTTCCTTAGTCGAATCTTCTCATATTCACCAAGGAGAAGCAACTGACGTATTCTAATGAAGCTCCACATGAACACAGGACACTTTGTATAAATGTCTACAAATCTTCTTATACTACGACTAGGCCGAGTTAGGAAGTGAGGACGTGGTACATATGTGTCCAGAAGTTTCTCGATCTTCGTTAGTTTAATGGTGTCATTACCGAAGGGCTTCAAGTTAACTTGCGGGTAGTTTTAAGTGGCTAGATTGGTTTACTTGTTCTGGGATAACTGTTGATTCTATGGGCGTTAGTTTAACTGTCGCATTATGTTTGAAGTTTCTGCTCTGTGACTTTAGTCATCAGTTTAGTGTCTTTGAATATAATCTTCGAAAAGATTAAACGGGTTATTGGATATCTCGTCTACGTAAAAACTAGTCTGCGAGCCAAATGTCAAGTTTTAAAAATGTGCATATACGAGTATAGGCCCTTCTTCAACCAAGTTTTCACTTTTTATGAGACATCAACGTGAATATTTAGGTATCTTGACTGAGAGCATGATGACCAACTCCAGATTGAAAGCTGCTATTGCTGCGATTCTATTGCTTACTTATTTATAAATACGTAAGCAATAGAATCGCTACACACACAATACAATTACAATCTTATCTATCATCAGCTAAGTTCAAGTTTGGGTAGTTTTATGTTCCAAAACTATGAAGAGTGTCATTGTAAAGAGTTTTTCTCCAAATTACTCGTATCTATCAGGCAAACGGAAGCGTATCAAAAACTCACCCGATTAACAGAGTCGTTAATACGTTACTCTACCCATATGTAACAAATGACAATAATAAATCGAGAATACATTCGCAGGAACAAAATTGACGGTAATGTGTGTTCAAGTTGCGAATGTGCGAGATTGCCTCAACTCAGCGAAACTTACTCTATTGAATAAATGCCCAACTTTGCAGCGTATCTTATCTGTTTTGTAAGGATTTTATGAGGTCGATCCACCATTGTATACATACTCGTAAGATAAGATTATGAAGACGTACAGCTAATATTATACCTAATGGACGGACGGACGGAAAAGTATCGACGGATCGACGTATCAAGATCGGTATGAACGGATAGTCGGATCGACGTATGAACGGATCGACGGATCGATTGAAGGAGGGACGGACGGACGGACGGACGACGGACGGAAGGACGGATGGATGGATGGATTTTCTCCACTCCAGCGCCTGATATTATCCGTATTACAGTTTTAACGATAAGAGCCGACGTTTCTATCGGTAGTGAAAAAGCTAGTTATGATTAACAATCGTATGTTGGAAAATCCCAACAAATTTTGCGAATGCGAAAGTTAGTTTGTTTCTTCCCAGGAACCTCCCATTTTGTTTTTTCTCTAGTAACAAATAAACTTCATGCTTCATTTACTCAAGATATCTTCTTGAAATTTCGTATACATAAGATTGGGAGAACGGAGGAAGATATTGGCTACATTCTGTAGCCTACCCGGATGAAGACGCTAGCAACAGCTAATCCTGCTAATATTATAAACGCGAAATTTTGTGAGTATGGATGGATAGATGGATGGATGGATAAATGGATGGAAGGATGGTTGGATGGATGGATGGACGGACGGACGGATAGATCAACGGATCGACGTGAACGGAACGAGTGGTCGGCCACGATTCCTTTCGTGTAAATTTTAGAAAACCCATTAATTTCCGGTTCTGTGGGACTTATAAAAATCCTTTCTTATCGGATGCCTATGTCTGTATGTTATGTAGGTACAAAGAACACACTCTCCAAGTTTCGGGTCCCCAAAATCAACGATTTAGTCTGTGCGTTAAGCTGGCAGGACAACACATATTTTTTGAGAAAAAACTACATTATTACACAGAAATAAGAACTTATCACAACTCCCAGTAACATTTATTACTAAGACATTCGATCCTCCCTTATCACCGCAGACAATGAGACATGAGAATAAAATTACCTTTTGTAGAAAAGACGTATCACAATGGCTTCACTGTCGCTAATGGAAATGTATTGTTTGGATGATATTGTCGGTCCGATGGAACTTTGTGTACCATTCCAAATAATCTTGAAAATAAATATCAAGAGGAATCTAGGCTTTACGTGCGTGGACGTTGTCACGTCATGAGCGGCTGCTAGAAAAAATATGAGAATCATAAGATTACAGCTCAGCATACCTACTCGTAATATAAATAGAGCCACATGTGTGGGCGGTCAATATCCTACCATTAAGCGAAATAATAAATTATCCAACCCATATTAATATAGTATCACAAATTATGCACTAAAGAGCCGGCGAGCAAAGGCTACAAGCTCAGCCAATAACGAACTATCCTTTAAGGCAATATCGGATAACACGAGCCACTGTACAGTTAATTAAAGCAGGGGAACGTTCATTAAGCCTTGGAAAATGTAATTACATATTGGAGCGTAATTACAAAAAAGATAATTCTCGTAGAGACGGAGTATGGGTCGTTTTAGTATGTGTGAGTTATATGGTTTTGTAAAGTGTAATAGCCTCTGGTTTTTACGTACACACATAGAGAAAGATGTAGATAGGTATGTACTTGCAACAGTACTTTTTGCGTTTGTGATATTTTTTACAAGATTCCATATGAAATTCCCATTGAAATTGTATGCTATCATAGTTTGTAGAGGTAGATCGGATAAGTTTTTATTTCGGCTTACTTTTACTATTCATTTTTGAATATGCAGATTGTTCTAACTGATTAATTTTGATGCTGACTTTCTCTAAAACTTAAACATCTTAGTGAACAAAGTAACAAATAGTTTAATTCATTAGTTTAATGTAACCTATTCATCGCCGTGCAATGTCGAGTGATACCATAATCGTTTGTTACACGGTTAGTTTAGCGAGTTTAACGCCCACTTTAGTGTTACACTGCGTGCGTCGGGACGGGCTGAATGTGCACTAAATCACGAAGTTTGTTGCATTAACATTGCGATCCACTGCATTGTAATGTTAGTAACATTGTAAATTAGAAACAATAGCTAGTTTATTATACAGAATCGTATAGTCCCGTTGGTCGTGCACTCCCTTTGGTCAGTCAGAGTAGCAGATAGAGACGCAGTAGGTAGGTAAGGTAAATAAAATATGAGACCTGAATAGTATCACTTGTTTCACCTTGAGAAGTTACCATTTTTTTCGTATATTTATAATCTCACGTCAATACAACTAGGATATAGAGAGCATAGTGAAACATTGCTCACATAATACTCCTACGTGGACAATTTAAATTACGAAGATGGGTCAGACACTGCAGCTTCCTATTCTCCTTATACTATGGAAGTATTCACTTAATGGTCGTAGCGAGAGCGCCTCGAAACGTTGGTATGTTTACGTATATACTGTTCCTATCCAATTTTGGGAAACTAAACTTTCTAAAGATGTGGCTACTATAGGTATAGTGATTTGTGGTATTTTCGCAACTCTACACGATAATATTTAGATATTCAGCTTTCAGTTTTATTTGTCTGACCTTCAAACCAGATTTTTTGCGTGCATTTTAAATATACCTAAAGTTATAAGGGAAGCACGGACAAAATGACAGATGGACAAAATGGCAAAGTTTGAAAATTAGCGAGGCTTGGAATATCAAAAATCAGCAAATCGCAGTCTTTGTGTCGCCATTATTAAATATTAAACCAATCCGGGCGCGCTTCGTTTCGACACAACCTAATGTTTGTTTTCACCACCTTCAAGTTTGTTTTAAGCTCTGAAAAAAATTACACTTTGCAACGATTTACACTCCTGATCGAAATGAAACTCCGGAGAAGGTTGGCTTAGATGTAAGCTGTGCTTCCGTTGGGTACATGCTGCCTGTTCTGATCTACCAAAGAAAATAAAGAGTGTGAATTATACATAGTTATAATTGCACTTTATTTAGTATGTATGTCATTTTGTCCATATAGGTACATGTAGAAAATGAAATTTCGGTAATCTAATTTTAAAAGAAGATATTTTCTTTCTACGAGTTGAGTGTAACGACACTAGTTGATTTTACAGCTGATTTATCAAAGAAGTTACTATTGCATAAATTTCCTTTCTAAAGCTTTTAAATAAATGTTCATGGTGAAAATACGGGAGGTATGGCATTTGGTCCGTACTTCCCCTATAAGCAGAAGTACATATAATCTAACAATACATATAATCACGCCTTTATCCCTTACGGGGTATGCAGAGCACCAAGGGCCGATAGAACCACATGGTGCCACTTCTAACCAATTTTGAGGGTATAAGTTGAGATGTACAAGTTCGGTTAGTAGTGACAGGTGATCAGCCCATCGCCTACAAAACACCAAGACCCTCTTGTCCCTCTACTGAGTTGTACAGTATGCCCGGGAAGAGAAGCAGCTGTAGTATTATACGTTTTTTTTTCACTCCCAGAGCAGCATAGCAGAAGTACCTTTACTATTTATTTAAATACTAACGGACACCTGCGACTACATCTGTATAAACACTGTCAGCACCAAAGGTTCGCACTCAACCTATAGCTAAGGGCCTACTAATAAAAAGCTAACTAGGTATAAGCCATATAAAGTTTAATTTGACAGGTATTCAATATATAGGTTGTTTTTTCTTTGCCACCCTTAACAACGTACGTACGTACTTACTTTATACATTAAATAAAGTAAGTTTATGCCAAAAAAAATGCTGGGAAACAATGTAAATTTTTTAAATAATAAAAAAAAAATCTTGATCCGGCAAAATTTATAGTATCCAGTATTAATGCTAGTTTCAAGCCTCGAGCACACCGGATGCATATGCGCACACGTAAGCGTAGACGTACACGTACCTCTGAGTTTAATGTATTGAACTGTCACCGCTTGACGTCTATGCTTACGTCTACGCATACGCATCCGATCTGCCCGTGCCTATACAGTTCCATACATTACAACTCAAAGGTACGTATACGTCTACGCTTACGTGCACGCACACGCATCCGGTGTGTTCGAGCCTTTATCATTGACAGATAGTAATTATTTCTCGTGAAAAAATCTTGCTACGCGCGTCTATGAGCATTTATGCAGAAAAACGTACTCTATATACTCAACTTTGGACCCTAATATCTTGGACCAGACACTTCCCAGGTATGCTTCTATGGAGAAAAATGTTCGTGACGATGAGGAGATTCCGTAGTTTTCGGGAACATTGACGACCAAAAATCATCCTGTATACAGGGTGTTTTTTTGTTGCAACCGTATACGAAAGGTATGTATTCTATACATCAAATAAAGTTTGTTTATACAAAAAATATTGCTGGGAAATGAGTTTAATTTTTCAGGTAATTTTTTTTTATACATTTGGTCGCGCGCAATGTTAAGCTAACATCGCTCAACTTCGTCCGTAACGTGGTACGAGGTTACGTAAAACGGAGAATAACATCAGTGCATAAAACTTACCTACTAACCTATTTGTTTAGTCGAAATCCTCGGGAAGAAATATTATAACAAATGCGAATTATCTGCCATCTTATCCTAGCATAAACCTTCCAAACAGAATACTTAATAGCAAGTAGGTACTGCATTTTCCACCGGCATCGCCGTCATTTTACCATTGCCTAACTCGCGAAGCGAATCACCAAGGACCACAGAAAACCTACAGCCATCACAAACAATTAACATCATAAAGAAACACATGAAATTAAAATTAAACTAAGACAATATTTTTTACGTAAGTTCCTAAGTACCTAAATGATACGAGTATTTACCAACAAATTAAACGGAACACAAAGAAAGATCTGATTAATAGTAGTTAGGTAACTTAGGTACCTACCAAAATAGTTATGTGAGAGGCAGGTACTTACCTAATTGTTGTCGGGGTCGTCGGGAGGAGGCCTCTCAATACGTATCAAATATTGCTCAATTACTGTAGGACACGGCATGTCGAGAGCGATGGCCATGCCGCTGGCGGAGCACTCGAGCCGCTGTCCGAACCCCTAGCGCCGGATTCACGTTCATGACGGCGAGAATAGCGTCCTGAGCTGCAACTGAAATTTCTTGGCCACTGCCATGGGAAACCGGGACAATCGGCTGGTTTTCCAGGATGCGGTAGACGGCCCTCAAAATAACCGAGAATCAGTGGGTTGCTGTGCTTCAGGATGCCTGATGCCGTACTCACGAAGAGCCAATGCTGCATTTCCATCGGCTCTGCCATAGCAGTACACCATGTTTAGGTATTCGCGCGAAGTGTACTGATGCGGAATTTTTTCAATGTTAATCAATAAATACCTAAACTGCACAATAAAACAAATACACACACACACACACACACACACACACACACGCGCGGTAATCAGTACTTAAAACACAAAAACACAACTCGAGAAAAGAAAAAGCGTACGCATCAGGTGACGTATCAAACCGAACTGAATATGAAAAAAAAATCGCAAATAATAGGTAACACAAAAAAAATTGTCATTAGGGCGAACTTACACGTTCTCACAATTTAACACGTACAACACTGAGCCGATTTCATTGCAGAGGGAAGTGAGACAAGGAGATGTTATTTCTCCGAAAAGAAAAAAACTAGTGGATGCCCGCGACTTTGTAGACTACAGAAAAAAACAAAATGTCGAAACTATCCGAGATAAAAATATTTTCCCGGGATAAAAATATTTGCCCGGGATAAAAGTTAGCCTATGTGTTAATCCAGGGTGTCAGCTAACTCCATACCAAATTTTATTAAAATCGCTCCAGCAGTTTTTACGCGAAAGAGTAACAAACATCCATCCATACATACTCACAAATATTCGCGTTTTTAATATTAGTAGGATTTTCAGAAATTATCCAATTTTAAGTGTGTCCTATTTCTCTTGCTCTAGTCTCGCATATTTAACCCCAAGGTCCCGCAAATCTGTGTAAGTATAAAAGTTGGCAATCCTAATCGTGATACTGTAGTTGAATGTGTAAGATTAAGTAAGTAAATAAATCATGATATATGGGTGTAATAGTATAACTAATCTAAGCGAGAAATTAATGATATTACGGTCCGATATCGTCATCAAAGTATCAACCAACATACATAAACATCAGTCCCGATTTGTCCCGTAATATCGACGAGACATCGTCGTGTATAAAAGCCCTAATGGATGAACTAAGCGGTCATCCCGTCCATTGATTTTAAATCTTAGTGCATGACCATAAGATTTATTTTTCAATTATTTATTTGTTCAATACTTTTGTGCTTGATAGGTATGAATTTTATGTAGGTAGGTGTAGGTAACTTGTCGATTTTATTGAAGTTTGAAGAAGTTTCTGATTATTGTGAAGGATGTTAATTGTGCTATTAATTTAGTTAATTAAAAAACAAAGTATGTACAAACTAAATAAAGTACCATTAAATACATACTAGAGTACGATTCACCATAGTTTTGATGGATGATGGCGCTAGTTAGTATGTGTATGACCATCTGGTTCACTGAATTTTCGAAATCAGGAACTATTGAGGAACTTGCTTTTTAAACTTTACTTTTTACTTTAGGTACTTACAAATTCCGGTTTTATCCTAGGTTTTTCGTGTTGTTTGTTATTACTAGACTAGAGTAAGTAGCAGATATTTAACGCGTAATGCGCTGTAATTATGCTTTGCTATTTTGAAAGGAAATTTATGATATTTAGGTAGATAATAGGGTCGATTCCGGCATTCACACTTAAACCTAAACCTAATCTTAGTCAGGTCTCTCCCATCTCTCTCCATTCTTAACATAAATGGCTGTGTCTTAAGCATAAGTACCAGTTATTTTTGAATGGTTGAATGTGATTGAACCTAACTAAACGCACGATATCAACGAATGCATTGAACATCAGTCCCGGAGGAATATCGATATGTAAGAAAGAGTGCAAATAAATGTGCGAGCGAGCGCGCGCGCCGCGCGCCTTTGCGGTTGTTCAAAGGCGTTGACAAAGATACCGCTCGCTGCTACAAACAGACACCGCCGGTCGGTCGACATGCGTGCACGGGTTCAAGGGCGGGCAGCTTTACACGTGCCACCGTCTGTAGCGTGATAGCTTTCGAATTTCGTTACCTAAATGCTAATACCGACGAAGAATTTATTGTTGTTACGTTAATTTTGACAATGGTGTTTACTGTTTATAATTAATTTTCCGTTATTTATGTTATGTGTGACTTCGTCATTTTATTAAACTTGAAGTTATTGATGAAGAAGTTTGTGATTGTGATTTTTGCCCTAGAAAAGGTACCTACTTACTTACTTGATTGTTTCGTAGCTTAGGTAGCTCGAAAGAACCTAAATTAAGGAAGTTTCCCGCGTATCGCGTAGGTAGTCAATAGTACCTACTACTATTATTAATAATTTACACTGTAGGTACTGTAGTTTCAAGTTAGTGTGCCTACCTAGTTAGGTTATTCCTGCATGTTATGAGGATTAGTAAGAAATAGACACTGGAAACTGGAGAAGTTTCGATCGATAGCCGGCAAGAGCTCGACCGGGCAATCAGCTGATCGCTAGCGAACCACGTTCCTGTCATACCTAGTAGGTATTGTGCACCATCTCTCATTTGTGTGTCCTCGAACTTTTCCACTAAGAATACGATCGTAAATGTAGGTAGGTACCTACTTCATTAATAATAAGAACTAACTTTTTTGTGTTAATAACAAAGTAGTAGTTTTGTCTTAGCTGGATTTTTCGTGTTGGTTGTTGCTGCGAGTGTAGCCTAGTGTAGGTTTGAATATGCTTCGCGCGAGAAGCTAGAGAGCCGAGATACCGATTCTAGTACTCGTAGCATTACCCACCGCGCGCTGTAACTTTTGCCTTGGATTTTTGATAGGAAATGTTTGGAATTTAACTAACGTTTCTTCGGGAAAGATGTTTGTTAGTCATGCCTACATGCATTTCTGCCAAAAAATGCAACTTGATAAGTCGACTTTAGACCTCAATATCTTGGAAACCAGACACTTCCCAGGTATGCTTCCATGGAGAAAAATGTTCGTGATGATGAGGAGAATGCGTGGTATTCAAAAACGTTGACGACCAAAAAATACCCTGTATAGGTAGGTATTTTGCTGTCAAAAATCAAGTATTACGAGGTTGTAACTTTATGCTCGGTTTATTAGCAGGGTATGTGTGGTAACTGATGTATTCTTGACTTACTTAACTTATGTTCTAGTGTCTCCCAAGACTCCCGGGCCTCCATTTTTCATCAAAATTCGTCTAGTAGTTAGATTAACGATCTTTTTTACTTTTCCTGTTCATGATATTAGTAGCACAAGTACTTTTCTAGGACTCAATGCAATTAAATAAATTCTATTTGAATCTGAATTATCATCCTGTCGTGGTTAATTTTCTGAAATATATTTTCAACGGAAAACCACCGCTACAGTCAGTTTGGAATAAAAATAAGTACGTGTAATACCCAATATATTTTTCCCAGGGCGAATTGTCAAATTGCAAGATATTGAAGCAGAAAATTAGATCTTCTTGTCAAAGTATACTATCCCTGAGGAATCTCTCATCCAATCAGATGGAGTCTCAATGGTGTAGGTTTTATATTGCGTACTGTACTGAGGTAGAACTTCAATGGGTTGTGGGTTCCCGGGCCGGAAAATTGGCAGATCAAAATATAATAAGATGTAATCTGTCATCGCGATAACTTTACCTTTTCACGTATATTTGTAAAGCAAGCGAGCAATTTGAGATTACAAGATGGCGTCACTAAGTACATAATAGTAAAGTTGGAAATAAACCTATGAATCTCATTTACACCTACCACAATTTGCTTGATCTGTTGATGGAATACTACTAGTCAGTGATTCGTATAAACAAGCGTTAGACTTGTTAGTTAAGCGTTACGATAGCAAATAATTTACAAGATGTGTAATTACTAAAAACTTATTATTGTAACGCTTATCTGTATATTTTTCCCATTAGACACGTGCTTGCCGACGGACACTTGGTGATTGGCGCCCGCCGATCCCTGCTGGACGCCGGCAGTGGCGTCGGTGGTGCAGTGCTTCGGTGTAGAGCATCCAATCGAGCTGGCACCGTCCTGTCACGGCCGGTGTTGCTACAGCCAGGTATGATGTTCTTAATAACATTCCAGCAATATCACTTTTATAGACATCAAAGGTTGGTGTGTTTATATTATAGACTTCTTATGATTATGATCTCGGTAACATTTATAACTTAACTAAAGGTGAAATCGAACACAAATAATTCGAAGAAAAATGACATATTGTGTGCTATGGGCCTAGCTACGAATACGTTTACGTCCCTTTTCTTTTTAATTCTAACATCAAGGGCAGGCAAATCGCGTTAGGTTAGGTTATTATAATTTTATGTTTATGATAAAATGTATTTAACTTATAATTATTTTGTTCTACGCAATATCAAATGGATCCATATTCCTTATCTGCTCAGGGATTGGGAGTTATTTAAGTCGGTACTTCGAACCATTGCGGTCAATAAGTATGGATCTTGAATGACCTCCTTTGAAGTAAATACTTAATAGTCAATAATTTATTTCATTCATATGTAGTTAAGGATCTTAATTAATAATTGACAGATAACATATAAGATAACATATATATACCTATATAATATATTACTTATTTTTTTCAAAGAAAACAGTTAATGAATATGAAATATTATTTTAATTCCGGCCTCTTCGAGAGGTTTCGTAAGAGTAATTGCAAATAAATATGTATAATGTTTTCGAATAGAGGTTTTAATAAGACATTTATATTCAATAAGGAAACCTTGGTTTTTGAAACAAAGTATTTTTTTCCGAGAAACGTAATGTCGCTCAATCTTTAATTAAAACTTCCCAACTCCTCTTGAGACTGTGTAATTGGACTGGAATATTATTCTTTTGTAAATGTGTACAAAATACTCTTCTTTGTTCCTAAATGAGACGATATAAAGCTACGGCATACTAAGATACCTTTTTTACCTTTTTTGTAACCTGTACAAAAATACATACGGACAGGGTGTTTTTTCGTTGCCACCCTTAACGAAGGGTACGTACTCTATACATCAAATAAAGTAAGTTTATGCCAAAAAATGCTGGGAAACGATGTAAATTTTTATGGATTTATTTTTAAATTACTTGATCGGGCGATAAATTTTTAATATTTTTAATTTTTCATAGACAGATATTAATTATTTCTCGTGAAAAAATCTTGTTACACGCGTCAATGTGCATTTATGCAGAAAAACGAAGTCTATTTACTCAACTTTGGACCCTAATATTTTGGAAACCAGACACTTCCGAGGTATGCTTCCATGGAGAAAAATGATCGTGATGATGAGGAAATTCCGTACTTTTCGGGAACGTTGACGACCAAAAATCATCCTGTATACCCAACAACCCAGACTTTTATATTTTTAATAAATCTAAAATATGTATTGATCTTTATTTGAATGTAGGCAAAAGGTCCGAACTTTAATTTAGGTATAACATTTATTTTCGTTTGTGCATACTAGTGGGCAGAACTCTCCATTTCATTATTCTATGCCCAGGGTCATTTTCGATGGCACTCCACTCGAGTTTGTCTCTAAAATAAAGAATCTAGGCCTACACATATCTGATGACATGTCGTGGACCATTCAGGTGTCGGAGCTAAATAGTAGGATATACTATTATAGTATGCAACAGCTAAAACTTCATACAGAACTTCCTACACATATCGGCCAAGATCACGTTAGTCAACGCTCTGTTGCTCCCAATCACTGACTATGCTGTTGTCTGCTACCCAAATATTACAGAAGAAATTAAGAAGAAGACTCGAAAAACATAACTTTCCTTCTGGCGCGGACGGATAAAAAAGGATTTATGTGATCTTGGTTTTGGATATCTTTTGTGTTTCTGGTTTAGAGCCACCGATGAGGTTGGCCCAGGATAGTGGCGTAGTGAGAGTCTTTACTCGTTAGTAGTCGCAGGAGGCTGTAATGGAACGTACTTGGTGATGCAATGCGCCGCAGTCAGCACCCACTGCGTGCCGATGAGCGCCGCGCCGCACAGGTAGCTCGCAATGCTGCTCTGGTATTCTGACTCTTACTGCCACTGCTGTTCGCCTATGGAAGGATCTACCAGTAACGATTCGGGAGTCTTCTACTGTGGAGGTATTTAAGTCGTGAGTAACGGAGCACTACATAAGAGTCCATAACCTGGTCCATTTCTAATGTCATATTATGTGTAAGTATGTACTAATTATAGAATTAAGTGTGCTTAGCTACTAGTGTTTTGTCCATTGCGCTACCTACACATTCTCACCATAAATATTGGATAACTGGTAGAGAATACTGTACAAACCTTTAGACGTGCAATAAAGAATTTTAATATTATTATCTCTTCTCGGGACTACAGAGTCCCGGTTCTTTGAGCGGCGTGCATCGGGTCGTGGCCAATATGTAGAGGCTCTTTTAAGAGAGCTTTAATACTCGTATGGTGTGGGATACACATGGGGAATACCATCGCCGACCGCATTATATGATACATCCGGCGATGGTCCCCGCCATGTGCAAGACTGTTGGAGTGCAGAGCTATGTCGTGCATGAAAAATAAGGTCATGGACTATGTCATGGTTGGGTAACTGGGCTATTGCAGGAGACTAACGGACGCCTGCCATTACAATCAAGTCTCAAAATTGCTAGGTGGCAGGCAGTGACTCGCCGACTCATGTCATGGGCCCCCTGAAACGGCCGCACGCACGGAGCGACAAAGGGGGCAACATATGAGCGGCTAGGGTGCCCCTGGACTTTAAACCAAAGCCAACTCGCCACTTACGGATGGGCACGTCCACCCTCGAGCTGTCATAGTTCTCGCGACTCCACTCTGCTCGGCCGGTGAAGGCAAGGTAGAAGCGGGGGAACTGTTCCTCGTCAGACCTGACTCCGACGTCGGAGTTGAGGAACAGGGTCTTCCCCCGGGAGCACTTCAGGTCCGTGGGAACGCTACCTCCCAACAGCTCGCCAAAAGCTGCCCTGCGGGCTTATTATTATTATTATGTTTTAAAAAAGCTTTCTTCTTAGAATGAATAATTTGACAGGTTGATGTTTTTTTCAAAGTGACGACTTAACCCGAGCTAATGGAAATGGCATTTTCTATAAATAACACAGTGGGTGTCACTCCGCTCAATAGTTTTTAGCCTTGTGACCCCAATTAGAATATTCTTTTTATTCTTTCTTAAAAATCAAAACAACACGGACTAAATAAATTAAATTATGAATAACTGTGACATTGCAAGTTGAATTCAAAAATTTTTAATAACCGTATCTGCAAACAAGTAATTACTTAAGAAATCGCTTGTTATGATATTAAACGATTCTTCATTATTTATTTTTAACTTTTTACAGTTCTACGAGTTTATAAAAAAAAATTCTTAACTATGAAATTGAGCAATTGTTTGAGTAGACGTAAATTACTTCTTCTAGAAACATTGATCACTTTTACAGGGGGGAAAATCTGTCGAAAGGAACAAGGTCTATAATTCTATACATGCGGAGTCAAGTGGACATCTAGTATTGATATTCGTACGGACATTTTCCCTTTTTTAGCTAGCGAGCCAACAAAACAAAAGTTACCTTGTTCGAAACTCTCTCTCTCTAATGTCATTTTTAATCCCTTAATTAAAAGTTGGTCTGGGCAAAAAACTCCAGTAGTCAGAGGCTCTTTTCGTTTTATTCCATATTTCCCCCTGTTGGGAAAAGTTAATAATAATTGGTTCAACTGAGCCCCAAGTTGTAATTTGTTCTGCCCTTTACGTAGTACATTTGCTTATTGAATAAGCGTGGTTTACAGTTTCCATAATTTTCAATTGTTGTGTATTTGGGGCGAGGTAAGTAAGTTAGATGAATAAGAACCCACTTTTCATTCATTAGCTAATGAGAACAAGTAATATTTTTGTGAATACAATAAAGTTATTAATTTTTTACTTAGTAAATGAGTTATTTTAGAGAGAAGCTTCGTGTTATGATGACAACCTACCATATTTTGCATTTTAGTACTACTACGGTTAACTGTATTATTTTCCAAATATAACGTGAAATAAATCTATGAGTGCATTTTTAATTTTTCACGATAAAATTCAATGCAAAGCAATAGGAATATTGTTGCAAATATTGGATATGTATATTTGTTTATGTTATGAAAGAATATAATATTACGATAGATTTTGATAACCCTTGTTTATTATTATTATTATGTAAGAATTTAAAATAAGTGCAGAGCTACAGAAACGCTTAGGGTGTTTGTGACAACCAGGTAAATATTGATATGATGATTTCAGACCATGATTCTGAGTCGAAAACCACTGAAAATTTTCAGGAAAAAATGGTGTGTTTCCTTTAAGTATGCCTTAGATAATGACATAAAAACAAAATTTTAACCTATAGATGATTGAAAAAAAAGTTGCGATCAAAAAAGTTCAATTAACTGATCAACCCCAAAGGAGACTCATAAGTGATCCAAAAAACACCATTATACTAACTACTATACTACTACTAAGCCCAGTTAACTAATCACAGGATCGCCCGATACAATTGGCGCGGAAAGCAAACATTGTGGATATTCAAATTAAAAATGCATTTCCTGCGAGCTATAACACTGTCATGTAACTCGAAACTATGGTACTTGTTCAGTATTTGCCTGGCTGTCACACACACCCTTTAAAAATTACCTACGCATTATCATTTATTTGAATGCTATGCGGCTTTGTAGACGCCCTTAGATTTTAAAACAAAATATAATTAGGTACCATAACTTACCTACAAAATTAGAAAGTAAAAGTTAGTGTAATTCCGGAAAAGGCTAGTCGTTTTAGTAACTGTTGAATTTAAGAGCACAAAGGAAAAGGTAGGCATTAATGTTAATAAAATGTAATTTAATTTGAATATTCGAAAGAACTATGGCAGGATTTTACCTGAGTGATTTTCGAGGTGTCTTAAGATACTTATAGATAGAGAAAAAAATGGTTGGTGTCATATCGACATAACCTCTAATTACAATATTTTAATAACTTTCTTTTCCGGCCACTATGAACCAAAATTCTCGCTACCAAACCAAAAGACATTATTTCAAACATAGACACTCAAATTCGCTTTCAGGTAAAGCATTGTATGGGACCTTGCATATGTTCTTTCTTTTCTATTCCATTATGAGGCAACTCTATGTAATGAATATTGTTTGGATATAACTTATTATTTGTAAACCTCATGATTTCTACTTGAAATGCTTATTAATATCTGAATTATGGGCTAAACGTGACTGTAGGAATCTCCTTTATGTTTCTGCTCGTTACTTCATTTTAGGAACTCAACCGTTTGTATAAATATGTATGTATAAAATGCTTATTTCCAGATAGAACTTATTGCGATAAGACAGTGTTTATTGCACTAAAAGAAGTTCAACAAAACATCCTACGAAATCAAAGATAAAACTTTATGAGTTATATCTCTTTCGAACTAATTTGCACAAGATCCTAAAACATAAGCGTTATTTACATTCCATCTATTAATAATTGTCATTAATTTGGATTATAATAACAATTATAATCCAAATTAATTTTCAATTATTGCAAACAATCCATGTCAATAATGTGACTGAAAACTCACACTTCCACAACTGAATATCGGAATTCCTCCTAAATTGACTTCGCCATTAATCAGTGAACTCTCAAAGAGAAGTAAATAACCAGCTTCACTGACACTCGTTAACTTTGATTAACTTCATTACAACATCGTTCCTGCTGTTGTCCTCCTACATAAGCGCTAGTGTCTTCGTAACTCCAATACCATTTTGCTTATTTTACTAAGTTCTATGTAAATCCGCAGCACTTTGTTATTGAAACAGATATTACACGAATATCTCAACAGCGACATGCTCCAACGGTGTTAACATAGCAATTTGTAAGCTGCTATCCGTGAAGGGAACGTTAAGTGTCATGTATTTATTATTAAAGTGCTCTTAGACGATTATTTCTAGTATTGGAGAACACACTTTGCCATTAAATTTATGTGTAGGTGAAATTTCTAATTTAGTAACTTGTTTTTACCTGACTGCGCCAGAAGAAGGGTTATGTACGTTTGTATGTTTATTTATTTGGCACGCCTTGGAGTTTAGTCGGCTTGTCGCATTTGACCCTGAAAGGTATCATTACATTTAGTCGTGAGAGTGACAATGGGCCAAAATTTTAGGCCGTCGGGTATTTTTCTTAAAAAAATGAGATTATACATCTTCTTCTTCTTCTTCAGCCAATTGCAGTCCACTGCTGGACGTAGGCCTCCCCCTTGGCACGCCACAGGGCTACTGACACAGGGGGGTTTTGCCAAGGGTTGGTGACCGCAGTGTGATTTTCTGACTATGCGGTCAGTACGGAAGGCGCTGCTGCTCACCTCCCGGAAACCCTTAATCGCCTCGTACGATACCCACAGGCAGGCAAGGGTGGTACAAACTCTACTCTGCAGGCACCACGCGGCTACTATTTTACATACATACATATAATCACGCCTTTATCCCTTACGGGGCAGGCAGAGCACCAAGGACCGATAGAACCACATGGTGACACTTCTGACCAATTTTGAGGGTATAGTTGAGATGTACAAATTCGGTTAGTAGTGGCAGGTAGTCAGCCTACAAAATACCAAAACCCTCTTGTCTCTCTACTGAATTGTACAGTATGCCCGGGAAGAGAAGCAGCTGTAGTATTATACGTTTTTTTTTCACTCCCAGAGCAGCATACAACATGAATGAGATTATAATTTAGTTTATTCCGAAGGAAAAGCAAGGGTGTCTTTAGAAGATAATGATGAACGATGATGAATGGAAACGTCAGAAAAATTGTCGAATCTTTAGTAATCTGTTCAGAATAACTAAATATGTCCCAATACATAATCAAGCTGTGGAACATGTTTTTATGTCAATAGGTCAAATGTCGAAAATTGGTAAGAAACTTCATTGCAATACGTCCGTGTGTGATCTTTTATATGGAATCCCATCAGTATATACTGACATAAAGGGGACTTCCCCGCTAATAACCTTTATGAACAGTTTAGCGAGGCAACGCTCAACTTACAGATTTCATTTACCATATTTTAATATTTTTACACAATAAAGTCGAATACAAAGGCATTGAAAGGCAACAAATAGGCCGCCTGTAGAAGCTTATTCTCATTCAAATGAGCTTTGAAGGGAAATTCGACACTTTGATGTTATAATGTTTGCCGTGTTCCATTTATATGTATGTATGTAATGGCGTTTTTATTCATGTTTTAAATTACAAACAAATTCGTCTTTTGTCTCGTTCTGTATTGTGTGGTGAGAGAGAATACGATAGACCTTTATTTAGGTTCCTAAGCGTACCTCAATACAGGTACGATAATGTAAAGTTATCGTGTTTAAAACGTGTTTGTAACATTTACGTTTAGATTACCTAGTTGAGGTGTTTAAATAGCCATATCACGAGGTAAGTGGTAGTATACTAGCGGCCGCCCGCAACTTCATCTGCGTGAACTTTATAGCCTATGTGTTATTCTGATGTATACGGTATATATATATACATGGTGTAGGTGATAGCCAGGCAAATACTGAAATACTGAAGCTGTGTTTTGGATCACTTGTGACTCTCCATTGAGATTGATAATTATTTTGAACCTTTGTTGGACCAACATTTTTTTAAAGTCATCCATAGGTTAAAATTTTGTATTTAAGTCATTATCTAAGGCTTGCCTAAACGATCTACACAATTTTTTTTCCTGGCAAAAAATACGATGAAAAAAAGACGGAAAATCTGAATTTTCCTGCGAAAATTTTCTGTGGTTTTCGCCTCAGAATCATGCTCTGAAGTCGCCATATCAATATTTGCCTGGCTGTCACAAACATCCTGTATATAAAAATCCATGTTTTTGTGTGAAAGACTACACTTTGTAGTCGACTACGAAGCGCAGGAATGATGTAGTCCGTACTACGAAATTCGTAGTCTCGAACGTCCATGGAAACGAAAGTAACGGATTTTCTAAAGACTGCGAGAAGTCGTCCGCTTAGTTAGAAAATTACCTATAAATGCTAGCTTTTGAAAATTGCTTTGAAATAACCTTGTTTCGTAGTATTGGTTCCAAGTACTTCCTATTCAAAATTTTCCTTAATTAATTTTACAGCTATAATAATCCGATTAAATTCGTTGCGACCCCACTTTTGGAATTTCTTTGATTACATTTTCTTATTTTGAAGAATATTTTGGTATTTTACAAAATTCATTCACCGAGATCTATTAGCTTAGAGCGGTGATAGCCAAATGTTAAGACGAGCCTTTGGTCGGAAGGCATAGGTTCGATCCCAGACATGGGCCTGTACCATTGAATGTACATACAATCACGCCTTCATCCCTTACGTGGTAGGCAGAGCACCAAGGGCCGATAAAACCACATGGTGCCACTTCTGACCAATTTTGGGGTTTTTTCAATAAAAAAAAAAAAAACTATTTTTTTTTCACTTAGCAGAATAGAAGATATGAACGTATGTTTGTTGAATGTATTTTCATATTCTTAAATTGACACTTAGCCAATATGAGAGGGATGGCGTTATTTGTCTGTAAAATAAACTACAAAACTAACTATTATGGTCTGCAAAATTTCAAGAATTCATTACGTGACAAAGCGAAGCATACAAATCGATGATGAAACTTAATCGAAAATTAATGTTACTTTGTCTAATACCCGAGGTTATTAAAATTTATATTTCCTTTTGTTCTCTCCTTCTGATTATGGTAGTCTCGAGTTACGTTAATAAAGACAAAGTTTGAATTTCTCTATAGCAATATTCCACAAAACAACTTTTGAAAATTAAATAATGAAAAATTGTTAAGAAATATCTTTGTTTCTCCGAAACGGCTTATCTGACGACCTTGCTGTTTATCCTTCAAGTTATTTAGTAATGACATTGTAATTAAAAATCAATACGAAATTCAATAAACCAGTAGAGCTCTACTAAGGGAGGAGTGGTTTATTTGTGTAAGCGAGAGGCTGCTACTCGTATAAGCAATGTATCTGATATCTCTCTCCGATGCCATAAATCCACTTTAAGTCATGGTAAGCTCCCACAAGTGGTATTGTGTTGTATAGCGAAGCCTAGAATATGAATATACTTATGCACAAACATCCTTTTTACCCGACTGTACCGGAAGGGAGGGTTGTGTTTTTAAAAGTGTGTATTTGTATGTATGTATATTTCCATAGCACGCTCTAGAGCTTATACGACTTATCGCATTTGAGACTGAAAGGTGTCATTAGATTCATCGTCGTGAGAGTGACACTGAGTAAACTTTTTTAGGCAGTCAATTTTTTTCTTTTAATAAATGAGGTTATTAACTCCGGTAATTACTAGTTAAAGACAAGCAAAAATTATTAACCAAACCATTTTGTTGGCAGTGGAAGACAACATCCTCTCTCACACGGCGCGACAGCTGATGCCGGCCAAAGTGGGCGCTGCAGTGGTGATGCGCTGCGACCTGTCCCCGCAAATAGGCCTGACAGACGTCACGTGGCTACAGGATGGACTTCCAATGGCGGCTGGGTATATGGGTGTCGGTAAGTTTGGTTTTATCTTAAGGCATTTTCCTATATATTACCTAACTAGTGGATGCCCGCGACTCCGTCCGCGTGGACTACAGAAAAAACAAAATGTCGAAATTAACAGGGATAAAAATATTTTCCCGGGATAAAAAGTTGCCTATGTGTTAAGTGGGACCTGTCACAATATATTCCTGAAAACTGCATCGAAATCGGTCCAGCCGTTTCTGAGATTAGCGTGCACAAACATCGATCCGTTACAATATGTATAGATATATATCTCTATATCGTGGAAATACCTTTGAATTGATGATAATATTATAAAATATACATATTAAAAAATCTAGGTAGGGTGTTTCCTCGTAGCATCGTCACTACCCACAATGGCGTAGGACCATGTAACCAATGAAATAGTTACAAAAAATTTATTATTTATTGCACACACACACACACACACACACACACACACACACACACACAAGAAATACATCATCGTGTCAGTGAATTTTCTCAACATCTTCAATAGTTTAATTAATACAAGTAAACTTTACCTAACGACGTTATTTTTCTAGCCGAAAGAAAGAAACTCTTACTCTATTATAAAATAAGTGCGAATATATGAAATTAATATTTTGTTTTAGACTCTCGATGGATATCCGGTGCGGGGGGTATACTTCTTGGAACAGACCTGACTCAAGCAGATTTACAAGCTGATTACACTTGTATTGCTCTGGATACGCCCAGCTCTACCTTGAAACTGACTACAGATGGTAAATATCTCTACTACTACACTTTTTACAAGATCTGAGACCACTCGTTGACGGATCCGTGTATATGGTGTATCTGCTCTTAGTGTGGGTTCAACATGTGTGAAAGCGATTTTGTCTTCCAAAAATTGTTGATTCTCACTTTTATAAGAGTCGAGTCTAAATCGAAGGCGTGAGTAACATGAAACATGCATTTTGTTTTAAAAAGTATTTTACTTAGGATATAAAAGTACATCCATTAAAACAATAAATAATAGTATAATGAATTAATACAAATCATCTAATCGACATCACTTCAATTTGTTTGGTCAAAACAGATAGCAGTTGGCTGGAGAACATTGAACTCAATTCCGTCGAGGCGAGAGTTGGAGATACTGTGATATTACCTTGTATTATACGACATATGAGTGGACACACTGTTAGGTAAGTACTGGAAATCGTATTGCGAGTATTAGTTGGGTGAAATTCACATTATTTGATACCTTTTCTCGTTAAAACCATTCAACCGATGTCGAGCCGAATTTCGAATTCAGTATACGCATGACTAAATAGTTGGAAAGGGATATTGGACACCTTTTCTTAAAAACCATTCTATAAATCCGGGAGAATTCTTATTAGAAAGGATCTGCGTGAAATAAATTCATATTAACATTTCATTTGCAAAGATTTTAGTAGTTAAAATATTTCCTAGTTGGCAAAAGCAAGAACCTCAAGGAGCGTGGACAGCAGCTGGTGAAGGTACTGTCCGTGGAACGTCCCTCATTTTGACGAATGTGAGAGCACATCAAGCTTCTCGATACGCATGCAGTCCTGGTAACGAAGCTGCTCCAAGAATCATAGTGAAACTGCAAGTGTATGAACCATTGACTGTTTCTGTTACGCCTGATCCTCTGGTAAGTATCATTTCAGGATAATTTATTGTAAATTTCTTCAGATAAAGTTTCCTAATATGACTCTAGCACTCTTAATTTATGGAACACTTAGAGTTCATTAAATTTTGAGCTATGGCCCTCTGTATATAGTATAGGTATATAAAAGATATTTGAGCAGAGATTATCATTGAGTATTTTTTAGATGATGGGCACTGGTGGCAGCGGTCACTTTAACTGTTCAGTAAGCGGAGGCCGAGGTGGAGGTGTAACTACAAGTTGGCAGCATGAAGGAAGACCTCTTCATGCGCCACAGACTCGCTTATCCCTGGGTCCTGTGAGACCTCATCATTCTGGCCTCTACCAGTGCACTGCGTACGACCATTCCGATTCGGCCGTAGCTGGTGCCGAATTGGTTATTGCTGGTAATTTCTTGGTACTTATTACTTTTTATTTCTATTACTTTGTAAATGTGCTGATTTTCTATTTTAATTGCTTTTTCTTGTGTCACCTAGATGGGCCAAAGGGCCTTCACTATACCTCGTGGTTTGATTGCTTGAAGTTTGTAAAATTAGATAACTTTGAGTCTGGGTTTCAGACAGACCGCCAAGGTTGGTGTCATCGTTCAGTGAAGCGGTAACAAGAGTGGGACAGAATATAGCATTACGATGTGCTGCGACCGGTGTACCTCCTCCTCGTATTTTATGGACTCTTGATGATAGACCATTACCGGCTGCTCCTGAGAAGTAAGAAAAGTTATTACAAGAAAAACATATTATTTAGTACTAGATTCGAAACTGAGTTTCGAAAGAAACCATATTGCGTTCACCCCACACCTGCCTAATACTCGTATAATGAGAAGAATAATAGCAGAAAGATGATGATTTTATAATAGACTTTCTAAATTCTCATATCTCATTTGATACTATGAATATTAATTTATTTTAATTTTTAAAAACATCATTTAAAGATTTTAACAAATTCTTCTGACATTTTTAGGTATAGTGTAAATACTAGAGCTGAATCAATACCCGGTGAAGACGAAGGAGCAATAGTGTCCACTCTTAGTGTAACTATAAGAACTCCAGATGAAGGTGGTAGATATGGCTGCAATGCTACCAACTCACGAGGATCACACGCTCATCATGCTCGGTTGAATATTTTCGGTATGATCATCGTTTTGTTATTTATTTGGCTAAAGTTATATGTATAGTATACGTCGTTCGCGTAGAGTATAGAATACATTCTACAGCCTATCTCCTTTCGCCAACTATATGTATGCAAATTCTATAAGGTTGGTTAACTAAATTAAGCGTTATGAGATATTAATCAAACTTATGTACTTGATTTTGCATTTATAATATTAGTTAGGATAATTTATTATTTATTTAGTCTTATAACATTTAATTTTTCATTCTCAGGTCCACCTAATATTAGATATTTATCCACAATTCACGTTAAAACGGACACAGATGTAATTGTTTATTGTCCTTATTCGGGATATCCAATAAAGTGCGTATTATTTGTTAATTTTTCTATATTTTTTCTACATCCTTACGTTATTCATATAATCTTACTTCTTATTAAATAAAATATTTTCAGAGAAGTAGAATGGCGTCGTGAAGATGGTTCTTTAGTAGAGGTATTGCCTGAAGCTGGTGATGAAAGAGGAATTCTAAGGTTAAATCAAATTAAGAGTAAATCAGCTGGTGCCTATACTTGTGAAGTAAGAGCGGAGAGTGGAGAACTAGCCAGAAGAACTGTTCGTATTGAAATCCATAGTAAGTTTACAAAGTGCTTATAGTAAGTAGAATAAGTAAAAGATATAAATAACTTGAATAGTAGTATGTAATGTAACGAATGTAATAAAAGTTTAGAAATGAAAAAACAAAATATTTATGAGGGTCTGGTACAAATGATTCCTAAATGCATTTTTTTTCAGAGCCACCTAAAATTATGCCTTTTCAATTTCCCGAAGAGCTTGAAGTGGGTGGAAGTACACAAGCGACATGCAGTTTGGTTTCCGGAGATAAACCAATACAATTTACTTGGCATAAAGATAATTTACCAATCCCAGCTACTTTAAAGGTACAGTATTTATCAAAATGAGTGAACAGAATGTTCTCGTCAAACGTTTAAGGTCCATTCTAGAGACACGGCGTGGGAAATTTAGGTTTTCAGAAGTACTCACACAACAGTTGAGGCTCGCGTACGTCACACGCACACATGTATGCACAATGGACTTCGATACTTATTATGACACAGTTGTTAGAATGCGGGAGTACGATTTTCACGTTTTTAATGGTTTTCAGGTTAATTTTTACACTTACACATAGTAATTATCTGAAATTCGAAAGTTTCAGGGACTAGTCACATTCTTTGGCTAGCTGTGTGATAAATTTCAAGGTTGTGGAGCATCGTTTTCTATATAAATTTATCGAAATCCCGACCCTCGTTTTGAGTAGCGCGTCCTTAACACTCAAAAAAATCTTTCTATTTTAGGTGGAGCAAAAAAATATGGACTTCTTCTCATTATTGATAATCCAAGATTTAACATCGGCTCATAGTGGCGACTACACTTGCAGAGCCACTAATGATTTTGGATCTGTCAGTCATACTACTTCATTAAACGTAAAAGGTATAAAATATTAGTCTGTTAGGCTCACGTTAGGCTAGCTAGAGAAAAAATATCTAGGAATCAGCTTACTTATCAAAATAAAATCGAGATAAATTATAATTATTACTTTATCTCAGGCCCTATTCAGAAATTGAATCCAATCCATCATACCCTTGAGGCGTGATTGAATAACTGTAACTCAAACTTTCACATTTTATTATGTTATTACATTAAGAAGTAGAAAGTAGGTTACGTGCCGCAAAGTTTCGATAACAGGGTTGCATTACATATAAAACAGATTTTCCCTACAGAGCCCCCGACTTGGATATGGCGTGCGCAAAATACTTCAGTATCCGCTGGCGCTGCTTTACTACTACCCTGTTCAGCTAAAGGTCAACCTACACCGAGAATTTCTTGGGAATACTCTACTGGTAAATATTGCTCTTTGACTATGTATTTGAATAAAAAAACGATTTAAAATACATATTTAGCCTTACGTCAATTTCTTGTTGGGGCAGACAAAAACTAAAGTTGCATTTAGTATCTAGACTCCACGGTGTATGATATGTTCTTTAAAAATACTAGTAGGTAATGTAAGTCTACTTATTCCAAATCAATGTTATTAAAATAGCGAATTTGTGTCAGATGGTAAAAACTGGCGGCACGTTCTATGGGGTCAATCAGACACAAGTGACACAAATGGAGGATCCATTCTATCTGATGGTACCGTTTGGTTAAAGTCAACAACACCGGAACATGAAGGATGGTATCGATGCACTGCTAGAGCTTCCCACGCATTTCTTCATCACACCTTTTATTTGGATGTTAGAGGTAAGCTAGGAAGTATTATTATTTGTATCTTTGTCATTATCTTCACTTGCATTTACTTACAATTGTTTTTCAATTAAAGTATTTTATTTCAATGGTAATAAAACATGACATACTCGTAGCTCTACATATAGTATAAAAAAATGTCTTATATATTTTTAAAATATTTTTAGAGCCCCCACGTCTAGCCCGAGGTGGCAGTAGTGGTGAAACTCGGTGGGTGGTCAGAGGATCGACTGCGAGACTAATATGTACAGTAAGAGGAGAACCCGAGATCCATTTACAGTGGACCCACGATTCCAGGCCGCTTGCTTTACAGTAAGGACTTCTTTATTTACTAGACCTATTTTTTACCTGACTAGGTCAAATAGTCGATTGCGTTACCTACGCCATTTTTTACGAAGCATTGACTGTACCTAAACAGGAGGCCAATTCTCGAAAAGTCTCGAGTTGGAACGAAGCTGAAACGAAACTGTTGTAGACTTGTTGTCAGAACAAAGCAATAATTACTTTACGGTGACGTAATCAGACACATTTCAGCACGAGACAGATATTTGATTCTTCTATGCTGCTCTGGGAGTGAAAAAAAAAAGTATAATAAGATAGCTGCTTCTCTTCCCGGGCATACTGTACAAGTCAGTAGAGGAACAAGAGGGTCTTAGTGTTTTGTAGGCGATGGGCTGACCACTTGTCACTACTAACCGAACTTGTACATCTCAACTATACCCTCAAAATTGGTCAGAAGTGGCACCATGTGGTTCTATCGGCCCTTGGTGCTCTGCCTACCCTGTAAGGAATAAAGGCGTGATTATATGTATGTATATTCCAGCGGTAAAAAAATATTGCTTCACATCGCGTTTCGTTACCTAACGGTTCGTTTCAGCTCAATTTTTTTTATGGAATTGCCCCCCCAGTAGGATACTAATATTCAAATCCCAATTTTATTATACTACTTCTACGATGATCACCCACTAACTTTTAAGCCAAGTTTGATAACTTTGATGTCGGACGATATTATGGGTTACCATTTGGGATTACCTACGAAGGACGGGTATGGATTACTAAACTAGTTATTTGGGTAGGTACTTTAGTAAGTAGTTCAACCGTATCTTCGGGAAAAACCGATCCTTTAATCGAAAACTTTGATTGTAGATTTAAGATTGTTTAAACAACCGATTTAAGGGAATTATTTTACTTACGGAAAGTTTCTAGTGAACTTTTATAAGATTGAAATTTTAATATCGTCAAAAAAACGAGATTTTAACCTGGAGATAACACAGAAAATTTTATAATTAGATACCTGGTTTTGGGATTCCGATATGATTATTTTCTATCTCGGATATACCTACTGATAACTGAGGTAAATGACTATCATAATTTGATTTTAGTGGTTTTATGATTATCGGGTGAAAGTCGGGATCTGCGGTCAAACAGTCTGGTCGCTGACCACAAATCTAATAAAATTAATGCTGTCTGTATGAATTCACACAAATATTCTAAATATAAAACTTTTTAAATGATGCAGTAAAATAGTTTTTGTAAATGGCGATTTTAAACATCAACGGTGTTATTGCAAGACCGTAACTAAATTCAGACACAGTTTATAAATGACTTTCGAGAGCATAATGTACGGAATATCTGTTAAAAAGAGACAATATTTAGCTTTGTAATAGCCTACTCGTATAGAAGTTATGTTTTTTATATTTTTTTTTATGTTTATATAGTTAGATATAATGTTAGATCTATTGTTGCAACTCCTACTAATTATGAATACTTTCAGTGGTGGCGGTGGTGTGGAGACCAGAGATGTTGGCAACGGTGTGATGACCTCCGAGATAACAATAACACACTCTGGCCCCGAGCACGCGGGGGAGTACAGGTGTATAGCACGGAACTTGTATGGAAGCGATGAAATTGTTTATCGGCTTTTTGTAAAAGGTAAGATAAAAGTAATTCTGCTGCAAATCATTGTATCTGCGACAATATTATTTAAAGCTTTAGCTTTCTGACAAAGTCTGGCATAGGCTATTTTTTTAAAGAACCCCAAAAACTATGTAGGTAAGCTTTTTGCTTCTAGGTTCACTTTGACCTAATCTAGCTCACCTAAACAGAGGTAAAGTAATTGACTAGTTAGCTCTCTTGGTTAGGATCGGTTCCTACTACGGGTCGCAATGCTCAAGATAACGTGATTTCGATTTGGTTGGTATGTACTCATTACAACAAAAGTTATTTTATGGAAAGATCGGTTACAAATGAATTATAATTTTGTGAACCATAGAGTTAGTGTACTGTTAATGATTATTATTTAAAATTTAGTACCTATTGTGAACGAATCGGATTACTGGATCTATATTTAGCTATTTGGCGCAACTTTTTGGCAGTTGAATAGTATTTTAAATAGAAAAGAAATGAGAATATTACTTAAACTGAATACTAAATATTACTAAACTTAAAACTGGAATACTTTTTTTTACTGTCTGGTTTTTGGCAAAAAGCCCATATAGGTAGATATTACTTATAGCAAAGTGAAATACTCTGTTTTATTTTGCATTTCTCTAAGCCTATGATACTGAGTTGATGTGAAGAGAAGTTTTCCGATTTATTTTCCTAAAATAGAATTTAGAATTTTTACTCAAATAGTGAGTGCGTCATGATTTATAAAAAAACATTCAAACATTTTAAGGAGTAATTCCAATCAGAATTATGGGCAGATTCTCCCTTAAATATGTTGATACTCGTATGTGTATGTAATGTACAATAGTATAACTTATTTTAGAACGGCCAAGTATACCAGAAGAGGTTCGAGTGTCCGAAGTGTGGTCCCGCCATGCCAGAGTAACCTGGCGACTGGCCCGCGGGGCTATAGTCTCCCACTACTCCTTACAGTATCGAGCCTTGACCAGAGACCTGGCCAGTGCCTCCCTTGATGTCCCTTTGCCGATCCTTGATTCATGGGACTCGCCTGAAGTACTCAACTTGACACTTACCAACTCAGACTTGTTGCATGTTGCGTGAGTATTTTGAACAATTTTCTTTGTGAAGTTAAAACATCTATATTTCATGTTTGTTAGCTTTGTGTAAGTCTTTATATAGTTTTATATTAATTTTATTTTTACTCAGAACTCTTAAAATAAACTTGAAATTACTTTTCTGTTTGGAATTGGAAATATAGCTAATCACTAAATTAAACACCTCGATTAATTAAGATACCCTATACAGGGTGTTTGTTAGTTCAGACCATGGTTTTGATGCGGAAAACACTGAAAATTTTGGCAGGAAAATTCCAAAATTTTCCGACTTTTTTTTATATTTTCAGGAAAAAACATTTTTGTTGGTTTAATAAGGCCTTAGATAATGAGATCAAAATAAAATTTTAACCAAAATATGATTTTAAAAAAATAAGTTGCCCTCAAAAAATTTCAAAAAACTGATCAACCCTAATGGAGAGTCACAAGTGATCCAAAAAACAGCAATGTCATACAATAAGCCTATTTAATTTGTCACAGGATCGCCCGATACAATTCGCGCGGAGAGCAAAGTTCACTGAAAATTAAATCAAAAAAACATTTCCTGCGAGTAATAACACTGTCGTATAACTCAACACAATGGTACTTGCTGTCACCCACACACTGTATATCTCACCTACTTACATACAGGCATACAAACTTCCTAATAATAAAGTAATAAAGCAAGCAATATTCATCTCATAATAATCCTCGTTGGATCCAAAAATAATTACATTTCGACCAAATTGTTCCGTCTCCTTATCGCCTGGGATTACCCGAAGTTATTATCAAACTCGCATTAATTAATTCAAATATAGCCCGTATTTCGTAGCTCATAAGTTTGTTTATGAATATGCAGATTTAGTGATTCAATTCATTTGAAGTCATCTCGCGTTGAAATTAATAAATAGACATCGGTGACATGTCAGGGACTATAGCTACGACTATAGTGTATTTCAATTACATTCTTTCAGTGTTCCCCGAAGTTCAAAATAAAATAAATAATGCTTGTTCATACCTACCTAAAATTAGACTTGATAGATTGCCTGAGAAATATCAAAAAAATAATAATTATACTATAAGAGCAGTGAACGGGAAGAACAGTTTGATAAAATTTATTTCAATACTTATGATTAAAAATTTCACACAAAAAACTCCTTAACTTAACAATTCATCTAATAGATACATTTCTCAGATTTTTTACTAGTAAATTGCTCTACCATTGGATTGGGGATTGTTACGCTGTAATTACCTTAATAAGTTATTCCAAAATTAGGGGAAAAGGACAGCCATGGTACACAAAATAACATTATAATCTTTTTTGTACCCAATTACGTACACTATATTCCACGCAAAATTTATGTTCCATCTATTTATATCATAAAAAAAAAAACATAGAAATCTTTCACAATCGAACTGTATCGAGAGACGAAATATTAATAATTTTTATGTGTAGGTAAATGAAAGTTTATAAGGAGTTTAGGGTTTATATTAGAAATGATGAGTCGAACTCAACTACGTAATTACAAGAAAGACAGTTTGATTTTATATCATTATGCTATGTAGGAAAAATATGCAGTGGTCAATTTATGTTTTAGGAGTTTCGAGTGCCCGATGCTTGGTCCATTAAATGGTAGTCACTGTTCTAGGCATATAGTTAAATACCGATCTAATAGTCGCTGTGACATATTATACAGTCAACTATGTTCAAGTATAAATATTTGATATAGGTCCGAAGGACCAGGGCGCGCGGGTGCGTCCGTATCGGGCCTGTTACCCGATACTCGCTACGCACTGCGCCTGGCCGCACATAACGATGTTGGAGCCTCCGCCTATACCTCGCCACTACATTTTACTACTAGAGAAGAAGGTAATTTTATAACCACTATATACATATATATTGTGTATACTCAGTATCTCTCTCACGATTGAGACAAATCTAATGATGTTTCACAAGCTCAACTGCGACAAGCTGTTTAGGTCCTGGAGTGTGCCAAAGAAATATTCTACGTACACACAAATATACATATAAATATAATTGTGTAACAAAGTGTTTGCTTGGGTTTGCTAGAAGAAATCTCTTAAAGAGATAAGCTCGACTTTTTACACTTTCTGTGTAACTATGTTAAGTCACTATATTGTCTTATGTTTGTGTGTACAATAAAGAATACGTACATTCACTCGAAAGAACGACACAATGTTAGTAAATACGATAAATAAGTTCTTTTAGGTCGAGCTACACCGTGCTACACGAACAAGTTTTCTTTGAATTAAAATAGCTAGATCACTTACTACATTTCAAACTTATTTATCTACTACAAAAAAGCTAAAAGTTCATGCTAAGTGTTCTCTTAAGACCCTCAGAATTTACACACTCTCTTGCACTGTAGTATCGTGGTAGCGTCACTTTACAGTTTTGTATTTACTTTGGCAGCTCCGGGAGGGGCGCCCCGGGACATCAGTGTTAGAGCGCTGCGAGCGCGTGAACTCCACATCACTTGGCTGGTACGGTTCAGAACTTAGTTTGAATTTGTACTTTTGTTTAAGCGAAGCTAGTTTTGAAAATGAATGTACTTATACAGTCGTGTTTAAAAGCGTAATCGTAGTTTCAGTTTAATGGGAGGACATTTTTATTAATACCCAAAACCCATTATTTGCCTTTTATGTTTTCATTGGAGCAGATTGTATGCTAGTTCATTAGTTTGTTATTGTGTCAGATTTATGACAATAGTTAAGTATTTTACGACCAAATCGAACAATAAAACTTGATAGGTATTTCTCTATCTCCCAGATAAACATTAATATCTTAGTAAGGGTTGAATGAAATTCATTTTATGCCATTATTTACCTGTGAAAACGGCGTGACGTTATAAACCGTATATTTTTCCAAATTTCAAATTCAAATTTTTCAAATTCAAATTCAAGTCGCATCTTTATGAGATCTTTACGAGTTTACTTATGAATATGCAAATTTGGTAATTCAATTCATTTGAAATGTCATCTCGCATTGAAATGAATGAATAGCCATCGGTGACTTGTCGGGGACTATAGCTACGACTATAGTTTATTTATTTATATTTATTATCTGACGATACTATAACGATTGATATGTAAGTCGACCTAAGACATCAACTCAAATAACTCACAACTCCCGAAGCACGAGAGGTTGTTAAGACACTGCTTCGCGCGTTTGTTTATAATAGTTGCATTGTTTGATTCAATAACAAAATGCTGAGATTTAATCATGGCGTACTTACTTTGTCAAAAATGGTATTGATACAGATTTTACTTAGAGCTGTATAGTATACTACTTATGGTATAACCAATACCAGTATGGTGCGCACCGTAGGCTAATATTAGCGTTTGTAGACTGCACTGATGTATCATTCTTCTTCATAACGTCAATAACAACTAGACGTCTATTCTCCCTAGCCTCCCCTTCGAGAGTCCTGGCATGGCACCTTGCTTGGATATACAATCCGTTGGTGGGAAGTGACGGAAGAAGGCAAAGGAATACCAGACGGTCCTGGGGCCGAGAGTGGGGCTAGTGCGGAGGCCACCAGCACCACTTTAAGAGGCCTTAAAGCTGCTACCAGATATGGGGTCACAGTGAGGGCGTACAATGCAGCGGGGACAGGACCTCTATCGCCACCACATTATAGACATACTTTGGAATCTCGTGAGTATTTTATTAACATTTTACATAAATAAATTTAAAAAGTATGTAATATAGGAATAAAGTACAGGGTGTAAATGGGGTTATAAATCTCGTAGTAACTGAAATACTCATATAATTGAAATAAGGAGTCAGTAGTTGTATAAAACTATGCAAAACATTTTTAAACTAAAAGCTTTGAGTAACACTATTACATATTAAAATACAGGGTGTGAATGGGGTTATAAATTTTGTAGATAACTAAAAAACCCTACTACCCCAAAATAGAGATACAGTAGTTTTAGAAAACTTCGCGAAAAGATAACATTTTTAAACTTAATTCTTTGAGAACATGTTAAAATTAGGTTTTGGCACACTATTTCAATCAAAACATTTTTCTTCATAATTTATTTTATTATTTATTTATTTATTAAGATTAGGCACACCAACATCACATGTATTAAAAAGGTAGAATAATGATTATACATTGTAACACAATACTGATACATGCAACTATGACTGGCGCACACAAAACATGCATTAAAATCCTTACGGCCGCGCCGCCCAATAATCCATCTCGCAACAGTTAAGTGAGATAGATACCCCTGCCTCGATCACGAGATAAGTTTCAAGAGGCACAACTCGTAAGGTAAATACAATAATAATAAACATATGGCCTAGGCCCGTCAATATTGTAATACCGGCAACAAAAGCCTAGTAGGGTTGATACAAGAACAAAACAATAATAATATACAATATATGTGGACACTTCAGAATATAGGCAGGCAACATAAATGATACACAATCAGCTTAGCCTAGCTAAGTCGATATCTAAGCAGGCACAAATTTATCTATCATATGTTTAAATTTGGATAGAGACTGAGAGAATGAGATTTATTTTAAGAAATTTATTTTAAGAATGAGACGGTAAACTGAAAAGTACCCACTTAGCTCTTATCCTTACAGGTTAACTTTGAACACGTAAACTTTTATAGTCCATAAAGTCCCCAGCAGCGTGTCGCATTCTAAATCTCTATTAATACTTTTTGACTACAAAAAATTTGGCGACTGAATTAAGTCTGCCTTTTGGATACTTCATACAAGCAGTGCTTGGATTAATCAAATAGCCTGCAGTTTTATATCTTCCGATTAACGAGTACGTAGTAACGAGTAGTATGACAGTAAGTCGGTCACAAAACTAAGAGTCTAATCAGTTCGCACCTACACGTCGCAATAAACCTTGTTTACACATTGCGCAATGCAGCTGTGGAGTACGCTAAAAAGTTGTAAGATTAATTTTTACTTCACACTTTGCAGCTGTACTTGATACCTGCACCTGAAATTGGCAATGTGAAAACAAGGCTACATGTAAAGAATGTTTTCCTGGCAAAGGTTACTAAAAGTACAGACATCTTTTGGCTAATAAAGGTTCTGATTAAGTGATATTCTGTAGCTGCAATATGCCGCACATGATTATTTATTAATTAGTTATATAACCTCGGTAAAGAAAGCTCTCAACGAGTATTTCGACAAGTTAAGCTTTAAAGTTTTGTCAGTGTCGCGTAAATAATTCAGCATCGGTATCGGTGAAGCGTCCATCGTAAATTTTCCCATCAAAATGCAAAATGGCTTAATTGGACCGTGGCCCCCTCGATCTAGGTCAAACGGTTCAGAACAAATTGATAGCACTTTTCCAAGCCGACTTTGTTAGCATTTTTACGGTCGTAAACGAACTATCTTTTGAAATACGCCGGTATGTTACAAAGGCGATATTTTATATAGGACTTGAAAATATTTGCAGTCTGCACTTCTATGCGTTCTCGTTTTATTTTCTATTACTATTTATTCTGCCAACGTGGTCCTAGGACTTTAGAAAATGGAACAATGTCTTTTTCACACCTTTTACAAACAAGTCTATTTTTTCTGCCTTTGTGTCGATAAAATAATCGCGTGTGTGTATCGCCTGTGTATCGCAAGGAGCTTTCCAATATACGCACAAAAGAATAGCAATTGAAATAGATCCTGGAATAAATCAATCAGATAGAAGCCGTTTTGTATTTATTTATAGAATACCTTAAATACATTGACTATAAATGTAATATGAGTGAGTTTCTTTACGGATAAAATTGCTTTCACGTTGCATGCCATATTCATATTCAGTACAAAAAACATATATATATAGTTAACAGCAAAAAGTGTTTTTTTTCCGAAGCTGATATTTGTATTAGCTTCGGAAAAAAAAAACAAATGAATAACAAACAATATAGACAGCATAGACACTTGAGTAATGCAATTTGTCCTGGTCAAACTTTCTAAAACAACTTATTTAATACTGTCTTGATACTACTGTCTGATCTTGCTACAGGCTATTTGAAATTAGCACAGAATTTCCAGCAATTTCATAACGTGTTGGGACATAGATTAAGGATTGATTTTCTTTATACAGCACCAACAGCAGGACCTGAAGCAATAACCTGTGCTTCAAGCACCTCCACCTCTTTGCGCATTACTTGGCAACCTCCTCCTGTAGACACTAGGGGTGGCATTATAACACATTACACCCTGCAATATACTAGAAGAGACGCCGATCCTTTGGTCGCTGTACAGGACGCTTTTTTACGAATACAGGTCAGTATGATCTCTTTTAGGGCTTTTATTGAATCTTTTTAGCGTTAAACATACTCCTTTTATCACGCAATAGCACTAATGTGAAATGGGTCTGAACTGAGTAGGTTGTTGCGATACGTATGACTCAACTTAGTTGATTGCAAATGTGCTTCAACTAAAGTTGATGCATTTTAAATTAGCGCTTGCTTATTTACTGAGAGAAACCCATTAATACTTAATAGGCAAGTGTGTTTTAGTTAGACATAGACTAAGAGGAAACTATCGCCAAATTGGCTGATTCTGTGTTTGGTAGGTGTAGGGCTCTCTTCTGATTAGAATGGTCACATAGGTAAAGCCCATATTATAACTCTGCACTGGAATCAGCCTCGTAAGTTATTGTTCATATTTGGAAACTATAACCCGTCTTTGCGCGGCGATATCAAGTCACCTGATGGACCGCATGCAGTCAGACTAGGACTATTCTAATCAGAAGAGAGCCCTACACCTACCAAACACTGAATCAGCCATTTTGGCTATAGGTTCCAAAAGTGCAGCTATCTCTTATAATAAGACGTTTATGTGATTTTATAATTACTACCTATGTCTATAATGTCTTTATTTGATAGGGTGAAGAAGCAACAGTGTCTCGTTTGACATCTTACGCTGAGTATGAGATAAGGGTTCGCGCACACAACGCAGCTGGAGACGGACCGTTGTCAGTATCTCAAGTATGCCGGACTGATGAGGACGGTATGTATTTATTCAGCACATGTAACACTATTACATGAATACTAGCTATTGCTCCGCTCGCGTGGATACCGCTTAAGGAAAGTGATATAAAAAATAGTTTACGACCTATTCTCTACCTACCGAATATACATACATATTAAATTGCATAAAAATCGTGATCGTTATAATATTAGGAGATTACGCGCGTCTTCTTAGAATTTTATTTTACACTGTCCTGTCCTTGCGTTATATAGACGGTTAACGGTTATCCTGGAAGACAAAATTATAAACGTTTGTAAACGGATTCTCGAATGGAGACCGCGCCTCGGCAAGCGTAGCGTTGGGCGCCCTCCGGCCAGATGGACCGATGACTTAAAGAGGACGGCTGGTAGTGACTGGATGGCAACAACGGGAGATCGAGCCATGTAGCGTGCACTGGGGGAGGCTTACGTCCAGCTGCAATAGGCTGACGATGACGATAAATTATATTATTTCTCAATTATTCATTTTGTATTATTCTCTTCGTAGTTCCAAGTGCCCCGGGCGGTATGAAGTTGATTGCTCTTAGCGAAAGGTCGCTAAGGGCCTCATGGTTGCCTCCACCAGAACCAAATGGCAAACTCACACATTACACATTATTCGTGAAAGACTTATCGGGGTAAGTTAGTTAGTAAGCCTTGCATTAAGGTTTACTAGTTTTTATGAATGATAAATTTTTTCTTTTATTTTGCTTTTTATAGTGCTGAGTCTTTATAAAAGAGTTGAGTGAGTATATAATAATTATGTAATGTACTCGTAATCCAAAAATAAAACTTTTTACCATAAAGGGTGTTTTTTCGTTGCCATCCTTAACGAAGGGTACGTACTCTATACATCAAATAAAGTAAGTTTATGCCAAAAAAAAAATGCTGGGAAACGATATTTCTCGTGAAAAAAATCTTGCTACATGCGTCAATGTGCATTTATGTAGAAAAATGCAGTCGATTTACTCAAATTTGGACCTTAATATTTTGGAAACCAGACACTTCCCAAGTATGCTTCGATGGAGAAAAATGATCGTGACGATGAGGAGATTCCGTAGTTTCCGGGAACGTTGACGACCAAAAATCATCCTGTATATATTAGCCAGCATGTATACAATTTATTTAAATTATTTGCTATAGGTCATAAAAACAATCTTTGAGCAATTGGTATAAATTTTTCCATCTCTCGAAAGCCTAAAAATGATTATGCTAATCCTGTAACGAACATATCAGATCTCAAGAACCAAACACAACAAGAGTGAACGTTTGCACGGAGTCTGAGGGTAACTCAGTGGAGTGCATGAGGACCCTTCGAGGGCTCAGAGCCGGTAGGACATACGAGGCGTGGGTCCGAGCTTCCACCAGTGCGGGAGAAGGCCCACCATCTACTGCTGTTGCTTGCCAAACTAGTGCTTTAGGTAAGGTTTTACAAAAATAAACCTAAATAATGATCGGTGATTCAGAAGTCGCAAAATCATGGCCTTTCTACTTTTTGTAGGCCCAGCCCGCATATCTTCATTTGGTGGAGTAGCTGTAGAAGCGGCTAGCGGCTCTTTGACCTTACGTTGTGTCGTTGGAGGGAATCCTCCTCCAGCTAAAAGGTGGCTTCGAGGTGGAAGTCCCTTACACATTCGACCTCCTTTCCATCTTGATGGAGACGCTTTGTTGATCAGAAGTAAGTTGTATACAATAATAAATATATATGTTATAAAAGAGGTGTTAAAATGGCCAAATGGGTCTTTGTTCTTAACAAATTTCAAGTATAAGCGTTTGTTTTTGTTTTCTGATCTACTTTAACAATGACTATCAAAGATAAATCATAGGATTTAATATGCAAACTAGATTCTCTGATTTTATTTTGATTTCTTTTTTTAGATTTGGAACTAGCCCATGCTGATAACTACACATGTGTAGCTGAGAACCCTCACGGATCTGACTCTGCCACTTGGAGAGTTATTATTCTTAAACCTCCAGCTCCTCCTGGATTAGCTCTTCTTGAAGCCCGATCCAGGGAATTGGAACTTGAACTCAAACCTGCCCCAAGAGCACCTGGCCATGCTTTAGCTAAAGCATATTCTATACATTGGAGACTGGCTGCACCAGAGGTAGGTTATATTTGATTAAAGATATATCTTTGGGTTTACTTGAGATTATTGCATACTGTTTAAATTCCTGTTAATTTAGATCCTTATTCGGTTATTTTCTTTAGGGTGAATGGAGATTGCAAACTGCAAACCCAGGACCAATCACACTAACAGGACTACGTTGTGGTTCCGCATATAGAGCTTATGGTTCTGCTGGTGGAGCTCCTGGTTCAGAAATAGCCGTTCGCACTTCTGGAGGTCCGCCAGTAGCCCCTCCAGATGGAAGGTGGATAAAGGCCAATTCTACTCATGCAACGTTTAACACTGGGATGTGGAATGATGGAGGATGTGGTCCAGTGGCTCTTAAATTGGAATGGGCTGGATCAGGTGTGGCCGGTGCTAGGGATGTGCCGGTTAGTGGAGAAGTTATCTTAGGTGGTAAGTAAATTGTTTAATTCACTATGGGTGCGCCCACCACCGGGCCCTACACCCTCCACTGACCCTCGGATCGGATAACTCATAACTGCGAAAACAGGCACTTGCACTAACTACAATCACCACGAGAAACCAGATCCGAGCACCTAGCATGCAAGACAATACATTGCACTATTCCGAAATCAAAAACTAGATTAATAATCTACATATGTTTCGCCAACAACCTTATTACCTAGGTAATGTGTTGGGTTTTAGAGTTTCATAATAATTAGTGGTTTACTAATTTACTAATTTCTATAATCCTGAGGATGTCACGGTTGTTGGCGAAACATATGTAGATTATTAATCTAGTTTTTGATTTCGGAATAGTGCAATGTATTGTCTTGCATGCTTGGTGCTCGGATCTGGTTTCTCGTGGCGATTGTAGTTAGTGCAAGTGCCTGTTTTCGCAGTTATGAGTTATCACTGTTATCAGATCCGAGGGTCAGTGGAGGTTCTAGGGCCCGGTGGTGGGCGCACCCATAGTGAATATTTGAACTTCCGAATTATAACGCCTAATACAATTTCATTCAAATTGTTTAATTTATTTTATTTAGAAAGCTTTTCTTCATGTTTGGAGGTATTCTAGTCTTTTACCAACTTTCTTTTAGGTCTGGCACCATCATCAAGATATCGTGTAGGAGCGAGAGCATCGAATGAAGCGGGTTGGACCCGCGAAGTATATGAGTTTACTACAGCACCTTCAGAAGGACTTGCAGAGGAGGTGGACGCGCCTTTCCCGGCAACGGCCGGCGAGTTGGCTCTCCTTCTAGCATTGTGTGCTGCGTTGTCTTTAGCAGCTCTAACTATTTTAGCTATCCTTTTAAGAAGAAAAAGGTTAGTGTTTGGGTTGATTGATGTTATACATTATTTTAAGTATAGTTAGTATTCTCAGTTGAATTAAATAACAAAGAATGAGGTTAAAAACTAGCCCTTCTAGTTTAATTACAATCGTGTTTGACGTCCATTCTATTCCTTTGCATTGTAAAATTATTAAAAATTAAGTATGGTGAACCGATACCATATACAATTCAAATTGTTCTCGACTCGAGTATCAAATTTCCTGTAATCAAGAATTTAAAAAAATCCCAGCAAAATGAAGCAGCAAAAAATCGCTGGTAGCCGTACTGATTGAGATCGTTAGCCGTGCGTGCCGTCGACAGCGCTGACACAAGCCCTTTGTCGTCGAATCAGACCGACCCTCTTTATTTGTCAGCATTCGAAGCGAGGAGTACGACATGACATTATTATTTTTCCTTTACCTCAAAATATCGTTGAATACACCTTTTTTTAACTTCAACCAGATAGAATTTTATTGCAGAGTGATGTGAGAGGTATGTCACACACAGTTCACACTGATAGAATCATAAATCTTATTTTAAGAAAGCAATATTTATTGCTTACAAGTCGTATAAATTTGAGTAGCCAGTAGTATTATATCATAACGCGATCTGTAATTATGACAGTTTTATTCATGTTAGTCTAAGCCAAATTAAAATTAATTATGTAGGTATGAACAAATTCAAATATGTAATATGTAAATTTCATCATACGAATACTAATTGCAGGTTCTTTAATTACCGCGTTTTACATTTTTTATATTTATATTAAGCAAGGTACCTAATTATGAACTACTTAGGTACGGTTCTAAAACTACATTCAGACTATTAATACAAGAAATAAAAAGCCGACCATTCAGATTTTGCTTTTCATGCCGAGCTGTGCTACGAAATAAATGAATAGTGAGTGTGTGCCATAAAAATAATATATTTTTTTATTACCTCCTATGAATGTAAATTGCTTAGTCAGGGTATTATAGCTAATTAGTTAATGCAGCGCTGAAACAAGTACTAAACTGAAGTTTGAAAGGTTTGAAACTGTGAGCTATGTGAGATGATTCCAGGCATTGTCCTTAATTCATGCTTTGACTTACCATACTTACCTATATTATAATAATCTAAACAGTCATAGAACATATCGAAAATCATAGCCGGAATTGATAGCGGAAAGGCAAAAACGCTAAGCATTATGGTCGAAAAATTATTAGGCACCTACTAGTAGACGCCCGCGGCTCTATCCGCGTGGACTGTAGAAAAAACCAAATGTCGAAATTATTCGGGATTAAAATATTTTCCCGGGATAAAAGTAGCCTATTATGTGTTAGTGTTATTCTGATATATAAGTTATATTATTGTGAAGTTTCATCAAAATTCATTCAGTAGATTTTGCGTGAGAGAGCAACAAACATCCTTACAGACTTGGATACATTCTCAAAAACTTTCGCGTTTTTAATATTAGTAGGATGATAAAAATGAAATTGTATTAGGCGTTACAATTCGGAAGTTCAAACATTCACTATGGGTGCGCCCACCACAACATATGTAGATTATTTATCTAGTTTTTGATTTCGGAATAGTGCAATGTATTAGCTTGCATGCTAGGTGCTCGGGTCTGGTTTCTCGTGGCGATTGTAGTTAGTGCAAGTGCCTGTTTTCGCAGTTATGAGTTATCAGATCAGAGGGTCAGTGGAGGGTGTAGGACCCGGTGGTGGGCGCACCCATAGTGAAAGGATGATAAAAGTAGATCAATCAACGTAGCTAAAATGCCAAAAATGTGGCATTTGTCATGGTTTTATGTGAGCATTGACGATTCTACAGGGGTGACGGTGCCATCGCCCGCGTGTCAACAAGTGCTGAGAAGCCTCCATGTGGGACTTACAGAGCTCCTCCGCATCAAACACCGAAGCTGCCACCGGATCCCCCTGGTAAGTAAACTATATAAGTAAGAGTAGATAAGTCTAAAGTTTGGCCGTGTATCACATTTTTTTACAATGGCCCCTTTACTATTCAAGATTAAGGTAGGTGACCATTTGTAATCGAATTTCCTTTTAACTACTACTGTTTATGCGAGATAACAATATATTGTATTCAGGAGACAGAGATAAATGATGATTAATTTGAAATATGCAGGACTTTTAATAAAATTAAAAACAAAAAGCCCTGCTTCTCTCATTATAATTTTTAATTAAAACAAAGTACAGAGACACAATTTTACACTCTGAACCAATTCTTGATAAATAAATTTCTCATGTGAAGATTGTGGTTGGCCGCTATAACGCCCGTCATCGACCAACTTTCTTACTCGAAGTATATAAAAATAACACGTCGTTCTATAGTCCCCTGGTCAGGATGTTCCGTTTATATAATGAGGTATCCAAAACGCACCCTGAGTAGGATATTTACAGCGCAACTATCGCGACATTCACGCGAATCACTCAACACGTCCTCAACTAAGTTGTTTCTTGTGACTCGCCCAGTAAAGTAGTTATATCAATTGACTTATAATTTCCATATGTAACGTGTACTAACCATAGAATAAGTATGCATGTGCATGTTAGATTTTAAGTTACTAACACTAGATATTGTCACGTTTGCCATGCCGTATAGGCACACTTAGGGTAAGGACCTAGTTATAAGATCTGATAAATAATTAATATATCAATAATGTTGCGTTGGTAGTTACCTGTTGTGCTTGTCAATATACATAAATTAAAAAAATATTTTTTTTTTAATCAATCAGAACTTCATTTATAAAGATTAAAATCCATTATTGGCCGTTTATTAAACTTGAAGTAATTTCCCAGATGTATACGAAATAAGTCCGTACGCAACATTTGCGGGCACAGGGGCGGGCTCGGGCGCCGGCTCGCTGGCCTACACGCTGCAGCTGCGTGCGCTCGCGAGGCACGACGACGAGGCCGTGCCGCCGCCGCATCAGAGCTGTTGTGATGGTTGGTATCATTAAGACATTAGGTACTCTTTTAGATATACCTAATTAGTCTTTAAGGTGATATTTCAGGTTTTTAAAGCCTATTTTTGGGCTCTTTCGATTATTTTATCTTCGTTGTTTTGTGGATACTAACTATTGCTTTATTAACAGCATATAGAGTACGATCCGTAGCTTGATACCATATGCATTCACTAATGTATCTCTACACTTACACAGTCATACAAGGTGTTTTTCGTTTCTTACGAAGTGTACGTACGAAAAATGTTCGTGATGATAAGGAGAATCCCTAATCGTCGGAAACGTTGACGACCAAAAAATACCCAGTATAATCATGGGTAGCTTGAAAATACGGTTGAACTAATATGCCTTCGGCTTTTGTTTGCCGCTTACCGAAAGTTTTACCATCTTTGGTAACAAAAAGTAAGGTTGTCCACTAAATAGTTTTAATAGCAAATACAGCATAAAGACCAGTTTGAGCAGGTATTAGAGAAAAAAATTGTTTACAGAAGAGACGTGCATAGACGCGTGTGATGCGCAACGACGAAGGAGACGTCGTCGGCACTACTGCCCAGATCATGGTACCTTCTTATGTATTATTTATTGTAGGTATTGAATTATAAACTTATCAAGACATTATCTTGCCATGTGAAAAGTATTGGTTTGATGTTAATGTAGAAATTAAGAGTATAAAAGAGATTATTCCAAGAAAATGTTTAATTAAGTATAGGGTACAATAAAGTTATTATGTATTACATTATGACTAACTTATAACTATGTACTTATATATAAACTTAGGACTATGGGCATTTTAATTTTTACAAGGTGGTCAACCGGTCTAACTTATCAGGTAGCGTGACCAAAATGCTGGCTGCGTTTCCGCGCTGAATGGCTATGCTAATTCTTTGGCCAGAGTATAAAATAGATCCTCATAATTCGACTTTTAGTCTGCTGCCGGAATTATTTAAAGATCACCTTAGTTCTGCCCTGTCTCTTTACAACGGTAGAAACATTTGGCTAATTAATTAAACGTTTTTAATATTTTCCATTTCCACAGGTTGTTCACAAGACTCAGGAAGTTGAGAAACGAAACTGCCAAAATATTAGTGAAGAATATCTAGTCAGTGTAATAGTTATTACGGTTATACATATGAATATGTATACAAAAACTTTATACAATAATATTGTTTATTTATATTACCATGTATTATTTTACTTGACCACCCCCTACAACTTAGCTATGATATTAGTAATGAACTAGACGTAACTACTAGGGTTATATACCTACTGTATGCCTGTCATTTACATGTGGAATAAAATGATAATAGTAGAAGACATCAAATAGAATTGTAGTTGGAATGGAATGTGGGTTGTCTTATACGAGTACAATGCACAAAATGTTACAGTTACGTCAATAATAATTAGGCAAGTAAGTTGTGAGATTTAGCATCTAACGCGTAATACTTGTGTAATCCTAGATTTCACATCATTCGCGAATTAGCAAAGGTAGTGCAGTCTCGCTTTTTGGGCACAAACAGAAAGAGATTTTATGAGGCATTAAAATGCAATTGATGCAAGTAGAGCTTAGCTTCAACAAATTTCAATAGGTGAAAATGTCCTTTAGCATTTTACATCTGATGTTTTTATAAGAGAAAGCTTAACGGATTGCAAGAATAAATTTAAAAAATCAAACTGAGTAAAGTTGTTTTATCCGCAAAATAAACACAGCTTAGTTTTTAGCGCTTGTCACGGCAAAAGTTAACTTAGAATTTAGTATCAAAATGTCTACTAACATAACATTTGTATTTTGTTAAACCCCACGTGTAGTCAAATTCTAATATTGATATTGAACAGATAATGCTTGCCAAATACTACACCTATTTTTTGAAAGAGATAGTGCTACAGAAACTGATATTAATTAACAAATTGATATATGATGATTCATACAATATCAGAACTGCTTGAGTCTGAAGTTTTAAAAGATTTTTCGAGTTTATTTCGATTAATCTATTATATTTGTTTATTTGCCGTAACAAATATTCCAAATATTAATGTTTAGGACCAACGAGGACGAAGATAGAAGCATGCGGGGCAATTTAAGTATATACCTATCACAACCGTCATCAGCCTATTGCAATCCACTGCTGGACATAGGCCTTCCCCAGGACATGCCAGAAGGCTGTGCACTGCCATGGGGGTTTTCGCCCATAGACACCACCCTGGGCAGGCGGGTTGGTGACCGCAGTGTGATTTTCGGACTGTGTTAACAACATCACAAATATACTTCACAAAATATAATATCTAGGGATACCGAAATAGTAAATTATTAAACCACAAGTTACGACAAAATTGTACCAATACCAACTAGAAACCTTGTTAAATCCACCTCGTAGATTACGCTAATAGCGGACCTTTGCACCCTTCGGTAGGTAACTATTTAAGGCGCCATTTCAATAGGACACTAGTATAGTGGTGATACAACTAAGCTATGTTACTTGGTTATAGGGCTTTCCAAGGAAAAATGATCACGTGAAGGCTGATAACATTAAGGAGGTTTAGGGCAACTTAATTACCTAGACAGTGTTACCTACACCGATATAGTTACCTACACCGACATATCACTCTGCAGTACTTAAAGAAGCATCTTCTTCTACATTAGACAGAATGGAAATCCCCTGGGCATCAGATACCTACCTCAGGCATCACGGTGGTTCCAGTGAAACAGCTCCCTTAGCAGTACTGTTATCAGTTCGACCCAAAACTTCTTCGGGGGTGCCAGCCGCCTGTTAATATTCCCGACCGTTTCCCATCAAAAAGGATTTCACGAATAAAATTTACATGTAAACGTGTTATACGCGGTAATATGGAGAATTTCATTCGGAACTACAACTGATTACGTCGAAGTTTCGGGCTCAGAATAATATTATTAATGTTGATATTTGTTCCGAGACGGCTGAATATTAATGTGGATGGGTTGAAGTTAATTAATCATATTTGTTGGTTTTGTTTTATTATTATTGTAGGAAAAGGTTTTCACTTTGTAAAATTACTATCGTGTTATTTCAAACACAAGCTAATCGTTGCCTAAATTTGACTAGAAAATATCTATAGAAAATGATCTAACCCCTCCTACCTAACATACTAACATGGTCCAGGAACCAGATTCCAATTAAAATGATTCAGCGTGAGGCTAATCTGATCAACGTGTACGTATGCAGACCTTTTCGAAACAAAAATTAAATGAGACCAGATTTTAGGTTTCCGTGTTAGATTACATGAAATATAAATATGCGGGTGTTTTTAATATGAAATAACTATTTAAAATGAAATAAAATTGGATAGCATAATATTGAGCTTGCAAATAGTTTCGTTGAAACGAATACGTTATAATTTTAAGAAGTAATATTAAATTGATATTTATTTTTGTATGAAAGTAAAATATGTCAAAGTACCAAAACTCGTAGAACAAATGTTGTTGTTTATGATGGTAGCTACCTAGTCTTGCGAGGTTCTTGATGTTTTATAATTAACCCTGTATACTCACCCTGCAAGTTTTGCGTCTATGAACTTTGGAACGTTGAATATTTAGGTCTAGTTCACTCTGAAAAGTAAACATTTTAAAAGTTAGTACTCAGAATCACTAATTTCAATGGAAATGGCTTAGATATTTGTTAGGACAAATCTAATAATTTATCTGAGTTCACACGTAGGCATTAAGTAACACCACGTATCAATAAATCTTTTCTCACATTTAACATTAATGTACACTATGTCCTAATAGTTCACATACCTATATTCCAATTTTGCAGAATCATTCTGCCTCAACCTCAGCACATAGTGCATGAAACCTTACTCAAACACCACAACAATCGATGGTTCACTAATTAAATTCGGCTGAAGTCCGCGTCTGAGCAACAGATTAATTACAGCCCCTAGGCTATAGATAAGGGAGATGCGACGCCTATTAATCACAGGTTGGGCACCATGGAGTAGCTATAAACAGGAGGTGTCTTAACGTAGGTATCTTCCACATTGAACCACATCCTCAATTTTCAGATGAACGGCATCTCCTTCCATGCATGTCGTAAAATAACGAACTTAAGGGCGTATCTTAGGCGATAACTATCAACTTGTCATTGACCTTTTGCATCTAACCTCACTACTAGTATGCTAAATGTAGGATCTTCTAACTAGCTCCAATTACCCCATTTTAAGAAAACATTTAGTTAAGTATGTTTACAGGGTGTAAGTGGCAGCCAGGCAAATATTGATATAATGACTACAGGCCACGATTTTGAGACGAAAAGCACTGTAAATTTTGCCATGAAAATTCCATAATGATGTAAAAAAAGATACATATATCTAGGGTGTAACAGAAAGGGTGTGTTAAGCGAAAAGCTATGTAAATAGTCCACTATAAAGAACTTCTATGCTGCTCTGGGAGTGAAAAAAAAAAACCGTATAATACTACAGCTGCTTCTCTTCCCGGGCACACTGTACAAGTCAGTAGAGGGACAAGAGGGTTTTGGTGTTTTGTAGGCGATGGACTGACCACCTGTCACTACTAACCGAACTTTTACATCTCAACTATACCCTCAAAATTGGTCAGAAGTGGCCCCATGTGGTTCTATCGGCCCTTGGTGCTCTGACTACCCCGTAAGGGATACTCGTAAAGGCGTGATTATATGTATTATTATTATATGTATGTAAAGAACCAATTTCCTAAATTTGAGACTCGAAATCACATGTTTATTTTTCAAGATTGTATGACAATTCCTGAGTTGTTTAGGAATTCTCCATACTATTTGGAAAAATAAACATATGATTTCGAGTCTCAAACTTTGGAAATAGGTTCTCTATAGTGGATTATTTACATAGCTTTTCGCTTAACATACCCTTTTTGTTACACCCTGTATAATCGACAAACTACTATGATAATGTACCAACATGAATTTTCACAGCTCTTCTTCGGTTTGCTTCATGCGAACCGATACCCGCTCTGGGACCCACTTGTCTTGGACACCTGATATTTTAGGAACTGGATTAGCTTGACGATATTTGATAATAAAAACACACGAAACCAAGCTCAGGTAGGTAAGAAGTTATAAAGTATTATTTTCATCGTGAAAGCGAGATAGCTCTACAGTACTTACAGCGTCTTTGTTCCACAATGTAAATAAATCAAGCTCTAAGGGTTTTCGGATAAGCTTCAGGATATTATGCAATTATAACAAAACATATTATTAGGTACCTACTTCATTATACTATATCTTCTAATATATAAAAAATCCGTGTCACTGTGTATGTACCGAATAAACTCAAAAACGAGTCAACTGATATTCATGAAAATTGGCATATATATGTAATTTGGTCCAACTTAGATGATAGGATAGTTATTATTTAAATTAATGGTCTTAATAACTAATAATTAATAAAAAACTGATCATCAACGTTGGTTGTTGTTATTAATCGTACGTTCCATAAGTCTGCAACAGATGGCGCCTTCTGAATTCTTCTGTCTTTTCTGCAGTCCACGCGGACGGAGTCGCGGGCGTCCGCTATCATTCCATAAATAAAAGTTTGTAAGAATTTATATTTGTTAGTCTTTCGCGCAAAAAGTACCAAATGAGTTTTTAGAAAACAGTTTTGCTCAATATACGTACATACATGAGCTCCTTAGACGACTCTTACGATATGCACGGAAGGAAATGCAGCTGATGGTTCATATGTCTGAGATGGTTTCTATGTCTGAGACATAGCATATATATTAGAATAATACTTAGGCTATATAGTTCAAGCAGACATTATCATTAGTACCGGCCACTAGTATGTTAATAAACGCATCAAAATAATCCAAAACAAACTGGTACCTAACTAAAGTTTTTGACAACTTAATAGAAACTAAGTACGGAACCAATTGCGAATCGTTAACTAAACTACGACTCCATGCAGAGCAGTTTGCAAGAAAGTTGCAGTTTTCCTAACGGTGACTGAGAATATACAACCCGGTCCCAACTCCGTGGAATAGGCACCAAGTAAGTTACAGGCAAGTTACGAACTTCCACTTTATTACACTTTACTAAAAGCTGTTGTATTTTGAAATAGAAAATTTACCTGCGTTACTTTGAAAACCGAAAAGTTATTAAAACTATTAACAAATATTAATCCTAGGCCGTATTCTTTTTGTAGGAGTCCACGAAGGTTTGTAATATTTTTTTAACCTTATTTTATAGACGCACTATCTAAATGGCTCTCAAGCTATAGTTTGCGCGACATTAAATAAAAGTGTTTAAGTCTTTGAGCCAATAAAGTCAGGAGTCGTAAACTACTTAGATAGGCACTTTGCAAGAAAGTTTTCCAAAAGCACAAGATACAAAGGACTGGTGCAGACTACTCCTAGTTTATAAACCAAGTTATATTTAGCTAAGTAAACTTAGCAAATCAAACTTAACAAAGTTCGGTAAAGTAGGTATGCGAACGGAAGCTACCCACTCTCTAATATAGCACTAAGTCGTTTCTTTATAAATGTCATATTTTGTGCAAAAACCTATACAAAAAATCTTGTGAATGCGTCGTAGTTCATTTGTGAAGTTACCATCCTAACCATATATATTTTATATGATGAAATGACTATTAATTCATTGACATCTAATAAGTTTTATAAACAACACCTTACGGATCTCTGATAATGTTCAAATAGTTTTACGTAATAAGGAAATAGGGGCTTTTACCCACAGTTGTACTAACTACAACATAACTCAATATGCAGAATAGTTGCAGGAACAGAAGGTACAGTTTCTGAAGCTCAGACTACAAATAACTGCAGAAGCCGAAAACTAAAGACCATTTTACAGCATACCATTTTCTGATGCATTGAAGAGGATATTACGCTATAATTGACTAGTAAAAACATGATCAATGTGTCAATAAATGGTATTTTAAACCATACTAATTTATTGCTCCAATAAAATTGTATGCCATAGGCAAAAATATGGTATTATTTAAATGAGGGTTAATGTTAGAGTCCCTGTGAAACAGTAGTATAATCAAACTCAAGAAAGACGCACGTTCCTTAAGTCCTACGTGTTTTTCTTGTGTTCAAAGAAAGTGTTTTTGGTTTTTGGATGTACTATGTAACGGAGCACATACTGCCAGTGTAACTTCTCGTTACGAACAGCTATAGAACTGAAAACTTCTTTCATACTGATCTTTGCGAGAGTGCATGGTATTATGAAAATTTTACCTCCTTGTATGAAGAAACCAAAATAATATATCTACCTAAATTTATCTATACATACTAAAATAAGTAAAACGTTTGCTGGTTTTTTGGTTGAGCGCGTTAATCTCTAGCTAGTCTGAATATACATATTATTTTTCTATATATGTTAATTTTTGATAGCCCGGGAAAATATTTATATCTTGGAAATGTAACTTCACATCGACATTTAGGTAAGGTAAGTAAGTATTTATTATTTTGTATACAAAAATATTTTCATATACTTATACAACTTATTGTGTCATGGGTACTAGTAATGTCTGTAAAGAGACGTATTATGAGCAAAAATATTACTAGCATCTAAATGAAAAAAAAATCAAATAAAATTTCGTATATTCACAAAACATCTAATCAAAATTTCCCTGGCTCACCACGAAAATATCGTAAAAAATTCTTATAGCCTTTGCACGGTCTGGTGGCAAAATGAGTCTATAATTACATCCGCCATCCTGCGCACCGTGAGGTTCATCAATTTGTTTTCAATTTGGCTATAGCCGTCTTTTTGCAGAGCCAATAACGGTACGAGTTCTATTTCTGGTTCAACATACTGTCTATACTAAATATTAGTTTTCACGTTGCAATAGGTTCCTTTAATATGAATTTGATAGCTAAAATACCGTTCTTTCTTTATTTGTCATTGCTATTTCATCGGTTTAGCTACATAATACGGGGACCTTATTCTGGATGTAGAGCCCCAGTACTTCTGAGTTGCGTGAGCACGCAGTTTGTAAGTTTTATTCAATGTTTCCCAGTTTTAGTTCTATAATACGGAAGTTTTCCAAGCTCACGACCCGAGCACTTGACTAGAAATCGGTGGTTTGATATGACAATACTGCTTACAACCATTAATACCACCAAAATTAGTACCCAATTTCATAAACTAAAGTCATCACAACGTATGAAAAAGTCAGTCAGTGCTTATTAGGATTGAAAGCAACCACCAAGTTATATGGCAACCACCTGCAACCAGTGAATAATATATCGCACATGACAACTTATACAGACTTAACCTCTAACGTGTCGCGAGCGCACACGGGTGCGCTCTAACTTTCGCGACCACGACGCGTCGCGAGCGCACACGTGTGCGCTCATTCATTTTATTATGTTTCCCCTGATGTCATAGCAAAAAATCCGGAAGGAAGTAAAATTGCAACACATCCATGGCACCTACAAGAATTTGCGAGGCAAACGCTTCACGGGTTAACTCAAAAATATACCGAATTGACACCTCGCCGCACATGCCCACACTCGCACTCATTCACGGCAATGCACCAATGTCGCTTTGACATTGGTGGACACGTGTGTGTCCGCAATTGCTTTCACGAATCATATCTCTCTACCATTCGTAGATGAAAACCGATAAAAACGCAATTGATATAAGTTCAGAATCCGACAGTGATAACGAGTTTTTATATAGATTAGTGTTAAAAAGAAATCTTTTAAAAAAATATGGAAGCGCTCTTACATGTCCTTTTGGACTTTACCTCCTCTGCAATTCGTTTCCAAATAGGATCGGTTTATTTTGTATTCATAATCTGGATGTTTTACGTTGTATAAACATCTTTCGCTTTGAAGAGCTTCAATGAGTTCCTCCATTTTGCAAACACTCACGCCATTGCCACGCGAGAACAATGTCACGGTCATCTAGCCGTACGTGCCTGCGTCGACACGTGAGAGCAAATGCGGAGTTTGGTACTGCGCCATAGGTTTTGAATACTGCCACTCGCACGTGGCTCGTGATAGACAGCCAGATCAAGTAATTTTTTATCTACATGATGACAAGACAATCATATGAATAGATTAGAAAGGTATGATATGACATCATGCTTTGTTTTTTTTTTATACGGGATAACAAGATAAGATAAACCAAGTTAATATGTATTAGTATTTATTTATAAATACACATGCCCCGTGAGTTAGGATCCCAAAAATATTTTTGTACCATTTTTATAGTAAGATATGTAGGTAAATAAATTAGTATGAAGGCAAAAGGATTTTTTTGTATTAAAATATATAAAGGTGCTTTGAATTCATATTATATTCCAGTCTAGCTTTGACGTAGGAATGTACAAAGTTTATTTATGTTAAGACGAATCAAGTCAATAAAATTTAGTTACAGTGTTATAATGAAAATTTTTTTTTTCTTGCAGTGAAAGTTAGTCTTACTTGTGGCCCATTTACATAATACCATTTTCATGCAATTATTGATATACCATTAGGTATTTATTAGAAAATCTTGAATAATTTATCAATAATTTCATTAGTGCCGCGTGGTGCTAGCTAAGTAGAGTTTGTATCACCCCTTGCCTGCCCATAGGTATCGTACGAGGCGATTAAGGGTTTCCGAGAGGCGGCAGCAGCGCCTCCCGTGCTGGCAACATAGTCCGAAAATCACACTGCGGTCACCAACCCGCCTGCCCAGCGTGGTGACTATGGGCAAAACCCCCCTGTGGCAGTAGCCTTATGGCGTGCTCCGGGGGAGGCCTACGTCCAGCAGTGGACTGCAATAGGCTGAAGACGACGAATGTCATTAGTTACGTCAATAAAATTGCATGCAACAGGGTGGAAAATGGTATCATGTAAATGAGGCTCTACTAGCTGCTATACCTAAATGTCACAATATAGTATTTAGTAATAAGTAAGTACTTTCGATAACCTTAAATTGATCTAATTAAAATTTGAAAACATTTCGCTCTTTAAAATTATTATACTTACTTAGATAATATATCGTTGTAATTTTGCTATCAGCAATGCCGATCGTGTCCACCAAAATTCTTTATAAACAACTCTCATCATTAAAAACATCGGTGTGACCGAAGTTCCGCTTTTCGAAGCCCTAAAGAAAACAACCGTCTGAAAACACCACCATCGCCAGAACGGAGATTAATTACAACAATCGACAGTTTTAATTAGTCGTTAATTACCAGGCGCCTTCCGCGTGAAGTAAAATAAATTGCCTTTTAATATATTTCATTGGTCTGATTAAACCCACGTTTACGCTATAGGCAATTTATTGAAAGCTGATTCAAAATAAAATATATTAAACTACGTAATCATCATCATCAGCCTATTGCAGTCCACTGCTGGACCTAGGCCTTCCCCAAGGCACGCCACAAGACTGCCATGGGCGGTATTGGCCATAGTCACCACGCTGGGCAGGCGGGTTGGTGACCGCAGTTTGTATTTTGGACTATGTTGTCAACACGAGAGGCGCTGCTGCCCACCTCTCGGAAACCCTTAATCGCGTCGTACGATACCCACGGGCAGACATGGGATGGTACGAATTCTACTCTGCCGGCACCACGCGGCATATTAAACTACGTAATACCTACAGATAAAAACCTTCCGATGCTGCGGCGGTCTTTGGTCAACAGGATGATCAACAGTGGATCAAAGTGTAAAATACGTAAATGCAAAAAAACTGTACCTATCTTTGTAACTGGTAACTGTAAAGCTTTTTATGTTTTATTTGAATGGTAGAATTCCCTGTTTTATAAAGTTTCGGTAAAAGGTTATAATTCCACATTTTCGGGTGCTACCGTCGCGGCCTCTTTGCTTTTTTTTACCTCACCAAGCATAATTTTAGGTCAACGAAGTGTAATGTATTGTGGAAGTTCTTTTTTCTTCGTTCAACGATAAGTAGTCAGTTTTTAACAGTTGTCACCGATGATTACTCGTTGGCGCAGCAGTATATTCAGGATGCGGAGTCAAACATCGCAGTTGCTATGTAGAACTATTTATTTATCACTTATACACTTAAAGCTGCTTCAGGCGATATAACATTCGGGGAAAGAAGCAGCAAGAAACCCGATTCGCCGTAAATAGATTATATCGTTGCAATGTTTTTAAATAGAACAGAGATCGAGCAGAGTAACGTCTTACAACTCAACAGTCAAGAATAAAGTGACCCCATCTAGTTTCTACCCTGCTATTTATACAACCATCGCAACCTCCCAGAACAATATTGTAGGAGTCATAATAGCTACTTTTATAAAATATAGCCTTTAATCAATTGACTTTATATAATAATAATAATTAATATTATAAGGTACGCTATATATTCATATGTATGATGTGGTGCTGACTGTAAACTGTAACACTCGGCCATCCTGCATAAGCCGTGTCCCACGGCGCTCACTCTTAGTAGGTTGGACGAGGATCTGTAAAATAAAATTCACGCAGATTTCAGCTGTTCCCAATAAGTATAATATCACACAAAAAAAGAACATTAAATCACATAGACAGTGTCACATAGACAGCGTCATATGGACAGTGTCACACAGACAGCGTCATATGGACAGTGTCACACAGACAGCGTCATATGGACAGTGTCACATAGACAGCGTCATATGGATAGTGTCACATAGACAGCGTCATATAGACAGCGTCACATAGACAGTGTCACATAGACAGCGTCACATAGACAGGGTCACATAGACAGCGTCACCTAGACAGGGTCACATAGACAGCGTCACATAGACAGCGTCACATAGACAGCGTCACATAGACAGCGTCACATAGACAGCGTCACATAGACAGGGTCACATAGACAGCGTCACATAGACAACGTTATAATAATTATGGAAGCACACTGTCGTTATAATGGCAGACCTGACAGTAAACTGCATTATTCTTTGTCTTCATCTTTTGCAAACGGGTAGGTATGCGATTCTTTCGTTTTGATTCGGGTACTTAAGTCTTATTTCATTTTTAACTGTGTGTACTAAAAGTATTTATTTATCTACTTATTTGTAGAGTCAATTATTATAATCATGCATTCCAAGTAGAGAAGTAGTAGCTGATCAATTATAGTGGGCGAACGAATCGCTTAAGTTTGGAGGGTTCACATAGTACATTTTTTTTGGACAGAAGTTGGCTAACTATTTGGGGCTTATAAGTTCATTGTAATTAACTTTCTGAAGCTTGTAAAAGTACCTATGTATAATATTTAAGTTATTATCCTACACTGAAATTATTTTATTGTTTTGTTTATTCTATTTCCCCTTATTTTTTTTTTAAATATCATCGGTAAGCGTAGCGTTGCACGCGCTCCAGCCAGATAGACTGATGACTTAAAGAATGGGGCTGGCAGTGATTTGACGACAAAATGGGAGATCAAGTAGTGTGACGTGCTCTGGTGGAGGCTGCGGGATGTACCGCAGTGACTGCAATTGGTTGAAAACGATGACGATTCTCCCTTTTTGTACCTAACTAGAAGTATAATAATTGTAATAAATAGGTAGATCATTCATTCCTTTTTTCTATGGATAATTCAGACACAACATCGTCATATAGATCATACGTCACAAAGACACTTAATATTATTATTTTCGGTACAAGCATAGAGGAGAATAGCTGGAACAAGGTCGAAAACTCTAAGGTGTTTCCATTTCTTAAGTAGGAGTAGATTCTTGTTTAGGAGACATAGATTGAATACATCACAATGTGGGTTATGTCACAGAGACTAAGTCAAATATACAACATCAAGACAAGTTCTACAGGTTTCAGTTAAAGCTCAGTGATAGACTTTACTTAGTTCTAGGCACTATTCATATCATTGTGTAATATACTTTCCTCAAACATAGCCTTAAACCAGTAAGTTTTAATATTCCCCGTAATTTTTCCTAATTATTTTATAAATTTTACTAGCTTCACATTGAACTAATATTAGAAATCTAGAACTCAATTGAATAACCTTAATAAAAATTTTCTTACTAGCAGTATCTACGACTTGTTAACACCATGAACCGTAGGTACCTACTTCTCATATGGTTTATTTTATTGAAACTGCACCAGACTTTTGCAGAGGCACATTAAATTTGCTAAATATTTTCACGATGTTTTATTTATATTTATTATGCTATTATGTTAGCATTATTATGTTAACTTCCTGTTGTATTATATCTATCATCGCAAAGTATTTCTATACTGTAATATGAATATTAATTTAACTACTAAGTTACAGTTCAGGTCTACACTGTTACATTTCATTGTAAAATTGGATTATTAAACCATATTACTAAACTGTATTTATTGCTAACCGTTGTGATTCAAACATATTCTTAAACTGCCTGGCTCATCTGGATTGTTAAACTGATTTTGTGAACTTGTATTCATAAACTTGTATTCAAAATCGGTCAGAAGTGGCACCATGTGGTTCTAACGGCCCTTGGTGCTCTGCCTACCCCGTAAGGGATAAAGGCGTGATTATATCTATGTTATATGTATGTATTCATAAACTTTCTATACATTGCTGGGTTTTATTAGTATTGCTAACCTGTCTATAGGTTGCTAGGTTGCTTTTCTAAACAGTATTCCTAATCTGTAAACTTTAAATGCATTGCATTATTTAACAGCATTGCTAACTACTTTGTATTTCTAAGGGACATCGCTTAATTGTATTTCTGAACTGCACCACTAAGTTACAGTGCTAAACTTTATTTATTTTATATTTATTTTATTTAAATTTTGTATTTAAATTTATTTACTTATTTAAGTTTATTATAAATTTATTTATTTATTAAATTTATTTTAAGTTAACCATTTAATGTTTTAAAGTTCATTTATTTAAATTTATTTATGTTTAAATTTATTTATTTAAATTTATTTTAAGTTATTCATTTATTTAAATTTATTTTAGTTATTTATTTATTTAAATTTATTTTAAGTTATTTATTTATTAAAATTTATTTATTTAAATTTATTTATTTAAATTCATTTATTTAAATTCATTTATTTAAATTCATTTATTTAAATTTATTTATTTATTTAAATTTATTTTAAATTTATTTATTTATTGATTTATTCTTCAAACTCAATTGTTTAAACTGTACAGTTATCTGCATCTTATACTGTATAGTTAAGTTCACCAGCATCTCTAGACTGTATTGTTAACTGTATCCTCAAACTATGTACTTAATTGCATCCTTAAACTGTATAGTTAACTGCATTTTCAAACTATGGTTAAAGCATCTCTAACTTGTATAGTTAACTGCAACTCTAAATTATAATTAATTGTATGTCTAAACTGTATAGTTAAGTGCATCTCTAAACGGTATAGTTACTTGCATCTCTAAACTGTATAGTTAACTGTGTTGTTAACTGTATCTCTAAACTATATAAATAACTGCAACTTTGAACTCTATAATTAACTGCAAGTCTAAACTGTGTAGATAACTGCATCTCTAAACTGTAAAGTTAACTGCAACTCCAAACTGTAAAGTTAACTGCAACTCCAAACTGTAAAGTTAACTGCAACCCCAAACTGTATAGTTACTACAACCCTAAATTGTATAGTTAACTTCAACTCTAAACTGTTTGGTTAACTGCATCTCTAAACTGTTTGGTTAACTGCAACTCTAAAATGTATAGTTAACTGCAACTCTAAAATGTATAGTTAACTGCAACTCTAAAATGTATAGTTAACTGCAACTCTAAAATGTATAGTTAACTGCAACTCTAAAATGTATAGTTAACTGCAACTCTAAAATGTATAGTTAACTGCAACTCTAAAATGTATAGTTAACTGCAACTCTAAGCTGTATAGTTAGCTGTAACTCTAAGCTGTATAGTTAACTAAAACTTTTACTATATTAGTTAACTGCACTTCTAATCGTAGTTAACCGCACCTCTAACTATAGTTAATTGTACTTCTAACTGTATCTCTATAGGTATATTGTTTAGTCAACTGCATTTCTAACCTAAAGAGTGAACTGCATCTCTAGATAGTTTTACCAAACTTTATACCGTATTATAACCGCATTGCTCAATTGCATAGCTAACTACACTGCTATTTGCATTGTTAAACTGCACTCAAAAATTTAATAGGAAAACTGCATATCTAAACTAATAATTTCTAACCAACACTGTTGTGAACTTCAGAAACTCTAATGTTTTAACGCATTGTTAAAGTGCATTATGAAACTGCATCGTTAAATTGTATCCTAAAATTGCACTAGCAAACTGTATTACCAAGATGCATGGCATTATTACGAGTGTACTACCTAATTTATCTATCTACCTACTATAGAAACTAGGGTATCGTATTGATATGCCGCATTTACCTTCCATTTTCTATTTATCACGATTGCTAATAACGGCATACCCGCTAAATATATAAGGATCAAATAATTATATTGTAGTTGCAATGAATACTAAATAATACTTTCGTGTGTCAGTACACATACTCAATATCATATTGTTTCTCAAAAGTCTCTTATCACCTTCCCAAATACTAAGCATGGCGTAGCAAGAAGATGCCAACAATCAAGCCCAGAAACATAAAGCCCAGACAAAAGTTGAATCTATTATAAGGTGAATATTATTCGTACCATATCTACACATAATATAATAAAACGGGTCGTAACTTATTATGATAACGACATGGATACACGAAAGCCGTATCTTGAAAAACTGTCATAAACTATTAGATTAAAGTTGCAAAATTCACACAGCATATTAAACAAATTACATGTTTCGATCTTACCCAGAATAAGCAGCTCCTGATACGCCACAACAGCCAGGTGCTCTCCTGTACGGCCCACAGATTACCCCCGTACGGCCCCAAGCGGTGGCGACGGTCTCCGGAAAAATAACCATGAACACCGATCCATGTTAGATCATGAAACAAGAGAACATAATTTAGAACCAAATTATCTTAACGATAATTACCCTAGTGTGGGTAGATTTCAAAATGCCTATATTTTAAATAGCATGTAAGTAAATTACTACAAAACTCCACGTAATAAAAACATGTTTGCTGGTTTGCTGACAAAAATCTTCATTTTCCAACAGGACAAACCACCAATACAATCTACTTATGCATTTATAGTTTACATATTTTAGTGTAACAATATTCCCGATTATGGACTGACATTATTGTTTAAATTTAACAAAATAAATCTTGCTAGTCAAACATACCTGCAGTGGTAATTAAAACTTAATAACGGAACATTATTTGAAATAGGTACTTAGGTACCCCAATAAAGTCAAACGCATAATAGATACATTTTGTGCACCGAGATTTTTGTAAAAATTGATACGAATATTCTTTACGTACTGTTTGTGCAAATAACATAGTTTTTCTTTCTGGTAGGTACGACATTTACATACGGTAACCTACGCTAACCGTAAACTACACTAAAACAAAAATCACGTACCAACGGTACGGTATGAAGCAAGGATTTTGGTATAAGTATCTACATAAGCAGAGCTAACAAACAAATATATCTAACCTTTAAGTTGTGATGCGGAATCGGCTCCCACTGCAGATGGACATTAAAAGATCTTGACACTGGCGCTCTTAACAGCAACAGCATGGAATTTAGGTAGTACAGCAGCATCATTGATTGGGTTCTAGTAATTACATTGTCTTCATCTTCTTGTTTCTCCAGTTTCTTGTTGTTTCATGTTGAATATATTCCAGTTGTCCACAAAAAAAAAAATCTCCATCCTTTTGTGTACATTCTTCACCGATTTTGCCATGTTTCGCAAATCTTTTCTTGCAGTCGTCACCCTTGGGCAGGGCGGGTTTATTTTCCGGCATCCCACTTCTGAAGTGTCACCGATGATTACTCGTTGGCGCAGCAGTATATTCAGGATGCGGAGTCAAACATCGCAGTTGCTATGTAGAACTATTTATTTATCACTTATACACTTAAAGCTGCTTCAGGCGATATAACATTCGGGGAAAGAAGCAGCAAGAAACCCGATTCGCCGTAAATAGATTATATCGTTGCAATGTTTTTAAATAGAACAGAGATCGAGCAGAGTAACGTCTTACAACTCAACAGTCAAGAATAAAGTGACCCCATCTAGTTTCTACCCTGCTATTTATACAACCATCGCAACCTCCCAGAACAATATTGTAGGAGTCATAATAGCTACTTTTATAAAATATAGCCTTTAATCAATTGACTTTATATAATAATAATAATTAATATTATAAGGTACGCTATATATTCATATGTATGATGTGGTGCTGACTGTAAACTGTAACACAGTAGATTCCACAATCCGGTACGGCTTCGATTATAATATAATGAATTCATTTTACCAAAATATACCATAATTAAAGAACCTTACAAGTTACAATTTACAGGAATATGTCGATTTCTATTACAATAGGTAAGTCGCTAAAATCAGGTGTAGACATCAGCTCTATTTCATTTAATCAATAAAAAATGGCACATTGTTTCCGTCGTAATTCATCACAATCGGAATTGTGAGAATTCCCTCGGCGGAGCTTTGAGAAAAATTGTCGCTAACGAGCTTGTTCCCCCTCCCCTCGTTTTTAATCCACCCCCACCCCCTCAACGGCAGCACTTTAAAACCCTTTTGCGATTTTCCGCACGGAGGAATTATCAAGAAAAAGTGAGTGGAACACTAATAGACAATGTCGTCATTTTAATTATTCTTTAATTCCAAAAAGAAATGGTTGGATGGACAGACTGCCCGGTTAGTTGAAACTGCTAGTAGATTTAACTTTCACACTTTAATATATTATATTTTTTCTACTATAGGTGTAAAATACATCAGCAAGTTGCAGTCCACTGCCACAAGGCGAGGGACTTTTTGCCCATACTCAACACGGCTGGGCTGTCGGGTTTGTGACTGCAGTGTGATTTCGGACTATGTTGTCAACACGAGATGCGCTGCTGCACGCATCCCGGAAACCCTTAATCGCCTCTTATGATACCCTGGTGCAGACATGGATTGGTACTATTCTACTCTGCCGATATTACGCGACACATATCCTATCCTATTAATATTATAAATATGAATGTTTATGAGAACGTTTGTTTGTTTGTTCTTGGATGGTCATAAAATAGAAAATGATTTTTTTTATTCTACTAAAAATATTACTTGACACATGCGAACTCATTGCTACATAGCATTTTTCATAGTATAAAGGACAGACGTTTCTCATAAAATGTGTATTCGGTTATCCACTTGCGTTCTCGCATTTGCATTCAATATTTATGAATCGTGTGGTGGCACGCTCAGTTCCAATACAAAAATGAGCCTGTCTCTTACTATAGTATTTCTTTAACAAAGTGCACTTTTGTTTCAAGATTCAATTTTATTTATAATATTATGTGGGGGTGGTGAAAAGGGAAGTGCTTCCGGCCCCACCGGGCCACTAGTCGTTGTTTGGCCCATGTAGGTATTCCAATCATTGTGACACTTCGATACCGCGTTCTAGGATTTGCATTCGATTGTGGTTCTCTATTGCATCCGATAGGTGGCTCCACTAGATTACTCCCATTCCAGACCGGAGGTTGATATGTCTTCGGTAGCACCCAGCGTGTGCTCTCGCAGTATGCGAATGCATCAGTGCATCGAATGGGTCAGTGAGTCGACCGGGAAGTGTTGCGACGAGCATGCAGGCGAGTTCTGGTCGGTGAGGCGACTGTGAACGTGATGCGGCTGATATGTTCTGGTCTGCGCGAGGACTGGGAACATGTAATGCCGTGATGCTGTTGCGTTGCTGCGTTGCAAACAGGTGCAGGAAGCTGTCATGGCGGCTTCTTGTGGATCTGCTGGCGGCTGGCGTGGCGTGCAGCTGCTGTCGTGGAAGGAGAGGAGAGGTGATGCTGTGATGATAACTTGTTGCGGAATACTGCGATGGTGATGAAGTCCTGAAGGCTGAAGGTAGCATATGTCCAGTTCACAGGGGTCACCAGTGTGGGGGTGGTGAAAGAGGTAGCACTTTCGGCCTCACCGGGCCACTAGTCGTAATTTGGCCCATGTATATATTCCAATCATTGTAAGAAACTTCGAAATCGCGTTCTTTGTGGTTTGCATTCGACTGTGGTTCTCTCCTGCATCCGATAGGTGGCTCCGCTACAATTACATGGAGATTTAAACATATTTAGGTACTTCTTCGTTTATAAAAACCACTGTTATATGTATTATACATGAAAGCAAGCATCAAGAAGTATAAGCTATTCTAAACGTGGCTGTGAGATGAGATCTGCTTTATGAGACACCATTTAGATAATACAGTCATACACAAATACATATATTATGTAAAAATCTTTTTATTTATTAACATTACAATCAGATTATGAAATGAAAATAGTGATTTTCAAGAAACTTTCTTATTGAAGTCTCTACCTACGCTCCTTTACGAGTAGCGTTTAGTCTCATTAGCGATTTTTCATTTGAACGAACAACGAGAAAGGAGAAAAAATAACCTAGAAACTCATATTTTTATAAAATAATAAAAAGACCCGAACGAAATTTCGCAAAGAATAGTCATTTGAATCGTTCAGTTGGAAAATTATTGTCGTTTCTTAGCTTGTCCATTATTTTGTTAAGAATTATTCATGTACGTTTTTTTCTTGTTATTTCGGAATATAAAGTTAAGTACGGTTCAGTGAGCTTCTGAAAAGGTTCGTGAAGTGGAACTTTGGTCAAGATGTCCTTTGTTTTTCTTATTTGAAATTACAAAAAATAAAATACTGTGTATAAAATAGTACTATGTTTTGTTATGGTTTTTACATGTTATTTTAGAAATAGAAAACATAAGATTGCCCAGAAAAAGCTAGTATAGTATTTTACATGCAACATTACTAACATAGTTTATATGACGTTTATTACCGACAAGGGTACGCAACCCTTTGTGCAGACTCGCACTTGGCCGGTATTTTCTTTTTAAACTTAATTAAATATTAATTAATTAATAATTTTATAATATATGACGTAGATGGATCGAGTGGCGTGCCGTTAGGTGTGTCTGACATCTTCCAAAATCCGAAATAAAGAATGCGGCGTGTAGTAAACAAGCTTAATTAGGAATCACAAACACTTTCACTGTATCTACGCACAAGATTACTAGGATTCTAGCGGATAACGTAGAAACGTGGTAAGTACAAGACAGAGGCTGATTAGCACCCGTGCTTCGCTCGACAGACGCAACAAAAAGCCAGCATACCCTCCGGCTCAATTCAAACGACCCGGTGGTCGTTGTAAATCTACAGTGGCGCCCTCTCAGTACTCTGTCTTGTCTTTACCCAAGTGACAGCTGTCCTCCAGTCAGTGATAGCTGTCGACTTGACGTTTCTAACTTCAACGATTGAAAATAGATGGCGTTGGAGATCCGACTGTAGGATATGACATCTTGATCTCCGACACGGCCATTTTGACAGACTACCCGTCCTCGGGTAGAACCGATGAATCTGTGAACAAGATAACTCAAGGAAGTATCTGCGCTCGGCCATTCTGCCTTAACTTAAATTTAAAGACTTCTTATTACAATAGTTCATGAAATCACAAAAATCGCTCATCGACCGTCAAGTTCCCAAAATCTTTACGTAAAGACATAAAAAATAAAAGATAAGCAGACTCGCACATACGTTTAAATCAGTCAGACCTTTCCTTCGGTCAACATTACAGTAACAGTTAGTCATATAGCCAGTCCTTCGGCTATCTACTATGGAAACACAGTCCTTCGGTTTCCAACACACAAATGTAGCACAGTCCATCGGCTACCTACTACGGAAACACGGTCCTTCGGTTTCCCACACACACACATGTAGCACTGTCCATCGGCTACAGCAGAAACTCGGTCCTTCGGTTCTGCCACAAATACATACTACTGTCTGTCAAGGGTTTGTCAAAGTCACAATTTAAAAAAACCGGTCAGTAACTTGTACATCGCATATGAAAATTCATTCATTTAGACTCTGAGGTCACATTAATTTCGATATCAAAATTACTAGGAACTTGATGGTCTGGCACCCTACGGACCCGATCGTGCGAATATTTGTAGGTTCGATTTGAAGACAAAGATTTTAGTCGGTATCTATCACCATCTAACAATTAAATTTTATACGGTCCTTAAAATTTAGGATCTAGTTTAACTTGATTACGTTTTTCATTCTTAATGAACACATCTAAGACACGTCGTAGACGTTCCAACCCCTGCTCTCCTGTAGAATACAATACCAGCAGGTCATCAATGTAAGAAACAATATAACTATGAGCTAATTCACCTAAAGCTTTTGCTATAGCCCGCTGATAAACTGAACTGGCGTTCTTTAAACCAAACGGTATGGCACACACAAGGTAAATAATTCCAAAACAAGGCTACAGTATACACAATCCATATAGAGTAACGTCAGTCAAGTAAGTCTAGTTGCCTCAATCTTGCAACTCTTGGAAACTTCCATCCAGCTTCCGTACACCAGTCTAGTCACTTCCATCCAGTGACTCTTAGAAACTTCCATCCAGCTTCCGTATACCAGTCTAGTCACTTCCATCCAGTGACTCTTGAATACCTCTATCCGGTATCCGTAAACCACTCTCAATCAGTCAACTCAACATTAATTAGAACATGACGGTCCATCCCCGTCAAGTTCGCACAGATTATCATCACAGTCACATGTCAGCATGTCATTGGTAATGTCATTCGCAGGCATTCGCCTGGGTCATACACAAAACGCCTATTAAAAATAAACGAAATAAAAATGTCTGAAATTGCTTCAAATTTTTATTTATTTCTAATCTAATAATAAAAACTTTGAAAAATAATTAATCAAACTAGATCGTTTCTCAGAATTATAGAAATTATGACACTTTTTTAATTTTTTATGTCTACCGAAGTGACCGGCAAGCCACAGAAAGGAACAAAATCAGTCTCATTTATCAAAAATTATTATAAACTAAAATTATATCCGATAAAATTAGATTTTTCCTAACATTCATTAACAACCTTAATAGTCAAATTACAGCCATTCTCTTTTTTCTCATAATTAGACAACTAAATAACCATTTTAAGATAAATAAAAAACAATTAAAATAGTTTGTTTGAATAAACTTCAAAAATTCAACATTTTCATACAGAAATAATAGTATTAATGGAAACAAAATTATCAATCAACAAGTAAATAACAAAAAATATCAAAAGATCTGATTTTTTTAACAAAATGAAATCAAAAATCAATGAAAAAGTAGTGACGGTCCACAGAAGTGAAGTATCCACAGAAGATAACATATTTAAAAAATATTTTCATCACTATCATCACTGTCAAAATTAAAGGTTGCTTGACGCCTCTTGGCATCTTGTGGTGAGTTTTCATCATCACTGTCTATAAAAATTCTTCGACGTCGTAGTGTTGCTTTCTTGGGCAGTGTAGGAGAAAGGGAGTCATCAGAGTAAATGTTCTCATGTTTTTTGCTTGGAGTAAGTGGATGGAGTTGACGCATTGTCCAAGGTTCCGGCGATGGTGTCTCCATAAGAGGTTCCAGTGACTGCGGTGTACTCGGTCCAGTGACAGTTGAAGCCGATGCTGTTCGTAGAGAAGAGACATTTGGACTTACGGTGACAGCCCTGCTAACTTCCGAAGCACAACTCGATGGAGTTCTAACTAATTGAATACAGTTTATTTGAAGTTGACCGATGTCAAAATGAGAACATTTTGTTTGAGCATCGCATAATAAACAGCTCAGTCTTCTGGCGTGAAGTTTATTAGGCTCCATAGCCGTCCAGCAAATTTGGTGGATTCTAAAAGTCCCTTTGAAAGGGCGAAGAGCAATTGCGTCTGCTATTTTTTGTATTTCAGACACATGAGCATCTTCAACGGGAATAACATCAATTCCTGAGCAATTGTCTTTTAAACAATCAACAAAAGTGGTAATATCTATAATGTCTTGTCCATTTGCAACAGAATTGTCACAGATTCTTTTTACACAGCCCCCAACACCATCCGGTGCTCCTTTGCCGTGACCGGCTTCTGTAAAATGCCACATAATAGATTCGGCACCGGAAATACGACTTAAATAATTGACTATCAGATGAAACATAGTTTTGTTTCTGTATTGTGTTGTAGGTCCATCACTTAATATATGCAGCACTTTCAAATTAGGTGTAAGTATTTTAATTTGGTCTATTACTGGTTTTAAATGAGCACAAACAAGAACGGGATCATGTCGTAGGTCTCGAGAGACTGTACAAAGACATGAAGTCTTTATTGTACTTTGCGTTTGTAAATTAGTCGAGTAATAAACGCATGTGTGCAAAGATAATTGTCCCTTAGATCCTCCAAAATGGGCTGATTGGATTTCTGTACTATATTTAAATGCATAATTTTCCGAAAAGTCTATATGCAGCAAACCATCTGAGGGCGTAAGATTTTGTTTTATTTGTCTAATTACTCTACACTGGTTAATTATATTTGCAACATGTTGCATAAATGCTGGCAAACATGACTTAAAAATGTCTGTGAGTAACTTTTGTGATGTCTTTACCGTTTCTTTTAACGTTTTTTTGAATTGTTTTTCTTGCCCTTTAACAATATTTGTGACATTTTTAGTAATCCATCTTTGGTAAGTAATTGAATCATCAGTGTTAATTAGATTATAATCAACTTTTTTTTGCGAACATTGTGAACACTTGCGTTCTAAACAGGAAATATTAAGAATATTATTACAGCAGAGAGACTTTGCAACACTGACAGCTGAAGAATGTCGTAAAATCTTGGCTTGGTGAAGCGCACGAACTATATATTCATTATTTTCATGTATACGACATAAACAGGTATTTCTTGATGCTGCTTTGGGAAATAAAACCCAAAAAGGGCGATGACGTCGGAAAGACTCATAGCTAATACGTAGTCCAGTCTTCTGAATAAATATCTTATAAAGATTGAGGAGTGTGTCGTTTAAAAGACGAATTTGTTTTTTTACTTTACGTCGCGTGATCGTTTCCTTTTTACCAGCGGTTAACCTGCTATTTTCATCATCAAGTAAAAAATTATATATTGCTTGCTTTATGTTAACTTTAACAATTTCGCTTTGCTGTTCCTTTCTTTGAAGTCTTAAAACTCTCATCCGATATTTTGCTAATCTTTTTTCTAAAACCTGTAGTCTCTTAGACAAAAAATTATTTGTCGCTGTTAAATTACGCCTATTTTTTAAACTGACTGCTCGTCCTGATTGCCTTCTTGAAAAACTTGAATTAGGACTAGAAGGTGGTGTATTATTTTGTAGCATGTTCTCAGTCAGTTTTCTAACCTTTTCTTTCTCACGTCTAAGCTTAGATTTTTCCCACCACATTTTTCTGATTTTGCGCTGCTCTCTTGGTGTGAAATCCTTAATAGTTTTAATTAGTCCTTCTTGTTTCTTACGCTGATATCTTTCTCTATCTAATCTTCGTCTTTCTTCTAGAGCAGCAGCATCTAACTTGGCTCGAGCTCTGCGCATACTGAGTTTTTTTTGCTCCCGTCTGCGTTTTTTCTTTTCCTCATCGCTCAGTTTTGACCTAGATCTGCTTGCTCGAAGCATTTTACCTAAAACAATATAAACATCATACAACATAAAAAATGAGGCTTTCTGTCAACAACAAGCATATTATGTACAATTTTTAACAAAACAATAAGATATTATGATCACAACAGCTCTTCTGTGGACTTTGGTACCTTCTGTGGACACATGATTGCACAGAAAAGATGTCCACTTAACGGACTGTCGAGTACGAAACCAACAACAGTACTTTTATTTTTGAGGTTAGAAAACAACCCGAAGCGAATTCGGAAAATAGTCCCCCTAGGGCTTTAAGACAGAATATTCTAATAAATACTAATACTACACTTACCAAACAATATTAATAACAGGAAAGACGCACCGATCTTTGACAAAAATGTAATAATATAAATAAAAATGTATTTTTAATTTATTTCCATACGTAACTCCGACTGATTCACGCCAACAACTGAAAACTATTAATTGTTGCCAATATTAAATATATACGTGCCTTGGTAGATTAAGTAGAAAATAAAATTTATGAAGAATAAAGGTCCACAGATGAGTCGTGAATTCGTATAACCTGATGTTTATTGATAATTGTGACGCGTGTTGTTAGTTAATTGTATTTTATTTTTTAAAAGAGTACAATATAACATTAAACCAATGAATAAATAAACCTTTTTTATTTATTTTATGTCCTTAAACAAAGCAATGACCCTTCAAACCTAATAACAGCAAATGCGAACAGTCCACAGAAGGGGTCAATCCATTTTGTTTTTTTCTTTAATTTTATATAATAGCGCTTTAGGTATTAAAAGTAACAACACATATTTTAACCAGACACGTTGTAAAAAGGTATATTGGGTTAATTAACTAGAACTCCATTATTTTGAAAGTTATCGCATATGAACACGTGTATGTGTATGACCCGCCTAAGTCTGTCATGTGCGTACTTATAGGTTCTATTGGAATTAAGGGCTTTAAGAACATAACGATTACCTTCAAGTACCTATGATACCCTAAAAGGACCTCTATACTTCGGATCAATTAATCGAATTTCGAGTTCACCTGTAGTTACACGAGTTTTTGGCAAACCTGTTGTAAAATAACTGGAATATTCACCTAAAATAGTTAAAAGATCTGACTTTTTACAAGAGGGTATATCTGTGTCAACATTACTAAAGTCGTTACTGATACTAGAATCGGTTAAAACGTCACAATTTAAAACTGTCAAATTATTTTGTTTTGAAATGCTAAAATTATTTGTTGACAAGTTAATAACGAAGCCTTGACTCAATATTTCACGACCTAGCATAATATCACTACGCATATACACATCGGGTAAAACATGTAATAAAAGTTCTAAACAATAATCATTAATTTCAACATTACACAGTATTTGCTGGGTGCTGAATACACTGGTTTGACCAATTCCCGTTAGAGAGACAGTTTTAGCAATCCTTTTACCATTGAAACTTGATGCAACGCTTTCTTTTATTAGTGAACACTCAGCACCCGAATCAAAATGAAAATCATAAAATCTACCTTTAGTCTATCGAAAGCTTCGTCGATGTTACTGGCCACAACTAGCACGTCATCCATGTACACTACAACGTACTTGTTCACGAGATCGCCTAGAGCATGTATGAGAGCACGTTGAAACACTGCAGGAGCATTTTTCAAACCGAAGGGCATAGTAAGGTACTCATACTGACCTTCAGTTGTCACGAATGCTGTGCGCTCTATGGACTCCGACTCGATAGGGATCTGGTGAAATCCCGATGCTAAATCTAAAATTGTAAAAAAATGTCCTCCGTGCAACCTAGCAATCTGTTCAGATATGAGTGGTAAAGGAAAACGGTCAGCAACGGTGTTATCGTTCAACTCCCTATAATCGACACATTCTATCTGAACCGTCTTTTTTTTTTACCAAAAGTATCGGGCTTGCGAACGGTGAAGAACTAGGTAACTACCTTAGCATTAAGCAGCTCGTTGATCTTGCCCCTCACAATCTGACGTTCATCTGGGGTCAGCCTGTATGGGCGACGATTTACCGTCTTGTGCGGGTCTACGAGCCGTATCTGCATAGGTTCAGTGTCAGCAGGAGAAGTAGGTGTACCGGTAATGAAACTAAGCTTGAACCGTTCTAAAATCTCAATCAACCTAGGTCTGTATTCATTACTAACGTCAGTATCTACCAAGTCAAGGTCTATACCATTATTTGCAACTACATCACATGATTCGACTATGTTAATTTTCTCGAAACGTACTTTATCTACCGACATATGTACAGTCAAACCGATAGCTAGAATTTCACGTCCGATCATAATGTTGTATCGCAAACAATGGTCAGGTAAAACATGAAGGAGTATCGCAAAGTTAATATTGTCAATGTCAATTGTCGTTAAAATTTGCATGGTCGAGGCTATAGAAGTTTGTCCTATACCAGTCATAGAAACATTGTCATAAATTCGCTTACCACTAAATTTCAAAGCAATCGATTCTTTAACTAAGGAACACTCTGAACCTGAGTCGTAAGTAAATGGGAATGACTCACCAGAGTGACGCAGAGAACCCGAAGGCGCATTCACAATGCACACGTCTACTCGCTTTTCCTTAGCTGGACCAGTTCCAGTGCCGCCGCCGGTACCGTTGTTCCCCTCCTTGATTTTCCTCTTCGGGCAGTCGGATGCATAGTGGCCTTGTTCCCGGCAGTTGAAGCAGGTGATGCGATCGGTTCTCCCTGTAGGTTGGTTGGTCGAGTTATGGTCCCCGTGAAAGGACCTGTGTTTGGACCGGTCATCTTGCTTCTTCGAATTGGCTTTGTTGCGACATTGAAGAGATTTGTGGCCTAGTTGTCCACAATTAAAGCACTTGATGGTCACAGCAGATCCATTAGGTCGGTTTCTTTTTAGGTCGGGTCCATCACGATAAATACTTGATGAATAACTTCTCTTCAGGAACGAGACAGCCTTCAGTTTCTTTTGTAAATGGTTACGCGTCTTGATGTCAGTCGTTATAGCAATCCTCTGAACACGTGGCTCTTGTTTTGAAATATGAGCTAAGACAGTGGCTATTGCTATCTGTTCTGTAGTCAGTCCATTCCACCTTGCCATTAAGGATGTTATGAGGATAGCGGCGTATGAGGCTAGGCACTCGTTATCTCTCGGTTTCTTGTCGTGCATACCGATGAGAAAGGAAGCAGCAGTTTCAGGACAGTCATACCTTGCTACGAAAAGCTCCTTGAAATCGGCCCACGTCATATTAGGAAACGATATTGAAGACAGCCAAGATGATGCTTCGCCCTTGAGTGCGTGGCTTAACGCGATCATCAGAGAAGATCCATGGCGATGTCGATCTGTGATACACATGTCCGCGGTCGTTATCCAAGCTCGGGCGTCGATGTCTCTTTTCTCTGGGTCGAAATCAGGAAGGCGAATAGAGTCCGAAGATGCAGGTAGTTTTATTGCTTGCACCAACGCCAGAAAATTTTGATTTTGTTGCTCGAAGAGAAGACGCCATTTTTTTTCGCTCGAGTCACTATTTGAAGCACGTGTTTCATGTGGGTGATCCGGGTTGCATCCCACGCCTGATGACGTAGATGGGTCGAGTGGCGTGCCGTTAGGTGTGTCTGACATCTTCCAAAATCCGAAATAAAGAATGCGGCGTGTAGTAAACAAGCTTAATTAGGAATCACAAACACTTTCACTGTATCTACGCACAAGATTACTAGGATTCTAGCGGATAACGTAGAAACGTGGTAAGTACAAGACAGAGGCTGATTAGCACCCGTGCTTCGCTCGACAGACGCAACAAAAAGCCAGCATACCCTCCGGCTCAATTCAAACGACCCGGTGGTCGTTGTAAATCTACAGTGGCGCCCTCTCAGTACTCTGTCTTGTCTTTACCCAAGTGACAGCTGTCCTCCAGTCAGTGATAGCTGTCGACTTGACGTTTCTAACTTCAACGATTGAAAATAGATGGCGTTGGAGATCCGACTGTAGGATATGACATCTTGATCTCCGACATATATAATATCTTGATTAAGATAAAACCACTTCTCCATAATATAATCCGTTAGGATATGGTTGATCGTTTCATCATTAAAACATTGTGCTGAGGGATTCAGCTTTGTTTGCCGAGATTTGGCTTATGTATAGCTATCGGGATGAAAAATAACGTTTCCAATAATGTAATTTCAAAAAGAGATGGTTAAATTCGTCACCCGAGTAATTGACCCGGTGGCTCAGTGGTAAGAGCGCTGGCACGGAATGCAGAGGTCGTGGGTTCGATTCCCACCCGGGTGAGGAATTTTTTCCATTTCTTTATTAATAATTTTTTAATTAAATCAGTCTAAATTAATACCATAACATGACATGTCGTTAAAAAGTAGTTAACAATACCAGCTTTTCCTTTTCTAACGCCTTCCGGAATCCGGAAAATGGATAGAGTGGCTTATAAGTTCGAGGATTTCCCAAATAGCCTTTCCCTATACAATGTGTAGGAACTTTCCACTCCGATGTAATAATTGTAATGGCCACTTTGAACCCAGTAGTGGGATGTGGGTATGAATTGTGGGATAATAGAACCCCACTTTGCTTGGCAACGTATTTAGGCGACCTTTGAAGTAAATAGCACCCTGTATATAATATGAGATTAATGAAGTTAGATTATGAGCTGTATTTGATGTGATTTTGGTTATTGAAACTACTTTTTATGAGTTGAGAGTAAACATAGTTATAATAATAATAATAATAATAAAATTCTTTATTGTACACACAAAAAAAAATTTTTTTGGTACATGGGCGAACTTAATGCCATATAGCATTTTCTACCAGTTATGTTTCTAACGCGAGGATTTTTTTCTACAATTCTTAACTAACTTATTACCATTAGTACCACTCATCACGTTATCAACACTACTATACCAATTTATCCTCAAAATAAATATAATTAAAAATACTCTCTCTATTAATTTGGAGCAATCTATTTTGTTTTGAGAAAAATATCTAACAAAGCCAGTTTTTGATAAGTCCACTTCAATATCCATTAAGGCACGAGGCTGCAGTGCAGTGCAAACAGTGTCGACGGCGCGTCGTCAGCAAAGCTCCCGATGCAAGACACACGTTGTAGCGTATGCGATATACGTCCTTGGAGCATACAATATAGTCTGCGCGTCCTAAGGTCAGCTTTAATTTGTAGGTGTACAAGCAAGGGATGCGTCGGATTCAATTTACACCTACACGTATGTATACACATCCATTGTCCATTCACACAAATGCAAAGCTGAGCTTAGCTCAGCTGAGCTTAGGACGCGCGGCTGTATCATTTTACAAAAACAAACCGGCGTGTTATTAAAAACACTTGATAAATAATTCGTTATCTATGATTTATATAACACTAGTAGTTACCCATGTCTTCGTTCGTGTTTTTACTTAAAAGAATAACAATCTCCGGTCTTCTGACTTTAGAAATAAGTATACCACCGCGGCGGGTACGGGACTAAATCGCTCCGTCAGTTATTATATTACATACAGGATTTTGAAGTTTTATACTTTACCTGTTTTACAGTTTGCCTTCTATTCTACATAGGCACCCTATATAAAAATTCGTCGCAGCAGATAGGTATATAAGGCAGTGGAAAACCAAATAAAATTTCTGAGTCGAGTGTCCAAAACCAATGACAAAAATAATATTATGAATTTTTATGTTTTGCACCAAACGTTAAAAATGATGGGCGTCGCAACCAAGCTCAGCTTAAATAAATTAACATTTCCTTGATTGTTGCGGTTTTCATTATGAACTCCGATTTTACCTATTAGCTACAAAAGTGGCTATCGATAATTTAATATTTTAATAATTATAATTTTGACGATAATTTATTATCCTATTCGGAATTTATTGTATTTCACGCGCCTATATAAATTAGGTCTCGTCCTATTAGAAAACTAATATCATAACTTACATGTCAGTCATAAACTAATAAAGAAAATGTATTCTTTATTGGTATTAAAAATTATGAGGTCCTTACGACAGTACTTCATATTTCTTATTGCATTATTACTAGAAAAGCTCGTGTTTATTTAGTGAAAGTATATTTTCAACCTATTTTTTCAAATAAACATACAAAATAATGACTATAAAGTCATTGCACTACATCATAAATTACGAAAATATCTTTGGAATATATAGAAGTCCTTATGAATGTAAATTAAAGCATGTATTATTTCTGATACGGATATGTGTCGATCAGATATTTCTTTGGAGTTGTTTATATTTGCTCTACACATTAGAACATGACTTGTCTTCATATATCTATTTAACTGTCATGTTCTTATGGACCATACTAGTTTTGCTGATAGCACGAAGTAAAGCAAACAAGTTTCAACAATTGCTTGATAAACTCACGTGGAACCATGAGTACTTAAAAAAATACCTAAAATATGAAGAGTCCATGAAAAAACACGATAACAATATATTTTACATGCTGATCATAACTACAGTATTTAACATAGGGTTGTTTGTATTTTTTACTATATATCTAAACGTCTTCTTACTCGGAAGTGTAGCAACTGTATTGTTTATAATCACAAACTTAGCCATCTCTGAAATGCGATATATTATCGAATATATTCTAATGTATAGTTTTTTCACAATTGTTTCTCATCAATTAAAATGTTTAGAATATTCAATGCAAGATGTAAATGAAATGTTAAACAAGAACTTCAAATATGAGGATATTAAAAACTTTATGCAAAATTGGCTCGATGTGTATTCAAAATTAAAAGAAATTTATCAACTATTTAGTCGCGTCTTCAACTTTCAGGTATTTTGAATTTACCCATCTTACCTATGTTATATCTTAATATTTAATTAAGCTGTCAGAGATCGTTAGATTTTAATTAATCCATGCCATTATTATATACAAATTCGTTATATTTGCACGTGGACAATAACTACTGGTCTCAAAAACAAAATAGCCCTGAAGTTATGTATAAAAACACTACGATTAGTTATAAAATATAAATAAAACAATAACATAACATAATGTGCTGTGTTGTAATAACTTAAAAAAATATAATAAATAAATAACGTTGCAAAGCTTGCTCCCTGGATACCTTAGGCTACTTTTCTATTAGAGATGTGCTATGCTGTACGAAAGCGTGCGCTATCCACCAACCATAATATATTTAGTGCTAACTCAAAAAATGACTAAAGCATAGAAGGCGCTTTGTGACATTAAAAGCGTACCCTGTCTAGAGTCATATTCAATTAATCATAACGCCTAGACTATTTGACTTAAAGCTAAGGTATAAACATCAGTTTCTAGGTAATGACTTAGTGCATCTAAAAAGTAGGGAAAAAAGGTATGTTCACGTTCTAATTTTTTTGTAATATTGAAAAATTTACATTGCATATCATTAAATTTTTTACGTTTCAAGTGTTTAAAAAAAATTTTAGTGGGAGCTTTCGATAAACTTTTTGATGTTAACTTATTGCCTACTCATTTAGCTGTCGAACAAATTTAAAAAATTTTATGCTTCCACCTACATGCCCTACACCCTCCACTGACCCTCGGATCTGATAACTCATAACTGCGACAACAGACACTTATGAGTTATCAGATCCGAGGGTCAGTGGAGGGTGTAGGGCCCGGTGGTGGGCGCACCCATAGTGAATGTTTGAACTTCCGAATTGTAACGCTTAATACAATTTCATGAATTTTTTATACTTATAGGTCCTGTACATCAGTAGATATTGCTAAATAAATGAATCCACTCGGACTCAGAAATCAAAGAAATGAAAATAGCTGCAATTTTTTAATAGTATTGATAAAATGTTTTATACATACATACATATAATCACGTCTTTATCCCTTACGGGGTAAGCAGAGCACCACATGGTGCCATTTCTGACCAATTTTGAGGGTATAGTTGAGATGGTCGGTTAGCAGTGACAGGTGGTCAGCCCATCGCCCACAAAACACCAAGACCCTCGCGTCCCTCTACTGACTTGTACAGTATGCTTGCAAAGAGAAGCAACTGTAGTATTATACGCTTTTTTTTCACTCCCAGAGCAGCATAGAAGAAGAAAATGTTTTATTACAGTGGATTTGTCGATAAAATAAGCAAAACAAAGATAACCAAATTTACGACGGTTGCATTGTGTGTTGTTTAGCATATTGAGTAACCTACATCTGCCTCTTTCTTATTAGGCATTACAGCTTTCTGTTCTGAGTATAAATATAAAAATAAAAACAGAGACGACTATATTTATTAAAGTGAATTTTACTTCTATGCTTTAGTCATTGTTGTGAGAGTGCTACAGGATACAGTCAATTATCTTGATAGATACCAAACATATCCATAGCAAAGTAGCATAATGGAGTTGCAGCCTAGGTATAAAAATTTTGATAGATATGATTACTTGATAACTAATGACCATTACTTTCAGTTGGCCTTAATGATAGCATCGATTATAATTTATCAAGGAGTGATATTCTATTATGCGGTATTGACTATAATGAAACCCAGCGGTGTTGTGAGTATCTATAATAATCTATACTTATCACTACATATTATAAAATAAAGTCGCTTGCGTCCCTATGTAACCTTAGATCTTTCAAACTAGAGAATGGATTTTGATGCGGTTTTTTTTATAGATAGAGTGATTCATATGTAGGAAGGTTTATATGTATAGTATCAGCATTGCGCCCATGCGAAGCCGGGGCGAGTCGCTAGTTAGATATATTTGTATTTAGAGGTCCCTATCGAGAATGTCTATTCTGTTCGCTTTGCTGAGCCAAAGCCTAAGACATGAACGGAAAAAATTATATAAGAAGGTGAAATAATGAAAAAACTGGGATAGCCGGAACTGCTCGATCACTAAGGTCCACACATCTTCGTTTAGCAAAGCTGTAAATGATCAGTCAAGGTGCTCGCCTGACAATGCCCGCAAGTTATCGACTCTTACAACATGCACGGAAGGACAGTTGACGTAGGTATTCCAAAGACTTGCAGAAATAAGCATAGATACATTATTTTGTGTTTATTTATTTGTAAAAATAATAAATATAAAGAATATTAATATTTTTCAGGTAATTGCTACAGTCCCATCCTTGATCTACAGTATCACAAAGTGGGTTCATTACATTTTCTTTCTGCACATACTGTCACAAGCCGCGCAGACTGTTAATACTAAGGCCATAAAACTGAGACAACGTCTCTGCAGGCTTATAAGTCATGCTAGCAACGGTAATTATACTTAAGTTAAACTATGAAAAAAATATACACATACTATACCTGGATCTATGTGATTGGGATTTTAGATTAAGTTACCTCAAAAGCTTAAAAAATTAAGTAAATGACAAACTTCCATTGATTTTATTAAGGTGCGATGTTTCTTTTTCCTTGTAATAAAAAAAATATTGATGTTTTTTTTCAGATAAAATGGTCAGCTTTAATTGTTATTGTATGCTGAACTTTGTGCGAAACACATCTTTTCATATCACAGTTTTTGGTTCCATGAACATAGACATGACACTGTTGCCGTCTTGTGTCCTTATTTTTACTTCTTATACAATAATTGCGCTGCAGTTTAATAACATATTGTAATTATTAAATGTTATAAGTAGATAAACAAAGAATTTGATTATTTTAGTATTGACACGTTAGATTAGGTTAGGATACTTCCATTTGTTACACCCTGCATAAGTAACTTTAACTGACTTATCAATGTTCAGGCAAAACTACCGAAGCTAGAAACGAAATATTTAAACCGTGACTACATTTTGTGATTATATATCACTAAGAAAGGGTGAAGTATTCTAATGTAGAATAATGCTGGAATTTTGAAGTCATTTTTAAAACTCGTGAAATGTCAAATTCCGCTCTCTTGCCCAAATACCTTACATGGTAAAGTCGCCGATGCTATCGATCGGAAACAAATAAATGGGGCCACAGTTATGTTTTCGTATATATTCCGGAGATAATTTATTGAGACTTGAGCATATAAAAGAATACAATAAAAGTAAATACCTACAATTTGCAGTATTTTCCGTTTTCCAATCCCTTCGACACTTATCCTAGACTCTTATCTCATTATTTATGTAGGACCTCAGTATCCACTGCTGGCTAGTCAATACTCGATATCGGTTCAGATATGGAGATTGTGTAGCAAGGTAACCTGAAACGGAAGACGTTTAATCTTTATCTTTACTAACATTTATAAATGCGAAAGTAACTGTGTCTGTCTGTCCGACTTTCACGCTAAAACTAATGGTAAGTTTAGACTACGACATTATATAGATACACTGTATATAGTACACTCAGTGTATACACCGAGCGTCTATGTATGAATGCGAGTGGCTCTAATTAACCGACTTCAAAAAAAGGAGGAGGTTCTCAATTCGTCTGTATGTATAATATTTTTTTTAATGTATGTTCACCGATATTTCCGTCAATTATAGACGGATTTCAATTTTTTTTTTGTTGGATATAATTCACTTCTGAGATGGTCCCACATTTACCAGGTCAAGATCTGATGATGTGATCCAGGAGAAATCTAGGGCAACCACCGAAAATTGTATGCTCGTATGGTGCTTTTGTTACGTAATCATGTCTTACTTAGGTATACGCTTCAGGGTGTCAACATCTGATGCTGATGATGAAGCTACAGAACTCCTTAACGGTTAGGAGTTAGGGGACAGTACTGCAATTGGTACTTATACGGGTAGGTACTGCTCCTAAGATGGTAAAGATGAAACCCTTAAGTATATAAACTAGCATCTATTTAAGTTCACAACGCATTAACACAACTGAAAATCGAGAAATAAACAAACTTAAAAAAAAAATTAACTGACTTCAAAAAACACAAACGACAAAAACTTTGATTAAAAAGCGATAAATAACGTAACTAATTTATCTACTTAATACATATTAAATATCTAAAATTATTTAAATATTTACAACTTAATACATAATACTTTAACAAAGTCATCTTTAACAATTTAAATATTTTTAATTATCACTTATTTTTTGGAGTCGGTACCAGCCAAACAAATAAATGTAATTAAGAAAACTGACCGACACTAAAATTCAAAGTAAACTAAGAATAGGAAATTGCATAAACGCTTGCCCTACCTACTACACCGTATTGTATTTTGCCGTGTGTATGGCTTTGCCAGACGCGCGCGTCCATCAACACAACAGACTACGTTACGTAGGCTGGCATTATAAATAGGTATTATAAAATTATTAATAAAGAAAATGGAAAAAATTCTTCACCCGAGTAGGATTCGAACCCACGACCACTGCAAACCGTGCCAGCCGCTATAACCACTAAGCCACCAGGTCAATTACTTGGATGACGAGTTTTACCATCTTTTTTCTAAATTACATATTGGCAACGTTATTAGGTATTAAGTTATAAATACATATTTAAATAATTTTAGATATTTAATATGTATTAAGTAGATATATTAGTTACGTTATTTATCGCTTTTAAGTTGAAGTTTTTGTCATTTGCGTTTTTTTAAGTCGGTTATTTTTTTTTTTAAGTCAGTTTATTTTGCAATTAGATACACTCGCGTTTATACAGAGACACTCCGTGTATTCACTGAGTATACAATGTAACACCGGTTTATCCCGGAAATATATTTTAATCCCGGATAATTTCGACATTTTGTTTTTTCTGCTGAACATGCGGACGGAGTCGTGGGCGTCCACTATTAATGACTATGATAATGACATTCAAATATTAAAATATTAAAAAAAGACATAATTTAGAAAGGTTGGCTCGTCTTATTTTATCGTGAAGTATTTTTGTACCTTGTAAAAACTCATAATGAAAATGTATTCTTTACTTGTAATAATATTATTAGTAACACTAGTGGCCCACCCTCGCTTCGCTTCGGTACATATGAGTACATAGCTATAACTTCATGTCATATGTAGGTACAGCGGTTTTCGTAAAAATTTGGAACTCCTGTTGGTCCCCTTCCCGTGGGAATTTCGGGAAATCCGTTCTTAGAGCTTCCTCGTAGTCCCTAATCCGATTTCAGCTTCGTACAAATAGCAGTTTTCGTAAAAATTTAGAATTCCCGTTTGTCCCCTACCCGTGGGAATTTCAGGAAATCCGTTCTTAGTACTCCTTCGCAGTCCTTAACAAACATACAGGTCTGATTTTAGCTTCACATGTACAGCGGTTTTTGTAAAAAATATGAATTCCCGTTTGTACCCTTTCCGTGGGAATTTCGGGATATCCGATTTTAGTTCTTCCTTGCTATCCCCAATGAACATATATGCCCGATTTCAGCTTCATGTGTATAGCGGTTTTCGTAAAAAATATTGAATTCCCGTTGGTCGCCTTCCCGCGGGAATTTCGGGAAATTCTTATAGCCTATGTTCATTCAGTTCCAATAAGGATGCTAACGGTGAAAGAATTTTTGAAATCGGTCCAGTAGTTTCGGAGCCTATTCGCTGCAAATAAACAAACAAACATACAAACAATCAAAGTTTACCTCTTTATAATATTAGTATTGATATACTCGTAGATATAGATAAGTACTTAGGATATTAAATTACCTAGATATTTCATAGTAGGCAGAGTGAACTATATTTGAATTACATATTTTTTACCAAGCCACTAGAAAAGCACGTGTTTGAATTTTAGATTTAATAAAAAGCGATAAAATATCATAATTAAAACCATAATACAAAATAAGCAACATAATAAATCATGACCATAAAATCATTGCGATACGTATTTTATTTCGAAAATTTCTTAGGAATATACAGAAGTCCTCAGGAATGTAAAATAAAGTACTTATTATCTCTATTGCGGACTTGTGTGGATCAGCTATGTATTTGGTGTTGTTTGTTTTGGGTCTACTCGTTAAAACGGGAAGTGTCTTCATATATCTATATATATGTAACTTTGATATGGACCATATTAGTTTTGTTGATAGCACGAAGTAAAGCCAACACATTTCAACAGTTGCTCGATAAACTCACGAAGAACCATAATTACTTGAAGAATGAATATAAATATGAAGAATCTATGAAAAAACATGATAATATGATATTTTACTTGCTGATCATAACCACGATAGTTGAAATTGGAGTGATTGCATTTTTTACTGTTTACCTAAATTTGTTAGCCGTTGGAAACATAGGAATTGTGTTGTTTTTTATCCTTAACATGGCTCTCTCTGAAATGCGTTACACTATCGAATACATTTTATTATACTGTATATTTACAATTATCACTAATCAATTAAAATCTATAATCAGTTCAGTGCAAGATGTACATAAAATAATTAACAAGAACTTATCGGAAAAAGAAGACCTGAAAATGTTGGTACAAAAGTGGCTTGATGTGTTTTTAAAACTAAGAGAAAGTTATCAATTGTTTGGTGAAGTTTTTAAAAGTCAAGTAAGTGAATATAATCTAATGGAGAACTTGAGAAAATCTACATACCTATCTGATAATAATGTTCTTGTATCTGCAAATTTCATAACTCTATACAGAAAAAATTATATGTCTAAGAATTACATAATACGTGTCAAAAAATGCCTTGTTAAATAGGGTGTTAAGCGAAATGCTATAAAAATAGCTCACTATAAAGAATCTATCGACAATTAAGGTGCCTTTAAGACACCTTTTGTTTTTCGATAAAAAAATCCTGAGTTCTCTAGGATTTGTCTATGCTATTAGGAAAAATCAACATGTGATTTCAAGCGTAAAATTTAGTAAATAAGTCATTTATAGTGGACTATTTTCATATCTTTTCACTTAACGCACTGTACCTGCATATATTTTTTTTTATGGATCAAGTAATAAATTGGGCATTGTACACAATGCCCTGTCATAATGAAAACTATGTACAATAATGTACATAGTAATACATATTCAAATCGACCGGCAATTCCAAATATTGTCCATCACCTTGGACAGAGTAATAAAAACACATTTATTTTCACTTTGTCCTTTAATTAACTAGGTTATGTCAAAACTGTTAAAATAACAAAGGAAATTTTTGTCCCATATTGGCTAATTACAACAAAATATTTGATAGGTTTGATAGATCTTGCAATGTGATAAATAATGAAGTTAGTTTAGATGGTAATTAATCACTTACAGCCAATTTCAATAAACGATCTCGAGAGATTTTTTACTTATTTTAGATTAATAGTTAAATTTAGATAAAAGGGCTCAAAGGCTTTTGCCTGGCAGTGGGACACAGTATAGACTATTTAAAAAAAAGTTTAAATGTTTCATTTTTTTAATTAAAAAAAATTGTATTAGGCGTTACAATTCGGAAGTTCAAACATTCACTATGGGTGCGCCCACCACCGGGCCCTACACCCTCCACTGACCCTCGGATCTGATAACTCATAATTGCGACAACAGGCACTTGCACTAACTACAATCGCCATGAGAAACCAGACCCGAGCACCTAGCATGCAAGACGATACATTGCACCATTCCGAAATCAAAAACTAGATAAATAATCTACATATGTTTCGCCAACAACCGTGGCATCCTCAGGATTATAGAAATTAGTAAATTAGTAAACCACTAATTACTATGAACCTCTAAAACCCAACAGTGTAAGTAATGTGTTGGGTTTTAGAGGTTCATAGTAATTAGTGGTTTACTAATTTACTAATTTCTATAATCCTGAGGATGCCACGGTTGTTGGCGAAACATATGTAGATTATTTATCTAGTTTTTGATTTCGGAATGGTGCAATGTATCGTCTTGCATGCTAGGTGCTCGGGTCTGGTTTCTCATGGCGATTGTAGTTAGTGCAAGTGCCTGTTGTCGCAATTATGAGTTATCAGATCCGAGGGTCAGTGGAGGGTGTAGGGCCCGGTGGTGGGCGCACCCATAGTGAATGTTTGAACTTCCGAATTGTAACGCCTAATACAATTTCATTTATAAAACAGTTATGCGTAACAAAGCAGGCGAAATTATACATCAAACTTTTAGAAGCACAGCGCATTTAGCTGTGTAAGTAATGTGTTGGGTTTTAGAGGTTCATAGTAATTAGTGGTTTACTAATTTACTAATTTCTATAATCCTGAGGATGCCACGGTTGTTGGCGAAACATATGTAGATTATTTATCTAGTTTTTGATTTCGGAATGGTGCAATGTATCGTCTTGCATGCTAGGTGCTCGGGTCTGGTTTCTCATGGCGATTGTAGTTAGTGCAAGTGCCTGTTGTCGCAATTATGAGTTATCAGATCCGAGGGTCAGTGGAGGGTGTAGGGCCCGGTGGTGGGCGCACCCATAGTGAATTAATAAAAAAAATCAAATTTGGTATTGAAATTAGCCGTTAGACTGATAGAGCTAACCTTTAAAATTAATTAATGTTATCGTAATACTCAAATAAAAACTTAAAAGTACAGTACCTATGCATTATATATAAATATCTTAATTTTTTTACTTATTAAAGGTCAAGTTTTTTTCATTTTCAGTTGGCCTTAATGATATTATCAATTATAATTTATCAAGGACTGGCATTCTATTTCGCGGTACTCGTCATCATGAGCCCTAAGGGCACAGTGAGTAACTATATCTCTTTTACTTTTTGGCGTAGGTATATTACGTACTCATTTACGCTCGAAACTCCGTCCGCGTAGACTGCAGGAGTCCCTGAGCCTACACACTGCAAAAAAAAACCACTAAATTATAAGTGATCCGATGATTCGGCGGGAAAAGCTGGAAGGAAGCGAGTGTAATTTTCTCGTAAAAATCAAAATTTATTAGTAAATGGCTTGCATGTATCCATAAAATTATGTTTTCTGGTAGATAAGTTATATTTTGTTTGCTTGTGATGCGATTCTAGTGCGTGGGGATGGTTTTCTATACAGTTAAGCAAGCAAAAAAATATTAGTGATCCACATCACAATATATTCCCGAAAATTGCATCTAAATCGGTTAAGCCTTTTCTGAAATTAGCGTGCTCAGTCACCGATCACTTAGAGTTTTATTACGTACTAGTGGACGCCCGCGACTCCGTCCGCGTGGACTATTTCCCGGGGTAAAAAGTAGCCTAAATGTTAAGTGGGACCTGTCACAATATATTCCTGAAAACTGCATGGAAATCGGTTCAGCCGTTTCTGAGATTAGCGTGCACAAACGCACAGTCAAACAGACAAACCGATAAACAGACAAAAATTACAAAAGTCATTGTCATTGCATTGTATTTTACAGGGTATGTTGGGTATATAACAAAAAGGGTATGTTAAGCGAAAAGCTATGTAAATAGCCCACTATAAAGAACCTATCCACAAAATTTGAGATCCGAAATCACATGTTTATTTTTCCCGATAGCATGGAGAATTTTTAAATATCTCAGAAATTTTCATACAATCTTGAAAAATAAAAATGTGATTTCGTGTTTCAAATTTTGGAAATAGGTTCTCTATAGTGGGCTATTTATACAGCTTTTCACTTAACATACCCTTTCTGTTACATCCTGTATAATATTTTTTCTTATATATCTTCCATGTACAGACAGCGATCCGTTACATTTTTATTATATGTATAGATATAGATAAATATAACATAATAAATAGCGATGGGTCCTACGTATAAGGGCCAATATGAAAAATCGCAACTTTACAGGAGCGGCTTCCAAAGTTTTAATTTTGAATAATTTTAAGATGGTAACTCCAAAGTTCATGGAACTAGGTTATTTACTATACCTATATTACGTGATCTGTATAAATTTTAGTTTTTTTAAACTGCAGATTTGCCCTTATACGCTAGTTTTTTCTTTAATATTTTTTACAATATATATATTATATTAAAAAACTCAAAATCACCATTTAGTTAGTTTGGCCCTTATACACAGGACCCATCGAAATATAGAATAGATAAATAGATATACGAATGTGAGATATTTTTTCGAGAATACCCTAAAATCTTAAGTGGTCCCTAATTTTGTTTGCGGTTTTGTGAAACACACATCTCGCTTGGCTAGACTTTATACAACAAAAAGTTGTATGCAACTGTACATGCACACGCACTATTTAACTAAATGTCTGAAAAATATTTTCAGGTAGTTGCTGAAGTCCCGTCCTTGATCTTTAGTATCACGAAGTGGGTTAACTACATTTTCTATCTGCACATACTATCACAAGCTGCGCAGACTGTTAAGACTACGGCCATAAAACTGAGACAACGTCTCTGCAGGCTTATAAGTCATGCTAGCAACGGTAATTATAAAATCACTCACCACCATGCTTATAAAGAGGCAATACGATTGTTTTCTAATGATTGATAGTGTGCAAAAACTTCAAGTAAATACACCTTGCATTGTGAAAATAAGTCCAACATTACAGTAGACTTCCATAGTGCCGACGCCCTCACCTCAGATGGGGTTAGTCCACTCTGATCATATGATCCGTTGCAAGTGGAAACTGATCATGCTTTTAGGTAAACTCTAATCACGATATCAGTTTCGCCTCAAATAAAACGAATGAAAAGGAGAATCCGATCACGTGATTCGATTTCACCGAGACAACGTATATAATAATGTCCACTCTGACCACATTAACTTCAAAGTGTTATGGAAAATAATAATTTTTTGGAAAATTAGTTTCACCTGAAAATCTATAAGTTATTGTTACTGACATTTTATACTTATTGATTAGATTAAATAAAATAATATTCCTTTTTTTGTGACACTTTGAAGTTAATGTGATCAGAGTTGACATTATTAAGTATATACATTATCTCGGTGGAATCTGATCACGCGATCGGATTCTACTTTTCATTCGTTTGATTTGGGGCGAAACTGATATGACAGAGTGTACCCTAAAATGTGATTAGGTTCCACTCGTAACGAACCATATGATCAGAGTGGACTAAACCCTCAAATGTTCTACATGTGCAATTCTCTTTCTGTCACGTCAAATCTGTGTGTCTTTAAGCGCAAATCGTCGGTTGATAACTAAATCCTAAGATACAGGGAAGTTAAATAATACAATCCATATCATTGTGCATTTCAATCACAATCAACCATTGAATAATGATTATAATAGTATGTAACGAGAAAACAACGTTCTACCATCTCCCACCTAAGCTTTTCACTATAGGAAGTTATGTAATATTGAACTTTAGGTACGCCCTATGTAAAATGCCAGATACGAGGAATTGAACTTTTTTATACAAAGCCTGGAATAGGACGTCGTTAATCAATCTCAAAATTTGATATTAGTTATTTTATTGATATGTAAAAATGTATCGCTCGTCATACATTTTGTACGAGATCATTCACACTGTGTAGTATAAAAGACGTTTTCAATACAGCCATATGTGTGAAGGAACTTTTTAATTTATAGGTATGTCTTCCACTTAATGTTTAATATTTCATCTTTGTTTTCAGATAATAATATGATCCGTTTTTATTGCAAATGTCTACTAAAATTCGTGCGAAATAATTCTTTTAATATCCAGGTTCTGGGCTCAATGGACATAGACAGGACACTGCTGCCCTCTTGTGTCCTCATCTTTACTTCTTATACTGTCATTGCTCTGCAGTTTAATAACATAGTGTAGTAATTAATTAAAATGATTATTTAAACCCAAAATAATTTTACTTGTAATGATCCACGCATACCTACTTATATTTCATTTACAAGTATATTGTAAAACACGTCGTATCACAAAACGGCTAGCTGCTTCATTAAATTAAGTTAGGTTGTGTAAGTATCTACTATTAAATTAACACTGCATGATCATAGCGAGCGAAGCGAGCAACTTGCGATGTGCTAAAAGATTCAAAATGCCTAGCCAATTTGTAATACGGCGTGTTATTCATCAAGTTGTTATCTACTCGTATCTATACTAATATTATAAAGAAGTAAACTTTGTTTGTTTAAATATTGAATTGTATCAGGCGTCACTATTCGGAAGTTCAAATCTCTATTGAGGGATCGCCCGCCACCGGGCCCTATACCCTCCGCTGACCCTCGGATCTGCCTACTCATGATCACGAACACAAGACACTACAGTCGCAACGAGAAGCCAGATCCAAGCACCTAGCATGCAACCATAAATACATAGCTGCTAATCCGAAAACCAATTAAAATTTTAATCGACATATGTTTCGCCAACACCCGTGGCATCATCAGGATTTGTTTGTTTGTTTATTTGCAGCGAATAGGCTCCGAAACTACTGGACCGATTTCAAAAATTCTTTCACCGTTAGAATCCTTATTGGACCTGGATGAACATAGGCTATAAGAATTTCCCGGTATTCCCACGGGAAGTCGACCAACGGGAATTCATATTTTTTACGAAAACCGCTATACATATGAATCTGAAATCTGACATATATGTTCATTGGGGACATCGAGGGAGGACTAAAAACGGATTTCCCGAAATTCCCACGGGAAGGGGACAAACGGGAATTCATTTTTTTACGACAACTGCGATACATATGAATTTGAAATCAGACCTGTACGTTCATTAGGGACTTCAAGGGAGCACTAAGAATGGATTTCCCGAAATTCCCACGGGAAGGGGACCAACGGGAGTTCCAAATTTTTACGAAAACCGCTGTACTTACATATAAAGTTGTAGCTAATGTACTGATATGTACCGAAGCGAAGCGAGGGCGGGCCACTAGTATATTATAAGCACACTTCTGTGCAACATATATGGGTGATAATGGACTTATCTGTATGTATACAACAAGATCTTACAAAAGGAATATGTTACGCGAAATGTTAATAACCCACCATAGAAAACCTGTCCACAAAATTTGAATATAAAATTCACAAATCTTATTCCTACATGAAAAAAAAATGTAAACAAAACAAATTGAATCAATACGAATAGAATAGCGAGCTTATTGCAATGAAATATTTCTTTTAGCTTACTTTTTATTTATTTTTATTCTAGATTGTCTTAGATTTAAGGTAAACTTAACAAGGAAATACACAAAACAAAAAGGATATCAAATATGCAAAAGATAAAATAAAAAAAAAGGATTGAACATAGCCCTTCTGTTATACCCCATATCTCAAATCGTCGATAAGTTTTTCTGAATCTAAAACAGGTTATTCTCATTTAGTCCGACCATCAATTTGCTGACGACTAACAGCCAATGACTGTGGACTGACGTTGTTGGTCGAACTAATGAACTGTGATTGTAATATTCCGATAAAGCAGTCTAGCTAATTGCCTAATATTTAGTATGTACATTGCTGATGTGGGGTTTCACTAGAATACATCAGCTGCATCTCTTTTCGTGCATTTCGTAAGAGTCTACTAAGGAACTCCGGGGTGTTCTCTTAGGAGCTACCAACTTATCACTGATCATTTACATCAAGCCCCACCATGCTAAATACATACATACATAAATATAACAGTATAGTTGAGATATACAAGTTAGGTTAGTAGTGACAGGTGGTCAGCCCATCGCCTACAAAACACCAAAACCCTCTTGTCCCTCTACTGACTTGTACAGTATGTCCGGGAAGAGAAGCAGCTGTGGTATTATACTTTTTTTTTTCACTCCCAGAGCAGCATAGACGTAATTCAAAATGGCTGTAGAATAAGCTCGGTGATTCAAATCATTGATACACCACCTCTTTAAGAATAATAGATGTGACCGACCATCTTCGTAAGTTTTCGTTTCTGAGTAAACAAATTATTCTTTTGGACTATGCCAGTTGTTACCAGAATAAGAATAGGTTAAAATCAAAATTGCTTTCATAACGTTTAATTATGATAATTACAACCTATTATGAATATCAAGTGATTGGCACGAACGCTTTTCCTAAATGAATTACAAATCAGAATACATTACTATAACGAGTTCATTAATATGCACTGGAAAACACTGGCCGAATGTTAACCAAATTTTATATGCAGTTTATTTAAAATGGTTACATACAAAGAAAACAGGTATGCTACAACTCCAACCTGCGCTGATGCGGGGCTTCAATAGAATACGAGTACATCAGCTGCATTTATTTCCATACATAGGAGTTGTAAGAGTCGACTAAGGAAATTGGGCAATCTCTCAGGCGATATGTTAGTAACTTATCACATCTGTCCCCGCTATGCTAAACGTGGCTGTGGAATGTCCTTTATGATCCTGCAGTTCTGGCTATCCCGTTTCGGGGACAGTCATGTGTTAATGTATGTACAACTCCAAATGTGACGGACGTTTCTATAGTCACATCTGCAGCGTGCGCACCAGATTCCAGACATTCAAGCTAAGTACTAACTAAATCATTATGACCACTTTAAAACGCTTCAGTTAAAATCTGCACTCCTAATTAAGTTATATCCCATTACACTAAAAATAAGACGTTCCAGCCGAGAGAAAAAGTTGTAAATAGTAGAAAGGCGGTGCGGCGATAAAATGAAAATGAGGGGGCGTCGCTCGTTAGTGCACGGCTCGTCCGCGCCCGGCGATTGTCACGAGCTCAATATTTACACTCCCCACTCAACCCGAAATCGACCTTCTCCACAAAACATTAGTATCTAAAATCAGTTGAGAAATACCCTTTTAAAAATCCCCTTGGAACAAAGAACGCATAAAATTCCGCAATACAAAGGATTTTCAGTCACAGACGTGATGCCTAATTAGATCATTTCGTTCACTCCGAGATCGAAACGTGAATTTAATATGGCTTTGAGCTGGCAACACTTTAGAAGCCCCTAATTACTGAGTTAAAGAGATTTGCATTTTTATTCTCCGTCTGATGCTTTTGTAAACAAAATTGAGTTGGGTTAATTTAAATTTATTTGAAATATTGGATTTGTATGTTTTCTACTCATTTAAACCTCCAATATATAACTATATCAGGATAAAATTATAAATACAGTCAGAGATATAAGTGATGTATCTATTCATGAGGCAATTTCCCAACATGTTTCAGTAACATGTATTTTATAAACCAAGAAAAGTTAAAAAGCACAGTTTTTCAACTTTGCCCAAACTGAAAGCTTACATGCACTGCAGTTGACACATTCAAAAACGCGTATTTATGCACACCGTCAAAACCCGAGCCAAGTCACCCGGGGGCGTCTTTTGTGAAAGGAGTGCAATTTAATCTGGGTCTGGAACGACGCTATCTGTATGCTATCTGAGAGGGAGTAAACAGAGGGCATCTTCAGTGAGGTGTCGCGTCGAGACTCACACGCGCGCATCGCTGCCCACGCTATTATAGCAGGATGTAGACCTCGGAATTTGTAGACATTCACCATCTTTAATATAAAAATAAGAGAAAATATTAAAAGTATTTAAAAAACACTTTTCTTCAGCGGCCGCTTACGACTTTGTACACATGAGAGGGCATCACACCCGTGTAAAGTCGGGGCGGATCTCTATTATTCATAATATTTTATTTCGTATAACTTTGCCAACGATGGAAAAACTGCAGGCTATCTTTTAGGTACACATGTAAATATACCTTACATATTTTATATTTAAGTCTCTACCTACTATTTATTATGTGGCCAGTTAATATCCAATAATAATAGTGCCTTATGAGGCAAAGTGGTTCAATAATTTTCTTTAAATACGAGAGCAAGATATATATCTTGCGATAAGTTTAAAAATAGATTTCTGTGCTGATGAGTGAAGCCTTCACTTAATGACTGCAGTCGAAATATAACCTAGTATGTCTCAAATATGACTGCATCTCCTTCTATGCATGTCGTAAGAGTCGACTAAGGAAATTAGGGGCGTTATTTCAGGAAAAGTGGCTCTTTCATTATCCTGCATTTTGGAATACAGCCATGTGAATATGTACGCATGTACCTATATTTGAAAAACCAAACCTCGTAAAAACTTTACTTAAGGTTAATTAAATATTTAATTTCAATAATAATATTATTAAGCACATTAAAGCCTTTCTATTCTCTATCATTGTCTATAAAAGTGTAGCGAAAGTAAAAGTAAGTTTCAATTCTAGTGGTTCTTATTCCAAGCACACAGCGACATACGACTGAAAGAGCCTCGAGAGGCGAACGGCGACCTTATATCTTTATACTAACACAGCAGAGCTACTCAGGAACAAAATGTCGTTTACAGTTTGAATCTCACTAAATAAAAGGTTCATTAAATTTGTCCTATTATATGAAACTTGTAATTAACCACGTCCAACTGAAACATTTTTTTTTATAAAATATTTTTGTTTATCCTGTTCACTAGAATCTCGCATGTCGTAAGAATCGACTAAGGAACGGAAGAAAACTTTATCTATAATATCTTAAATCAGTGGATACTTGAGGGGCACTTGTAGTTAACTGAATCCCTAATCTAGATTTGAATTAAATCAATAGCCTATTTATTAGGTATATATATTTTACATTTTCACATTACAGCATATTTTTATCAAGCTTTATAATTTTTTTAAAAATATAAATCCATTTTCTTCTTCTTCTTTAGCCTATTGCAGTCCACTGCTGGACGCAGGTCTCCCCCAGGGCACGCCATAAGGCTACTGCCATAGGGAGGGTTTTGCCCATAGTCACCACGCAATATAAATCCATAAGCATAAAAAAATTGGCTTACATTCTACGCTTTTCACTATGGGCCAGTCAACACAAATTAGTTTACCGCCGGCCCCGTGTGAACGAGTTATTCAAATCGAGTTATCGGCCGACAACGTCCGGTTCATTCCGTTCTTTCTGCTTCCGTCCATGGGGAAAAAGCTGCTTTACATTTGCAGTGAATACAAATTACTTGTTCGTAACTTTTTTATACGATATTAATTTGTTTCTCATTGCTGGACAAAGACCTGCCTATATTACTCCCACAAATCTCTACGTCTGTCAGAGACTTAGAGCAACGCGGCTTCTCTAAGGTCAGAGATGACCTTTATCCCATTTCCGGGTCAACCTACGCCTACATTGCGCCGGTGTTCTGTATCATCTCTTTATATTTATTTACTGAAATTACATTTGAAATAGAAATTATTAATGTTATCTCCGCATTAAGTTTTATATAATACTTCTTCAGTGTGTATTATTTTTAGCTTCAATATTACATACGTAATAATAATCGTAGCTGCCTTTCATGATGAAATTAGTTTATTTTAATCTGTCGGCGTACATAGTCCGGTTATTTTAGTTATTCTGTGCAACGGCATGGTGCTTTACATTTTAATGAAGTATTTGCGCATTCTCATTTCTCATATATTCTAGTACATTAAATGATAATTAATAATGTTCTACAAGTTAAATTCTAGAATAACTTAATGTATCTAGATCGAACAAGAACGAAAAGAATTTAATACCCATATAGGTAAAACCAGGATCAAATATAAATTATGTACCTATGTGGATTTGTTTTAAAAAATACGTGGTTTTTTTAATGAATGTTATTCATAAATACAGATAGACAACAGAGAGAAGATTTTCAATTATGACATTCGTATGAAAGGATAATTAATAAAAATTATAAACGAAATAGGTAATTATCAACAAGTTATACTAATATCGTGGTCACTACCCATTAGCGTGTTTACGAACATCTAAAATTTTTACGATACGAGTACATCAAAAATCTGATTTATGGCGTTCAATAACACGCGGTCGCAATGTTTCCAAACTGTAGGTATACATTACCATAGCGTATATCTAAACAGAGAGTGAACTCGAGAAATACGTGTTGATAAATTAATGTTAGGTAATATATCTGTAAAGAACCAAAATTCGGGTTAAACACTATCCACGACTGCTGCAGTTTGTGTTGAAGACGGAGTCGCAACTGTCATACGAAACAGTAAGTTGAAAGAACTCTATCCAACAAAAAAAAATTGAAATCCGTCTATAATTAACGGAAATATCGGTGAACATCAGTGACGTGATTATAGGTAGACGCGGGGTCTCATAATAAAATATTTATAATAAGTGGCACAAGTGAATCCATATAAACGTTATAACTGCATTAGACCAGATTTTTAAACTTGAATCTTATGTAGTTACCATAAGACTCGACTTTGCTTGTATCAATTTATGACAATAGACGCCCAGCCATACATTTGAGCAGCTATTTGTGTCGCCATTTTTTGAGCGCTGTCACTGAATCTAGTTATAATTCATCTAAGGTGAACATACATAAAAAATAAAATAAAAATATTATACATACAGACGAATTGAGAACATCCTCCTTTTTTTTAAGTCGGTTAAAAATTCCAGCTTTCTACTATCGACTAACATTCTTGGTTAGAAAAAATATAGTCTTAAAAGCTGAATTTAGCATTTTTAATTTCTAATATTTTTAAATTTTATACTCCTGTCAAATGTTTAAGTAACATTAAAACACCAAACACTGCAGTAGGTTTTTAACTCATTTATCATTTACTTGTAGTTGGACCTATCCTTGTCATTAAGTTGACTAACTGCAGCGCCTTATAAATGCTTACTCTACTTAATAGGTATATCCTGGTAGGTATGAAATAAATGGCAGGGGGACCAATATTTTATAGGTTTTAATTTTGGGCGGTTTATGTCGCGATAACATCTGCGGGGATAATAGGAGGCAGTCTGTGGGGTGACGACCCTCTTTATAGCCGGCCGAGGCTGTAGTTACTTCGCGCGGGTTTTTTAAATAAATATGCTTATGTTATAAACATAGGTACAGACAGATATAAAAGTACACTTTATTTTCTAAAATACTGGGTTTATAACTCCCGCGTCTAGATTGCATGCATAGAAAAATCTGCTAAATATACTTTACAGGTTGGAACCATCATGAGCTTATATAAATTGCATCCACCGAAGCTCATTCGGACAAACCACAGCTATAGAGGGAAAAGATGCTAAAAGATATGAGACTAATCGAAAATGAGGGCACTTTTCGATTATTATCAGTAATTTTTTATAAAGATGGCGCTTAAGTACTTTTTCTTTCGAATGAAAAACTTACAAATTATGACCGTAGCAGGTTTTTCTAACACAGCATTTCTGGAGCATCTTTTACTGGAATGAAATTAGAGCAAATTAATCAATGATTAATGACAAATATTACGTTTTGATATACTCTGTGGTTTTATTTTACAATACAATTAAACAATGAGCACGTAAAACCACTTTTGGACTTCTGATAAAATCTCGTATTTATATATGTCTAGATATATAACGTAAGGTTGAATTTACGAGCTTTTACGGTTTACGATTCCACATGAGAGCAGTTAATAGCTGTTTTTAAATTAACACCCCCATTATGCCTTCTGATATACAGGAATTATGTTTGTATGTTGTCAAAGAATAATTCAGAATAGCAGGTTTATGCGTGTACTAAAGGGGCTAATTGCGTACTTTTATGCGCATATTAGTTATGCTCGTACCTATGTTTATTTTACTGAGTTTTTTATAATGATGAGCTGTGATTATAACAACAGAATGAAATATGTTTATAAAACATATTGACGGTAAATGAAGCGAAGGTAATGGACAGCTATGGGATTTGGCCCGATTAGGGCTAAATAAAAAAGTGAAAATGTACTAATAATTATGTGCATTCCCGATATCTTGCCTACAAATAGTTTTAGTGTAGATTACTAAAATCCACTCGAAGATAAATGAAAATGTTGCCAAAGTAACATTGCATGCCGTAAAGTTTGTATGTTATATGAAGTTCACGATATGAAGCTATTTAGAAACTGAAATGAGAAGTTTCCTGAAACCGCATAAAGCTCACCGCTCATTACTTAAATTAAACGAAGTCGGTAATATACCAATTTTTGAAATGGAAACCAAGACGTATCGTAGGTTGGGATGAAATGTTCCTCCAAATTCTTATGAAACTAAAAATAAGGAAAACTTTATAGGAAAAATTTAATACATTGAACTTTTTAGGTATGCAGTAACAATTTATTTAAAGTGCATTTATCCAAATTACTGCAAATTATATTTCTGATTTTTAAGAACTCGATGCGCGCAATTTTCTTTTCTGTTTGCTACTTACATGGTATTTTTATGCACACTAAGAAACCTTCCTTATTTTTAATTTCTAAATTACCCAAATTCAATTCCAATCCTATCTAAATAATATAAATAATGATTTAATTTTTTGAATTCCGAATGCAAGTATCTAAAAAGGTGTTTTAAAATCAACAGGGCCATGCCTCTATTGTCAACATTGTTATTATAGTGTTGGCAAACAAACTGTTTTAAAGAAAATGCCTAATTTTAGGACGATACGAAGTGTAAGCGAGCCGTCCGTTGCCACTGTAGGGACTAGGTAAGTTAAGAATTCTAAAAAATGTTATAATGTAATTCCTTAAGTTATTACATTTATTTTATACAAGTACCATAATGGTGACAGCCAGGCTTATGGCTCCATAAAAGGGTTCAATGTCATTACCATTGCCTGTTAGAAAGGTAATTATTATGTAGATCTTTATATTGTAGACGAAAATTTAAACCGCAATCTTTCTTATGGTTATTTGCATGATGCCGTAGTTTTATCTTGTCCGCCCATCCGTCAGTTTGTTCAGAATTTCTAGTTCCAGGTATTCACACCCCTACAAAAAATGACGTTTTTACATACATACAAACATATAATCACGCCTTTATCCCTTACGGGGTAGACAGAGCACCAAGGGCCGATAGAACCACATGGTGCCACTTCTGACCAATTTTGAGGGTATAGTTGAGGTATACAATTTCAGTTAGTAGTAACACGTGGTCAGCCCATCGCCTACAAAACACCAAGACCTCTACTGATTTGTACAGTATGCCCGGCAAGAGAAGCAGCTGTAGTATCACACGTTTTATTTTTTACTCCCAGAGTAGCATAGAAGAATGTCGTTTTTGTGATGAATTAACTCAATTTTTCTTTTACTTTGAGCAGCAGGACGGCTATGACTGGCGCTTCAAAGAGTCATCATGATCGACAAATAATAAGAGGAGGTATAGAGTCGTATCGAGGCAAATTTTTCTGGGTCGGAAAACGCGGGGAATTCACTCTATGGTTATTGAGTTTACCCTGGCAAATGTGGTGGCAGGTGGGTACCCAGATGTAACATTTTGTAGAATACCTACAATTTCATTGTTTTGCTATGAATCTAATACGTGAGAGTTCTTATTTTAACTCCCAGTATGTTTGTTACCTTTTCTTCAAATCAATATATCTGTCCCTTTACCACACACAGGAATACTTACTTTATAAGACAATCTTCTTCAAGACTCATCATCATCATCAGCCTATTGCAGTCCACTGCTAGACGTAGGCCTCCCCCACGTATGCACGCCACAAGACTGCCATGGAGGGTATTTGCCCATAGTCACCACGCTGGGCAGGCGGGTTGGAGACCGCAGTTTGTATTTTGGACTATGTTGTCAACACGGGAGGCGCTGCTGCCCACCTCCCGGAAACCCTTAATCGCCTCGTACGATACCCACGGGCAGACATGGGGTGGTACGAATTCTACTCTGCCGGCACCACGCGGCCAAGACTCTTTCCATTAATTAGGTGCACATAATTATTTATGTCCTCTTTAGTTTAGCTGCAATAATTTATCTCCAGCAATCCTGGTTAACTAATTCTAATCGTATGTAGCGTGTATTATTGATGCAATAAAAAAATATATCTTATTAATTACAAAAAGCTTTTTAATTGTACTTAATTTAAGTTGTAGTCATCTTCTTAAAGTATCTCTTTATAATATTCATATAGATACGGGTGTGTTCCCGAAATAGCGTAGCCAGAACTGCAGGGTTATAAAAGAGATCTCTCAGCCACGTTTAAATGCTAATAACTAGGACAGATGTTAATGAATGATGTTAATGCCTTAGAGAATGCCCAAATTCCTTAGTCGACTCCTACGACATTCACGGAAGGAGTTGCAGCTGATGTATTCTAGAAAACCCTCGCATCAGGACTTTATTTATTCACTATTTAATTAACAATGAACTTCGTTATTTCAGACTTTAGTGATAGTGACAGTGGTGTATAAGTACATAATTCATTTGCTCCTGGCTTACTACACGAATGATTTTATTAACATTTTCAACCTCACTGTCTGGATATCAGAGTTCATATTTATTACCGATGTCTTCGTCCACATTTTGCACCAGTTCTGGCCCCTGGTTCGGTTTCACGTCAGGATATATAGACGAAGCTACATCATGCTAGCTTTTGATTTCATCAGTCTTCTACCAATGACTTTAATATGTTAGTATCGTTACTCAATATTAATTCGAAGCGTATGTTGCGTTTTTTCTCACCAGTACCAACTTCAAGTTACTGTTCAGCTTATTGTTGTAATGAGAAAGATAGAGGAAGTATGATAAAATCTTCGTGAGGTATATCTCTATCCCCTTTGTCTCTATGCAGTAACCACAGAGTGATTCTAGTCATAGTTCCGTCCCGTATGTAGGACTCGGTGCAAAAGTGAGAGGAAAATCTCTGGCGAGCACTTGGATGATGACTTACTTGACTTATGTTCCTGTGTCCTCTAGATGAGATAGAGGGCCTCCACAGATCTCCGCTTGGACTATAAATGGACTAATAAATAAATAAGTCCACACGATATTATCAAAGGTGATAAAGCAATTTTTTATTCCCCAGTTTCCAACTTCTGGAATTTTCCAACCGGAGTGCTGATCGGACGCTGGTTGGGTATATTACGTATATACAGATTAGTTTTATATTTTCTTCTTATCAATATTACGGTAAGTTACCTCGATTGTAATTATATTATTACAGTCGCCAAATCCTCGGCAATAAACCTGTGACGATGTTACAACAAATATCGCAATATTGAAAACTTGCCTTCGATTTTACAGCTCAAAAACAATAAATATACCTATCAATAATTATAAATATTTCTTTTTGGCAGAGAATAAATTCTCTACAATCTCACTTCTCATTTATCTTCGAGACACTTTACAGGTGCGAAGCAATCGTGGTTTTCTGTTCACTGTTGAGCACATACTGATCTCAGTACTGGTTCTCCATGCTGCCACCTGTATCTGGCACCACTTCCATAAGGCAGTACCTCCACCATACCCGTGGCGAGAAAAAATGGGATATCCCCCTCATATAACTAAATGGAAAATACATTTTCAATCGTGAGTGCAAATTGTAGATACATACTCGTATTATTCTTTTATTTATTTACTACCGAACCACCCCGGCTTCGCATGGGTGCAGACCTGATACTATACATAAACCTTCCTCATGAATCACTATTTAAAAAAACCGCATCAAAATCCGTTTCCTAGTTTGAAAGATCTAAGCGTACATATGGACGGACAGACAGCGGCAAGCGACTTTGTTTTATAATATGTTGTGATGATACATGAGATTATTTCTATATAGACACGGCTGTATTCCCGAAATAGGTTAGCCAGAGCATAAAAGATATCATAAATAGGATCATAAAAGAGTTACCAATGTTTTCCGTGGGTTTTAATATTCTAAAAATGTCATCTAGCTATACACGAGGAGTGTTGGCGTCAGGCAAACATGCAGCCAGTCGTAAAACAAACGCCACATCTTTGGTAATATGAGTGAGTTTCGAATGAAACTATATTGCGCCAATCTCGTAAATGACATATTACCGTAATTCAGAGATTGAAAACCTTTCATCCTATTTTAGTATTCACGTTTACCCAACTTTATTCTTTTCAGATATTTCCAATGCTGGTACTTCTGTGCATGTCGATATTTTAATTGTATATTCGGAGATACATTTCCATTGGTGAGTAAATTTATTACTACCTATAACTTAACTAAACATACGAATGGATTAACCCAATTTCTTATGTGCATGCGGATTGAGGGCCCGTGTACTAAAAGGGTTTGAAAGGGTTTGAAACTATGCTTAGGATTTAGTACTCATTCTAAAACGATTGTACAGTTAGTTTAGGAATTTGTACTTATCAATTAAGCGAGTTATAGCCTAAAATGTCGGGCCCTCAGACCGAATATGCCATCTGCGTATCGGACAAACTATGGACACTAGAGCTAAAGTATTTACGCTAAAATCTAAGTTAATGATAAATTTAAATTTGTACTACAATGGTTTATTTCAAAACGCTGTCATATCTTGTGAATATTCGTCGCCGCACCCATGTTTAACACCATTACAATAAAATCACAAGCCTTCGGATAATGTTTAAAATGCTATCTGCTGCTAATTAATTTGTACTAATTTGTACCGGCATGACACACTCGTTTCTTCTTTTCTTTAAAAGTTATTACGATTTTAAAATTCAGGCCCTCAGTTCGCCATTGTTACTGTATTTTTCTTACATTATGCTAAACAAAAGTTTGAAAAATTTAACGAAAAAAATGACAACATAAAAGGAGTCAAAACATATAATTTTACCCATATTTTGAATTATCTCATTGATTTAATAAAAACTTTATTAATATCTGCACCTATTAATAAACAATTTTTATTGACAACAATGCACAAAATATAAAATATTACGTTTATAAAATAAGATTGCATTTTTTCCCCATACTAATTTGAGACGGTTGTCTATAATAACGTCAAAGTCTTTGCCATTTTAGTGTGGAGAAAACGGAGCGTTACAAAAACATTTTGCCGGCTCGTATTTTTGAATTGCTGTAAATCCAAAACGGTTAAAGTTAGATATGCCATTTCAAGGGCAAACTTTATTCATTTTTTACGTAGAATATAAAAATTAAATAAAAAAAATTCATGCATATACCCTATTAAGTACCTACGATAGCTAAGTAACTACGTACGATACGGTTTTTACATTTGTAATTTTGTATCTGAATAGATACATTTTTAACTATTACATTTTTAGCGTGACAAAGAAAAATGCCTGACAGTTTTCTTGATGATCTTCGGGTATTGCTGTGCAAGGTTTTGGCTGATAGGAGTCCTAACGTGGGAGATTTCATTTCGAAACCACCGAAGATCTAAGTTTGTAGATAGGGTACAGTATAATTTATTTCTTTACCAGCTGTTGCCCGCTACTTCTTCCGCGTGGACTACAAAATATAGCCTATGTACTTTTCCTCCCAACTATATATATATATGTCGTGGCCATATTGTAAAATTGATCATTTCATGAAATGGTCGAGCATTTCATGAAATGGTCGCATTTCATGAAGTGGCCAATTCAATTTGACCAGATCGTTAAATCGTCTACATTTCACGATTTTGTCATCCACGTTTGGCCAAATCGTATTAACAGGGTGTCCATAAAATCCGAATGTGGTAAGAGCTTATATAAATAATATATACCGTACACCATATATAAGTATACCATAAGGTATGATGGTATGATTTTTTTTGCTATTATTTATGTGATATTTTCACAATATAATATTTAAAAACATAAAAGACTTTACAAAAGCGATTCGCATCTGGCACATCGCCGGACGCTGCCTGGGCACGCTCGCTCCGCTCGCTCGGCTCGTGCGTCATTTGTCATAGTCTAACCTAACCTAACCTATCGTAATCTAAGGTTTTTGTTTAACAATATTATTATAAACCACCATTAAGTCTAATATACATTTATAATATAACACACTATCCGTGAACTTCTTCTGCAGTCACCCTACTCTCTTTAATTGTTTTATAACTAAAAAGAAAAATCCGCCATCTTCACACATTAACGCGCGCAGCGCCTCTACCGGTGATTCATGTAACTATTTTACGATATGATCAATAATCTTGACCACTTCATGAAATGATCGGGCGTTTAGTTGCCCATATCGAGAAACGATTTTTATCATCGATCTGCCCAAACCATATCATGATGTGGCCAATAGACAGTTGAACTTTTCATGAAATGCGACCATTTCATGAAATGCTCGACCATTTCATGAAATGATCAATTCTACGATATGGCCACGACATATATATATACATATATACATGGTGTAACAAAAAGGGTATGTTAAGCGAAAAGCTATGTAAATAGCCCACTATAGAGAACCTATCTACAAAATTAGATACATAGCTTTTCGCTTAACATACCCTTTTTGTTACACGCTGTATATATATGTATGAACAATTTCAAGAAGATTGGTTGAGTAAAAGCGTGAAGAGATAACAAACAAATAAACAAACTTAACTTAGTTTCGTATTAATATTATTTGGAATTAACGTGTACTTAAAATTTGTTATTACATTTCAGTATCATCATATGCTACGTTATTTAAAGTTTATAAATGCTCCTCCTAGTCTGATAGACCAAGCCGAAAAATACAGACAACAGCTCTGGAACATGAAGAACGGCATTCTCAACTCCAATTACCTGAAGATGCTCCCTTTGCCTTTCCAAATGGAGCTCATATTTGATATTAACGTTGGACACTTTCACAATACTCTACTATTCCGAGATACTGGTAAGAAATATATATTTTTTTTATTACTATTTTTATTTATTTATCATACATATTTTACAAAGAATAAAGTACAGTGTCTCATAAACTTTATGCAAGTTTTTCCGTACACCGTTGATGAGAATAGAAATCTATCGATGACATGGTTCTGTGAACTTCCACTTGACATTCCATTTATAACCAAATCAACTTCACTGTTAACTCAACGTGTCATTCCGTCGTCTGAGAACTGCTGCAGCGATAACATTTAAAACAAACTTCTTTCGTTTTTGACTGTGATTTAACTGCCCAAGCTATTTTCACGTTGACATAATATCAAGAAAATATTAATTCCAGCGGAAGCCTTCATGCGCAAGATCTCCTTGTTGATGCGTCACGAGTTGTTCCTTGCTGGCCAGCCCATCTGGAACCAGGGTGTAGTGAAGAACGGACTGCTCTGCATCAAGCGAGGAGTCATTGAGATGCTGTCCGACGAGGATGATGAAAGCCCCATGATAGCTTTTAAAGAGGGAACTGTTAGTACTTCTTCGATAAGTACGTTACTTATTGATGTACTTATTGTATGGAATGTCAAGTAACCAGTACTGGTAGAGAATCTTCAAGGATAAGCTCGCCCTTGTACGTTACTTATACAATAAAGAATTTTATCTATCTATCTATCTATGTTGAATATTAGAAATAAAGATTAGTAATTATGTTTTAGGTACTTGGAGAACTGAGCTTATTTTATTCAATACCATCAAAAGTTACAGTTAAAGCGGCCACATATGTGGAACTACAGGTGAACGCCATTGCCATATTAAAATCAGTAACACGGTTTGCAATTTCTGGTATTAATATCACTAATAGGTTTTACGCAGAACGGATTTCATGAGAATCGCGGCGGAGCATCCGGTTACAGTGCAGGGCATTCGGGAAAAGATTAACTGATAGATTGAAAAGTGCAAGGGCCAGACAGGTAAATGAGACGATAGTCTTTAAATAATTACATGAGCGCAGTGGAAAAAGAACATCACAAATATCTGATATTCTATTTCCTGGGATTCATTATTCGACGGCCGCTTGGTCTAGTAGGTAGTGACCCTGCCTGCGACGCCATAGGTCCTGGGTTCGAATCCTGGTAGGTGCAAACATTGATATGATGAATATTGATGTTTGTTTCCGAGTCATGGACGTTTCTATACTTATTTATGTATTTATATACCGTTGCTTAGTACCCACGACACAAGACCTTAGGGATCTTAATGTGGGACTAGGTTAATGTGTTGTGTAGTGTGTGAATATTTATTTATTTATAATTATTTATTTATTACCTATAATAACGGATATTTTTAGGACGCTATAAGAAAATATGAAGAAAGTGACTCTCGCCTCATCAGAACTCGGTATCGTCCTATAAAAGTGCTCAAAGATTACTTGGCTGGCGTTGAAGAGGAAAACCCCTTATTTGTTGATGATTCCCATCTTTATTATAGAGGTCTGTAACCCATTCACCTATATAATATACCTACGTAATTATCTTGTTTCAACCTCCTAAGAGTACCTAATAGCACTTAGCATAAAAAATCACCGCTATCGTTTCTCCCAAATGACAAATTATTAAAACCTCTTATTAGGTAAAGACCCTTTCAATATACAACAAGAAAACAATTAGGAGCAACTGAAGTAATGCCCTTTATGTAGGTTCACAAATTGTTATTATACAGGGTGATTTTTGGTCGTCAACGTTCCCGAAAACTACGGAATCTCCTCATCATCACGATCATTTTTCTCCATGGAAGCATACCTGGGAAGTGTCTGGTTTCCAAAATATTAGGGTCCAAAGTTGAGTAAATAGACTGCGTTTTTCTGCATAAATGCACATAGATGCGCGTAGCAGGATTTTTTCACGTAATATCTGTCTATAAAAAAACTAACATAAACACTAGACACTATAAATTTCGCACGATCAAGGAATTTAAAAAATTTTTTCAACAAAAAAAAAAATCCCAGCATTTTTTTTGGCATAAACTTACTTTATTCCATGTATGGAATACGTACCCTTCGTTAAAGGTGGCCACAAAAAAACATATAGGTGCCTACTTTATTCTGTATTACAGATGAAAACAACGAACGCAAACGAAAATTCACACCCGAATTCCTGCAACTGTATCAGATGTCTGAAAAGGTCACTACTATTGATGCACCCCGGATATGTCTGAGATCCACATTTCCATGGATATTGGAACCAAATACTAGTTTTGTATGTACTATAGAAATATATGTAATTATAGTTATATAACAAGAACTGATTGGCGTAATAGATAGTTACCCTGCCTGCCTGCCACATCATAGGTCCTGGGTTTAAATCCTAGTAAGTGCAACCAATTCATATGATCAGTTCGATATCGATGTGTATTTCCAGTCATTTATGTTTATACCTATATACCTCTGCTTAGTACCTGTGATACAAAGCCTAGTTATCTTAGTGGACTAGGTTACCTACTATGTTCTACAGGCTTATTATGACTATAATTATATTATTAGTGAAATTTTATTATTTATATATAAATTAATGTTATGTTTATTTTACTAATTTTTGCAGACATTTTTGTTTGAAGTGGCTCATCTATTTTTGGTGATATATGTTTGCATATCAACTCCATACTTCGCAATTAAGGACACTCCGACGCATTTAGAGAAGATCCTAAACACGGTTGTACTATTCGGACTTCTCCTTAACATCTACTTGCAACTAACTACTGCCATTATTAATAAGGTAACTAACCTAACCTTATCACATTCGTTTTGATATTGCAGGTTACTTTCAAAGTAACTAGTCTGTCTACCTTTTTACTAGCTTTGTACCTTAAACGTAATTTATTATTAGAATTTACGACAGAACCTTTGTCCCTTTTTATATGGAATGAAATTGCTACTTCATTATTACAATAATATTCAATGTTTTTTCCAGAACGATAGGAAAGAAACTGTCAAAGATATAACTGAAGCTAAAATGGGAACTTGTGGCTTCTATCTTGACGTCATGTCCGTGTTTCCTGTATACATCTTCTCTGATACATTGGATCCTCACGGCACTTCAGTTATTGGTCAAGTCGCCACTCTGTTTCCGATTTTACAAATCTGGCATATCTGGGACTATTTAACTGTCTGGCAGAAGAATTTTTATAGCAATCTCAAGGTTATCTTTATATAACTTTTAGGCATCCATCGAACAAGTGCTTAATTCTAGAACCAATTTAAGACCAATCGCGCTGAGACCGATCTCTGATTGAGCTTTGGTTTCATAGGGTATCGGTTTCGTTACATAGGCGCCTCGGAAATTTTAACCGCAATACGCTATCTCATACCATAGTTTATTTTTTGTTTAGTTTTACGCGTATGACAAATGGTATGGTATACCTAAACTTGGGTTGTTTTAACAAGCAATAACTCTGTGCGATTGATATAAGTACTGCTAGATTTAAATTACATATCGAAATAAAAGATAATGCACTATGCATAGCAAGACTATCGTTCTTCTATTTTGATATGTATTTTAAATCTAGCAGTACTTATATCAATCCCATATAATTAAAGTATTTATTTAAATGCCTTTGCATTTATTCCAGATCCTTTGCTTTCTGAAATTCGGGCTTATAATGACTATATTTAGTTATTGGTCTGGATGCTTAATGTTCATGTACGCCTGTCCAAGAAAATTATGTCGAGAGGTATGTTGTAATTGTGATTACGATTAAATAAAATAAAAACTACTACCATTAATCGAATTAAAACTATCCCTTTCAGGATTCATGGATGAACCTACTAATATACTGGGAGACAAAAGTATTTGTTACAAGCGACGCCAAACACGAGCGACCATTTCTCTCGTCACTGTCATTCGGTATCGCTATCTTCACTGGAAGTGGGATGTCGGATATTTCCCCAGGACATAGAGACCTGCTTGTGGTATGTGGTTATTAACTAAGGAGAGATAAGATTGAGTTATGTGGTTCCTCAAAGAGAAGAGACATGGTTGTGGTAGGTATGTGGTTATTTAACAAGGAGAGACATGACTACAGTATGTGGCTATTTAACAAGGAGAAACCTGCTTTTGGTATGCGGTTATACGAAAGGGAGAAATCTGCTTGTGATATACATAGAAAAGTAAATAATTTTATAATATAATTGTATCTGAAGGTGCGACTGTAGGTTTGAGGTATTTTTCAGGACAATATCAATAAGTACCTATTTTCACGATAATAATTTAAACTATTTTTTATGGCACAGGTCGCTACAATCTTCATAACGGGAGCATATCTATCTTTCTTCTATACGGCAAAAATATCCAGTATATATCTCATTTCAACGCAACGTCAACTAAAATTCAGGGTAGGTGCCTGCCTATGTTCGATAATTTAAAAATTTGCCGTATGGTATCGCTTAAGGCCATGCAATTCAGCGACTGCGCATGCTTGAATTTGATGGATAATACCAAAGGCCACAGCTTATAAAAATCAGTAATTCCACATTACCATATCAGTAGAAGAATGGCAGTTTATTTTGATAGAAAATACCAAAACAATTTGTTCTAGCGAAAGGTATTTTTCGCTTGTCCACTAGTACCTCGCCTTAAGTAGAATAGCACCAACCCATATCTGCCCGTGGGTACTCGTATCATCAGGGTTTCCGGGATTAGAGTGCAGCAGCGCCTCCTATGTCGACCACATACATAGTCCGAAAATCACACTGCGGTCACTAACACGCCTACTCGCTTAGTGTGGTGACTTGAGCGAAAACCACTTTATGGGAGTCAGCAGTGGACTGCAATAAGGCCTGATGTAGGTATATATTTTTTCCTAACAAACGAACTAAACGAATAGAACAAATTTACATATTCAGAACATATATATTTTACAGGAATCTATGCGGGAACTTTTCTATTTCCTCTCAGTAAATTATGTCAGTAACAAAATTAAGTCAAGAGTAAAGAAATTCTTCACAGTACAGTGGTAAGTTAAAAATCTTTGGTAAATTTAGGTAAAAAGCTTAGTAAACAAAACAGTTAATTATCGTTCATTTTTCGTAGAATTATCATTTACCTACGATGTATATAGGTATATATACACGTGTTGCTATTACCTTTAATTTCAATAAATACTAAACCAAACATCTTTGGCGGCCATTCATCAATTAGGGTACCTACTTCAGATATTTTTGAGGGACTTCCTACAAAACAAATCTAATATATTATTCCCAAATACTTTTTCAGGTACTATAATAACGCAGTTTCCTCTGAAGAAATATTCCATGACATGTCTGTGAACATAAAGCAAGAGATTGTCGCTGTAGAAATGGTGGATACGTTACAACTTTGCCCTCTCTTTCAGGTTAGTTTAACAGTAATATAGGTAATCACATTTGTTGCACGGAGTACCTAGGAGTTCAAAGAGACTAAATCAATGAAGAACCTTAGTGGTGAAGAATCTTACTTTGTTGTACACATGAACAAGACCTTATAACCTTTATAACTAATTTTTTTTAAAGCTGGTATTTCAGAATAGCTATCTAGTTTGAAGAACAATAATTATTATATATCCCTAAAACTGATATATTTCTATAGATATTCTAACAACAAAAGTAGAGTGGAAGAAAGATGAGCACATCTAGGGTGGTCGCTACGTTTAATTTTAATATACCCTTACTTACTTCACTTATACCTATAGATCAGGAAGGTTATCAAGCACCCTTACAAAAAAATGGCAGGTTGCGACTTTCAGCAGTGTACAAATATATCTCGCTTCCATGATGGAAATAAATCTTTTTAAAGAGTTTATGATATCCCCCCAGGACTGCAGTCGAGACTTTCTGCAGACTGTGGCGACGAACGCTAGAACCATCGTGCTGCCTGACAATGAGGTGACGCAGCATGCTGGTGATATCGGACGAGATATGTACATCTTACAGAAGGTATTTCGTGGTTCATTTCTGGTGGATCGGCAGCATCATACAGCCACTTTAGGACTTTTTTCGACAGCAAAGTTTATTATTTCAATTTCATTTCCAGGGCCATTGTAATGTCCTGGATAACATGGGTAATATGGTGCATACCTCAGGCCCGGGTTCCAATTTTGGTGTTTTAGAAATGCTTTTTGGATTGCCAAAAGTAAATATTTTAAGTCTGTATAAAGTTACTCCATTAGTTATTTCAAATAACACACTATAATATATTACTACTAGCTACAGTCCCTATTTTAATAAATGATGCTCTATAAATTATAAGTAATAGGTCAATTATAACAGTAGACTTTAACACCTCAGTTGATTTTAGCACATTTATGATTTTGCATGTACTTAGGATATTAATGATTATACTTTCTTAGGTATACACCGTATTGACTTCCACCAATTGCATCCTGCTACATCTGGAATACAGTATGCTGGTGCAGTGCTGGAGCACATTCCCTGATATGAGCCATCCTATTGTTAAGGTTACTTTCAAACTCTCAACTAATTAATTACCTATCTTTCTTATGCCATAGACTATGAACATCGTTCGGCTTATTTCCATCTTCTACCTTAGTTTTCTAACCTTGGTTGAATATTGGGATGTCAGTTTCCAACCTCAGCCAGATTAGATATTAAGAACTCACTAGTTTTCGATACACCAAGACACTCATTAGGTGTCACCATAGCCTAATAATATCTAGTTTTCATTAGAATACCTTCATCATCCAGTGTAGTTACTTAACTACAATGTTGTTTGACTGATCAATTAGTTAGTCCTACTACCTACTACGACTACTACTTTAAAATTTACCCTAACTTCACCTTTAGGCTCAATGTGATCCCGAAGTGAAAATGCTGACAAAACGCTACGAAGATACCAAGGCGACATGTGGTCGACTGGACGCCAAAACCAACAGAATAGCGGTTAGTTACCCTTTTACTATATGGTTAAAAAATCCTGCACGATTCAGTCTAAAGAAGACAAGTGTCCTTGTTAATAAATACAGACATACTCGTACACTGCGGTGTTCCCCAAAATGGAGGAGCCACAACTGCAGAACTATAAAAGAGATCCTGCAGCAACTTTTAGCTTAGTGGGGCCAGCTGTATATGATCGGTGAGAATTTGTTAGCCAGAGATAACGCCCCTTGGTTCCTTAATCGAGACGCAGCTAATATGTTTAAAATACATGTAAAAGATGTATATCATTCATCTGAGGTAAAAGACTGCCGATGATATTAAACTATTTTTGATTTGAGCTCATTTCAATTCAGTTGACGAGAGTAGTGAATCGCTATTAGAATGAAAAGCACTATAGTTCAAGCGTCTATAAGTGATAAAGTGATATAAAGTGCTACTTTTCTTTATATTATTATAATCATATCCATGACTCATAAGATTCTTTCGCAAAGGCTGATACATTTGATACGTTTGACACTTATGGTTTTATGAACCAATTCAAGTTTTATACGCGGGAATCTATGCTTTAGCTGAAGAATTAATACTTCGCAAGTGTTGTTAGCAAACTCGTATACTTAGCGTTTTGTTGTAGCAAGAGATAAAAGAAAGTTTCGTGTGGCTGAACAGTTACGAGCAGAGAGAACAGTACGTGAAGGCCTTCGAGAAGTTGGGAGTCTTGAGGTTAATATAAACTTCGTACTTTCTTATGGAGTTGTGAGCTTAAATAAAGTTCGTTTTCTCAGACAATATTACTTCTATAACTTATTGTCATTCACTACTCTTATTTTTCTAACTACAAGACCATAGGGATCTTAGTGTGGGACTAGGTCAATGTGTTGTGAAGCATGAGAATATTTATATATTTATTTAATATATTATTCAGAATGCCCGAGTTCCATAGGCAACTCTTTCGACCTGCACGAAAGGAGATGCAGCCGTTGTTTACTAATCCCTCATCAGCACAGAATAAACGAAATACGGCTCATTCCGGTATGATTTTTTTAAATTAATTGAATACATTATATTTTATAATAATGTTTCAGATTCATCCAATATTTCTTCATACCCGGCTGTATAACTCCACACGGGGCTTTTCTAAAGTTCTGGTGCATCATGAGAGTGGCCATGTCATTCTATTTCATTTTGATTGTGCCATATAACATTGCGGTGAGTACTTATTTTATTTTACATTGGTAAACAGTAGGCCCTTTTTTATAACTGTTTACATACATACATATAATAACGCCTTTATCCCTTACGGGGTAGGCAGAGCACCAAGGGCCGATAGAACCACATGGTGCCACTTCTGACCAATTTTGAAGGTATAGTTGAGATGTACAAGCTTGTATATAGCTTATAACTGTTTACCCGACTTTATAACAATTATTTTCATGTACCTCGCTTTGCACAGCTGCACTCTGCTCTTCTACTTATATATAATGTAGTAAATATAACTTCATTGATTGATAGTCAATATTTCAATTTATCTGTGGAAATTGTAAACAATTTACTTAATTGCATTGCATAAATTTAAAGGTTTTGCTAATAAAAGCATTTTATGAAAACTACTGGTGTATTCTAGTGAAGTTCGCACCATCACAGAATTAATTAGATTTGATTAAATAAGAATATTATTATAGACAAAACAGCACAAACACGGAGCCGGATTCGACTATTGCGATCTTTTTTTGTACGCGGACATTGTAATAATGTCGTACGTCGCGTACTACAACGAGAAGTCATTGCTGGTCACACATCCCCTGCTTACTATGAAGAGGTATTTGAGCCACGGGTTCCTCATGGACGCCATTTGCATATTCCCCATCGAGCAACTGGTATGTACCTATTATTTAAATTTTCCGGGGGACCTAATACCTAACTGGGAATAATACAGGCATCTTCATCTTTTCTTGAATTAAACAAAATACCAAGTGCTAGTCGGACACGCGCTCGTACAGTTTCGTACTATCGGCATAAACATATATCGCACTAATAATACAATAGTGTTGTAACTCAAAATGGAACTTTTTCCAGAATCAACGAAAAACTGATTATTCACTTTCTGTTATTGATTATAAAAAATTTAATACTTGATGTGTTTTATTAGTAAAATTAAAGTAATTATCCATTTACCAATCATTTCAAAAAGTACAGGCAATGATATTATTTAAGTTTTTTGAGTTCAGACTGTATATTCCCGAAGAAAGTTTTCAAAATAAGATATTATTTTTAGTTGTGTCGTTATTTTTGAATTATTTTGAGTTACTATAATTTGAATTTGTCTTTTTTTCCTACGGGTCTAAGTACCTTATTGGAGTTACAACAATTTTGAAAACTTGTTTCGGAATTTTATTTACGTTTATTATCACAACTCTTTTAAGATTTAGGTTAGGATATTAATAAATAAAATCAGGTAATGAATCAGTGTATTTATTGAAAAAGAGATAATTGAAATCTTATTTTGTACTTAACGTAACATTTTGTAACATAACATAACATTTTGTGTTTTGGGAAATAAAAAACAAATAAAAATAAACCCTCCAAAAGAAAAACATGTTTGAGTTATTAATGTTATTATACTTAATAACAGTTGCATGCACAAAAAAGGACATAAAAGGTATCTAGCTAAAAATATGCCTCTACCCACATACATACGTATATTTAAACTATGTGAATAAAACATTTTCCCTTTCCTCTCCTTCCCTCTCCTGATTGGTACATTTTATCGCCATATCAACAAGTAATCGCTCACGAATCCCCCGATGCATACTGATTCTACAAATAAAACAAATACTACCTAGTTAGTAAAATATCTACAATACACGCATGTCACGTAGAGTGTATCATCTCTAAATTATCAAAATAACATAATTAGTAAGTGTTTTTCTAATTTGGCTGTAACATATTCAAATTCGTCGATATAAATACTGTAAATAACAATTAGACAATTCTTTGAATACTAACAAAATTAAAAAAAAAAACGGCAAATCGGCATTATTCAACAAAACTGTATCAAGTCTAAAATTGCTAACTTAATCAATAATAATGTCGTAATTAGAAATATTTTTTAAAATCGCGCTTGTGTAAATCATTAATACTGTAGTAACTAGAAATATACTAATTTCATTTTAGGTCACAAATCAACAATAATGTATTAATTCAATATAAAACTATAAATTTTACATACCTGATTCACCAATAATGTTGCAATGCGAATTAATGCGTCGATGAAGCGAAGCTGCGCGTCCTTCCCCGTTCAATGTTGGTCGCAACTAAAGATGACGCAATATTGCGCGGGAGGGGTTATGACAGTCGGTTAATCATCAACAATGTCTTGTAGCACCATCTCTTACTTGTTTTTAGCATTACTATAACGACGGTTTTATTGACTTGTAGGAAATGAAATTTTACGTTTGTATATGGTGTTATGTCAAATTCGATGTATTTTGAGTTACAACACTATTGTATTATTAGTGCGATATGAGCCTTCTTAGATATTTTTTAAAATGTTATTATTAGTACTTATTTGTTGTTATAGCAACCACAGAATTACAAGTATTCATCTGTGATAATTTTAACTTCCTATCAGGGTTCATGATATATCAAGCTGTACCTATACAGCTTGGTGACAGACGGACAGACAGCATAGGCAATACAACCCGCCTGGAACCGTAAAAACTGTAGTAAAATAGTGATTCAGTTTTCAAAACTCGTCCATCTGTTAGTATTGTGACGTTTTCGCAAAAAAAAGACTAATTCAAATACTTTCCTAGGAAATCTGGGTGAGAGTTTAGACTCCGACAAAATCTGCGTGCCCCAACATTGTTACGTATTGAACTATGTGATACAATAATATACTTCCTTATATGCTTAAGCGAATATTCTATCTAGTACGTATACCGTAAAAAAGTTTTTAAAACTATAAAGTATTTTTCTGTGAAATTGTAATAAAACCTTTTTCGAAGCTTATCGTGCTTTTTTTACGTTTTCCGCTAACGTATATATATTATTCAAAAGGATGTTATCCAGGATTAACGTAGCTGTTATTTTATCAATAGTGACGTGACTTTCTGCTGGTGTGAATGCATTTTAGGAAGTTCTATCTCGTAATGTGGGATTTATAGAACTTTTATTAAATATCCAACAAATAAGCTACCATAAATATTGCAGTTAACGCTTGTAATTAAAAGTTTTGGTTCGAATTTGTATTAGGTTTTGTTTAATGATAAGGCCGGCGTTTATTAGTAACACAATGACAATTAATTTAAATATTTACTTTCGTTTTCCATTTTACAGTTCAGAATTATGAACGAGAATACCGATTTGGATCTTTATCGCCTAAACAGGATTTTGTTGGTAAGTATGGTTTAGACATGGATAAAAATTATCATGATCAGCTGTATATCATGATTTTTCAGTCCTTCCTTCATGTTCTAATCTCAAAAATTTAATTTTTTTTATTAAAATAACGCTCAATCATACTATGATTATATACACACATTAGCCTATTGCAGTCCACTAGTTGGACGTAGGCCTCCCCCAAGGCACGCGAAAAGGCTACTGCCATAGAGAATTTATGGCCCATAGTCGCCACGCTGCGCTGGGCAGGTGGGTTGGTGACCGCAGTGTGATTTTCGGACTATGTTGTAAACACGGGAGGCGCTGCTGCCCACCTCTCGGAAACCCTTAATCGCCTCTTACCCACGGGCAGATATGGGACACGTACAGAGCTATTTCTACTCTGCCGATACCACACGGCATAGTAGGTAGTACTATCATCGTCGTCGGCCTATTGCAGTCCACTGCTAGACGAAGGCCTCCCTCAGAGCATGCCACAAGACTATATCATTGTTCAATTAATCAGGTACACAGAGTTATAGGAACGTTCTCGTACTTGGAATCAGACATAATGACTGTGAGCCAAGCGATGGTTCTCCTCAAGTTCCTCCCAGTGGCTCTGGCTTTAGTGAACGCAGTCACTGCCTTCGTCTTTAGCAGCTCATGCGTGCCCAAGCTGGATGAAAACATTATTATAGTCAACTGCACTCGAATTTTGCTGGTGTCCTCTAACAAGTATGAAATCAAAAGTAAGTGTTGCATGGAGTGAACATTGTAGAATTCCAGAAAGTTACAATGTTAATTTTTTTTTTATAGGAATTATAAGTATAGAAACTAGACCACAGATGTACTTCTTGTTTAGCCATTGTACTGATTATTTTGTCACTCATCATTTACATCTCTTCCCGCTATGCTGATACGTTGCTGTGAGATATCCTTGATGATCCTGCTATTCTGGCTGCCCCATTTCGGGAACAGTGCCGTGTGTGATGTGTGTATGCATACTGATATACTTTCTATCAGTAGTGAAGTCCTCCATCGGTGTTAGAAACTTTTTGATCAGTAGTTAATAACGATATAAACTGACTTTAAAAAAAATAACCGACTTCAAAAAACGCAAACGACAAAATCTTTAACTGAAAAAGCGATAAATAACGTAACTATTTAATCTACTTAATACATATTAAATATCTAAAATTATTTAAATATTTACAACTTAATACCTAATACTTTAACAAAGTCTTCTTTAACTATTTAAATATTTATAATTATCACTTATTTTTTAAAATGGGTGCCGGCCTAGGTAACGTAGTCTGTTGTGTTGATGGACGCGCGCGGCTGGCAAAGCCACACACACGGCAAAATACAATACGGTGTAGTAGGCAGGGCACGCATTTATGCAATTTCCTATTCTTACTTTTACTTTGAATTTTAGTGTCGGTCAGTTTTCTTAATTACATTTATTTGTTTGGCTGGCACCGACTCCAAAAAATAAGTGATAATTATTAATATTTAAATAGTTAAAGATGACTTTGTTAAAGTTTTATCTATTAAATTGTAAATATTTAAAATATTTTAGATATTTAATATGTAAATTAGTTACGTTATTTATCGCTTTTAAATTAATTTTTTTTTAAAGTACGTTAATTTTTTTTTAAAGTCAGTTTATATCTCAATTTTTAGTTGTGTTAATGCGTTGTGAACTTAAATAGATGCTAGTTTATATACTTAAGGGTTTCATCGTTGCCATCTCAGGAGTTGTACCTACCCGTATAAGTATCACGTTAGCCCTACATATACAGAATGTAACAAAAGGGGTACGTAAGCGAAAAGCTATGTAAATAGCCCACTTAAAGGAACCTACCCACAAAATTTCAGAATCGAAATCACATGTTTATTTCTTTAGATAGTATGAAGAATTCTTAAACAACTCAGGAATATTAATACAATCTTGAAAAATAAACATGTGATTTTGAGTCTCAAATTTGGGAAATAGGTTCTCTATTGTGGGCTATTTACATAGCTTTTCGCTTAGCATACTCTTTCTGTTACATCCTGTATAGTTTCCATCGACCAATTGCAGTACTGTCTCCCAACTCCTAACCGTTAAAGAGTTCTGTAGCTTCATTATCAGCACAGCAGCATAAGATGTTGATTCGAGTTACACGTTAGCCCTACTGACTACTAAATAGTTTCCATCGACCAATTGCAGTACTGTCTCCCAACTCCTAACCGTTAAGGAGTTCTGTAGCTTCATCATCAGCACAGCAGCATCAGATGTTGAAACCCATATACTTGAGTAAGACATGATTACGTAACAAAAGCACCATACGAGCATACAATTTTCGGTGGTTGCCCTAGATTTCTCCTGGATCCCATCATCAGATCCTGACCTGGTGAAAATGGGACCACCTCAGAAGTGAACTCTATCCAACAAAAAAATTGTTTTTTATTCGTCTATAATTGACGGAAATATCGGTGAACATACATTAAAAAAAAATTATACATACAGACGAATTGAGAACCTCATCCTTTTTTTGAAGTCGGTTAAAATACGTCAAGTGACTAAGAAGCCCCTTAGAAACTCTGATGTACTATATTAGTGTTATTTAGTCCCACATAAAATTACAGCCTCAGGTAATATATTTTTGTTTCAGGAGCGCTTGGTGAATACCTGGATACGTTTTTCTGGGTTACCGAAATATTTATGCGTATGTATTATGTATAGGTACTTAAAATAAGCAATAAAATTTTAGTTATTGTACATGCACAAACAACATAAAAGAAAGGATAATAAAATTATGAATGGATATTATGTGCAGCTATTTTAAAACTCGTTTTTTTAACAACGATCCGGTAGGCAGATAATCTCTATTTTGTGGCATGAAACAAAGTTTCATGTAAGACGCGATATATGCCAGTTAAACCTTTATAATACTCGTAGGTATCAAATACAGACTGCTTCCTCGCGGGTATCTTGAAAAAGAACTACTCTAAGTACGAATGCAACTTATCGAGTATTTGCCACTCCATATTCTCGTAGTTAACTTGCCACGAAATCTTTACGACCAGTGTGTGAGCGGTCTCCAACGAGTTTGACCTAAAATGGTTTTAAACCATATATTGAGATAGAAGTTAAGAGCAATTAGAGATTGCCTACTTTTAAGTATTCGACTTTCCACCATCAAAATGAACTCTATTCATCTAATATCACCTGATCATGATTGCCGCGTGGTGCCGGCAGAGTAGAATTTGTACCACCCCATGTCTACCCGTGGGTATCGTACGAGGCGATTAAGGGTTTCCGGGAGGTAGAGAGTAGCGCCTCCCGTGTTGATAATATAGTCCAAAATACAAACTGCGGTCACCAACCCGCCTGCCCAGCGAAGTGACTATGGGCAAATATCTCCCATGGCAGTTTTGTGGCGTGCCCTGGGGGAGGCCTACGTCCAGCTGCAGTGGACTGCAATAGGCTGCTGATGATGATGATGATGGTTGCAGAATGCGGATGCACTCCCGTAGTGGTATCTAATAATATGGACACGATTCTGTCAATGATCCTGCAAATAATTGGATTGTTATACTTTGCGTTTATGTTTGGATACGTTGCGTCGGCTCGTACGGCTACCACGCATGCGCTGCTGGACCATACGGTTAGTGAGACTTTAATTATATTCCATACTTTTAGGTACATATTTCATACTTGCTTCTTGTCTTGCAGATATTACATGGTGACTACATACTACATGATATACTAGGGTTTATTACCGAATTTGTTATAAAATTATTAATAAAGAAATGGAAAAAATTTTTCACCCGAGTGGGAATAGAAACAACGACTCTGCATTCCGTGCTAGTGCTCTTACCACTGATCTACCGGGTCAATTACTCGGATTTATATTATTGATAAAGTATCTGCTCATATATCTTACAAATCGCGTTAAGGTTCTTCTATTTTCTATTCTATATTTCGCACATTACAGGAGAAAACACAGGACCTATCCAATTTTCTATATCAAAACAATGTTGATCCGATGCTTACGACGAAAACTCTTAAATATTTTGAATACGTTTGGAAACGAACTAATGGCAGCAATCCACAAGTATGTATTTAACTAATTTATTTAGCTCTATGATTTCTACTTCACACTTGTAGTTAAATATTGGAATTCGTCATAGGGTTGATAGTACTAACTACCTAATTATCAATCTTTATTAAAACTTGATTTTCGTATAGCAAATATGCCGTGGTCTGAACTCTGCGCTGATGGAAGACACCCTTGTGTTTATGTACGAGCGCGCGCTGCGCGAGGTGCCTCTCTTTGGCAAAGTGGAGCGTTCCTTCATCAGGGTCATCACGCAGCACCTCACGGAGATGTACTTCCTCAAGGGCGAGACCGTCATCCAGTGCAAGGATGTGCAACCCTACATCTATATCATATATCGTGGAAAGGTATTATCTGTTGTTATTCTATTGAGAATACATAGATTCAAGTATTGCTAATTTATGAAATGGTAACACAAATTATAAATTATAAATATAGATATATATATAGGTACAATATACTCGTAATATGCAACATAAATCGACTTATATCATACTTGTTTGTCGCAGGTCGATGTGTTGTCAACGTATAATGAAATGATAACTTGTATGGGCCCAGGGGGTATGTTTGGTAACTTTACTGGAGTAAGTACATACGGCTTTCATCTTTTTATCCATTTTATTATGGTATCACATCTGTGACCGATTTAAACCAAGATCAATTCAGAGAAAATTCGTTGCATTTTCTACAGAAAGTGTACCAAAACTTTTAGATTCACAACATTGTGCTTAATACTCGTAGGTAGAGCTGCAACCAACGTTGTGCTAAACGAAACTGCAGGCAATTCGCTAGTACGACCAACAAAAGTTTCTGTAATTACTCCCCTATTATTTCAGCAAGCAATTTCATCCTCGGAGGTATCAATATACGCAAGTCGTAGTCTAGATTTGCTGGTGATACACAGTCAAATGTTCTTCAACTTGGTCAGATATTATCCCAAGTTGAAAGAGCCTCTAACTAGAGCTTTGGAAACATCTAAGGATTACATACTGCCTATATCTATGGACTTTGCAATGGATGGCAGTTCCTCAGGTATTATTAACAAAAGTAGTAACAAAAGCAAAATAGTGAAAAAGTTTAGAAAGAATATGTTTATGTACTATGTATAATATTTTTTCCCGATTATAATTATGACAATTTCTTTAAAAACGACTAAATCTAAAGATAGAATTTCTAAAAATGTGTTATCGAACTAAGTCGTTCTGCTTATTTTTGGTTATCTTTAGATAACTCCCGTCTGACTATTCGGATACGGAACCCTAAAAATGAAAAATTACTAGTGAAAGAAACTGTGTAGCTAAAATTCTTTTGTACTTCAGATGATTCCAATGATGATGTGTTGTCGCGAGAATCAGGACTAGATTCCAGGAGTGGTTCCAGTAGATTCGAAATAAATGGTAAGTCATACCCAGTATAAGATAAATTTAACTAACTATGAATTTATACTCTAACTCAGGTTGATTTTCTTTACTTAGTTGGCCAGGTATCCCTGAGAAGCTCGCAGTCAAATGTCAGTCAGGCGAAGTCAGCTACAAGTGTGACAACGCATAAAAGTGTGAACATTTATCACCTACTTCGACCTGGCAGCTGGATGTATCAGGTTCCAAATTCCTAGCCGATTTTCCCTGCAACTCCTGGAAACGTCTTGGAAATACGAGTAACTGCAATGGCCTATTTTGGCCCATTTTGACATTAAAGGTCCTTGACCATCCTTTCATTTCGGGCAGTTCAGTACATCCCTACTATAATTATAATATATAACTGTACACTAACTATACTTTATAGGTGCTCGGAAAATTTGCCTTCGATTGTAGATTTTTCATAATGATTCCCATAAAGCAAGTACTCATGCGATGATAGCATTGGGCGGGGAGCAGTGCATTGCAAATCAACCGCTCTAAGTACCAATAATCTGGAAGAAGGGAAACATAAATTGAATTACGAATTTGAACCTAAGAGAAAAGTGTGTTTTCAATTTGTGTGCAACTTCTTCTTGACAAGTTTATTTTGGCAGGGATTTGGATACTTGACTTGTGTGATCACAACAATCAACTATGTTGTACTTCTGTACGAGATCATTACCTTGAATGACTGCTACATCTTATTCTGGTTGCAAGCGGTTTTCGACATCTACTTCTACATAAAATCTTTTATCACAATGCATCAGGTAATAATATACCTATTATATATTTTTTTTCTTAATGCATTATCCGTGACGAACAGATAATTCATTAAAATTACAATCTAGCCTAAATAGACTAATAAGTAATTTTTATCTAACTTAAATTGCTAAACCGTGTAAAACTAAGAACGTGTCTATCGGCACTTTTCTTATTGTCACTATTAAGGGGAAGTCACTTTGTTCATGTGTTCTTTAAAATTAGCACCCACTGCACTATATCACTAATTTAATGCACTAACTCAAAAGGTTTTGTCCTTTTAAGCCTCCTGACTATGTCCGTGTTGTCAAGAAGCTGGATAGCCTCGACATTCACATGCTGGTGAAGCCTTTTTTCATGAGCTTCTGTGTATTTTTTTATAACTTTTACGACCATGTCCACTTTGAGGTCCCGATGGAGGTCGTCATTCCTTACATACCAGGGCGCGTTTACAATGCCCCGAAGTACATTATTTTGAAATCTTTGTATCATCAGTGTATTGCTTTTTTTGGTACAGCCCCAAAGCTGAATACCATAAGTCCATACAGGCATAAGGACTTGTTTGTATAAAAGTAGTTTGTTGTGTACCGATAACGAAGAATACTTCTCAAGTAACCAGTACATCTTCCTATAGCGAAGCTGCAACTCGTCGCGTTTCTTTTTGACGTGGGCTTTCCAGCGAAGCTTTGCGTCCAGAGTCATGCCCAAATACTTGGCTGTGTTTTCATATGGTATTATTTTGCCATTTATTAATACTGGATGATAATTAAATCTCTTGTTTGTAAAGTCTATATGAACGGATTTGGATTCATTTAGCTTTATTCGCCATTTTTTGTCCACTGGAATAAGGTGTTGATGGCAGTTTGCACTTTTTCCACTGCTTCCGCATGAGTATTCGCTGAGCCATTATAGCTGTATCATCTGCGAATGTAGCAATGGTGCTGTTTTCTAAATGTGGGATATCACAGGTATATAGTAGATACAGGACCGGACCCAAAACACTACCTTGTGGTACTCCAGCTTTTATGTGCTTTAGTTCTGAATGTGCATCGTCTTGTCTTACTCGAAACATTCTTTGTGTTAAATAAGACTCTAAGATTTTTGCTAATTGCTTTGGTAGCATATTTCTCAACTTATGCATAAGTCCTATATGCCATACTTTATCGAATGCCTGCACTACGTCCAAGAACACCGTGGAACAGACCTTCTTTTCTTCTAGGGTTTTTTCTATTAGACTAGTTATTCTATGAACTTGATCTATAGTAGAGTGCTTTTTCCTAAAACCAAATTGATAATCAGGGATCAGGTTTCTCTCTTCTAGAATAGGCTTTAAGCGTCTTAGAAATAACTTCTCAAATAATTTTAATAGAATGGGTAACAAGGAAATTGGTCTATATGATGCGGTTTCATGGGGGGGTTTTCCGGGCTTTGGCAACATAATAACTTCAGCAACTTTCCATACGTCAGGCACGTGTTTAAGTCTAAACGTTGCATTGATGAGGTTAGTAAGTTTTACTATGGCTTTTCGTGAAAGATGTCGGAGGACTTCACCAGTAATTAGGTCATAGCCAGGAGATTTCTTCCGGTTCAGATATTTAATTTCGATTTGGACTTCTCTTGGTGTGACAAGTTTCTAGTTCATCATTTGATGTTTCCTCTAGCTCCAGGGCTTCTATGTTTTCATAATTCGGTTGAAAATAGTCTTCTAAATGCTCTGCAAATCTTTCTGTTCATTGCCCACTGACTATCGGCTTTTTTAATCGGAGGGTCTGTATTATAGGTTTTTTAGTCCTTTTGTCGCTTTCCACAAGAAATAATCTGTAGTGCGATCACTTGTGAGTTCTTGAAGATAACTTTTCATATTTTCATAATGAAAATTCTGAATAGTCCGCCTTAGTCTTTTCGTGGGATTATTTAGCTTACTTTTATCTGCCGGGAATCTTGTTTGTTGCCGTTCCCGTCTCTGCTTTCTTTTTTGTGCTATAAGTTTTCTTATATGTGTTGGATAGCAGTTATTTTTAGTCCTTCTTTTGCTCTGATGTGTATTTTTCCACGCACATTGTTGAATATCTGTGACAAATTTTCTTACATCTAAATCTAACTGCTATGTGGTTTTCAGAGGGATTTTGAGATCGATTACAGTATCTAAATCTAATTTAAAGCTTTCCCAATCTGTGTTTTTATTGACAAGAGTAGGGCTACTTTTCTTCCTTATAATAGTCTCACTAAAAGTTAGCGTTATTGGTGAGTGGTCTGAATTCATATTATAGCCTTCCTTGATGTGGATGTAGTTAGATGATATGTTTTTGTGGATAAAAAAGTCTATCAGGTCCGGTTTTCTGTTCCGATCAGTTGGCCAATATGTAGGCTTTCCTGTTGATATAACATTACATTTCATATCACGCATTGCAACAAGTAATTCTTTACCTTTTGGGTTATTTAGTCTTGAACCCCAGTAGGTGTTCTTCGCATTGAAATCTCCTCCAAGAATAAATCTATTACCTAAATTCTACATAAAATTTTTATATCTATCTGACTTTATTTTATGTCTTGGTGGACAGTATATGGATGACATAGTGAAAGAAAGACGTTTAGTTCTTATACATACGGCCATAGCCTGTATATCCTCTTCTTCATATCTAAATTGCTCATAATGGCAGATGTTTCTTTTATAATTACTGTGCTACCTCCTCTTGCAGTATTATTGGGATGTAGGGCATGATAAGCTTTGTAGCCTTTTATTTTGATGTAAGATTCTCTAGTGAAGTGTGACTCAGATATAAGGCACACATCAATATTTTCCATATTTAGGTCCACCTCTAACTGGTTTTTATGATTACAGAGCCCATTTGCATTCCATGCCATAATATTCAGTGTGTTAGACATTATTTTTGCTTTGGAGCAGCTTTATTCGTGGCTTTGTGCTTTCAAGTTTCATTAAGCGTTCGTCAAACGATGTTAAAAGACCCAGGATTTTATTAATTTTATCGTCTATACTTATATTTGTAAGGTTTGATTGTTGTGACTGTGTGGATGTTGTAATTTGTTTAACTCCTTTTGTCTTTTGGGCAAAAGTTACAGTTTTACTTACATGACTATTCTCATAACTTTTCTTAGCGTTATGATTATTTTTTGGAGCTGTAGTATACCTATTATATATTGCGAAAAAATGCCTTGTTTACTGTGTTTATATGTTTTCCCAAAATTACTTCTACACTTTCTTTAAACTGCGAAAAACACAACTGTATGATTGTAAAAAAAACTCCAAAACAAAAAAAAGGAATATATGATGAAACCAAACAAATAAATATAATTTCTATTCATAGGGTTACCTCAGTAAGCATGGCGAACTTATACTGGACCCCGCTAAATGCCGACGAAGGTATTTCCGACATAAGCTATGGATTTGGTCGGATTTGATGGTCAATTTACCTCTGGAAATGTTTGGGCTGTGTTTTGTGTTAGTATTTTTAGTAAAAAAAAAACGTTAAAAGGTATATAAACAACTCTCACCAGTTTCATATTAATATAATCAAATTCGTCTTTTATCGATTAAAGGCATTTAATATAATTAATAGAGTGTACTACGATTAAACAGGCACACGAGCTACTGAAATATCTTTGTAACTTTATTGATATACTTTACCGAACTTTATTTTCTTTCCTTATTTTCAGAAAGAAACTAAAGATAATGCATTATTTTAGAATAAATAAACTGTTTCGATTGAAGTATTTGGTAGAGTTCTACCGTAGAACCTCGGCTGAGCTTACGAATAATTTAACCAGTTTGCAGGTTTGTGTTATTTTACATTCTATTTCCTTTACAAACGAGTCGTAGTCTAATGAATAGACCAAAATAGTAGAATTTCCTATAGTAACCATCTTATCCATTTGCAGGCAGTGATGACAATTCTCGTAGTTGTACTACTTATACATTCGTTAACTTGTCTCTGGCTCGTTTTGATGACCAGCTTCTCATCTATTGTAATGATTCGAACACTAAAAAGCCATCTCATTGATCAGTAAGTTAAATGAGATTGTATATCGTAATTTAATTACGGTTAGGTAATAAATATAACTCAGAAATATTTTCCATTTGATACTTTACCGTTTGTTGTATTTGAGCTCGAGAGGCGACAGTAGTCTCATCTCTTATAAGGGACTTAATAATAGGCAAACTGGTGAAAAGAAAGTGTGTGATCCTCATCGGGGATGATCTATGGGAGCGCATGTTTGTATTAATATAAAAAAGAAAGGATTTATTTCATATCGTTGCATTTATACAATACGACTAACACTGGCTCAACAAGGCTGCTTTATCTATTATAGCTGTAGGTACAGTTATCAACACAAGAAATTTTCATTTACAGAACAACCGTTCAGCGGCCATGGGACTTCATTACATCTATATACGTCATAGTGGCTGAAATAACGACAACCGGTGGAGACGAGCTCCTGATCTCCACTGACATCCTTACCCTCACTTTGCTCGCATTAGCACTGCTCAGTGGCAAGATGCTTGCCGCTATTGTCGTGGCCACTGCAATTCAAGTGGCCAACTCTTCCAAATTCGGCATTTCGACGTATGAGAATGCTGTTACTGAGCTCATCGACATGCTTAAGAGTCAAGGACTGTCTAGTATGTATTAAAATCTATCGGTATGGTTAATTTTATTTGGTTTTTCATTTTCATTTCTGAACATGGGAGCTAGTTATCATGCATTTTATAAATACTGATGTACATATAATGTGGCATGCTCTGCGGGAGGCCTACGTCTAGCAGTGGACTGCAATATGGCTGATGACGACGACGACGACGACATAATTACAATGTGCCGTGTGATATCGACAGAGTTGTATAGCACCACTCCACGTATGCCCGTGGGTATCGTCAGAGGCGGTTAAGGATTTATCGTGAAAGTAATATGTCACTAAGAAAGTAATATTACTAAATCCTAGTAGTTATTTCCTCTGAAGAACTATCCCTATCCTAACTTATATTATAAATTTGAACTTTGATAGTACTCATAACCTCTTCACGTTACCTTTTTACCCAACCAATCTTCTTAAAATTTCACATGTAACATGTAGTTGGGATAAAACCTATGTATAGTTGGGAATTAATACGGAGAAGGACATAGACTTCAATACTACATTTGTATATAAATCCAACCTCAATCTTGATAGAATCGATCCGGTACTATGCAATCTACCACGTAAACATAATAGGACCGATAGGAACGTATCAGGTGCTTAATTAATACTACGTCAGTATGTAGATCAAACCTAAATCTTGAAATCGAACCTGTTCTATGCAACATACGTATCAAACACTCAATCCAAAAATCATCCGTCAATACAAAGACTTTCTCGCACTGTCACCAACTTTGCCTATCAACCGGTAGTCGGCATATTGCAGTTTTTTATTTCTATTTATTTATTTTTTACAATAATTACATAGGTGTAAGAAACAGGATCACCACATAAACCATTGAGGTGCAATCTGCTCATTAAAAATTAGTTACCATTGTTATGTATTTTATGTCTAAAGCTAGAGTGAATAGGCACTTTCTAGGCAAACATGTACCACCCTAGGCCGCATCTTGCTTAACATCAGGCACGATGGCGGTCAAATATTTGCCTAGCTAATTGTAAAAAAAACAATCGGAGGGCTGTTGTTAGTGTAACTATAATGTTTATATCGGCTAATTTGATGACCGCTCAATGGGGTTCGGGTTAAGCTATGGTTTTCCAGGATAGCGGCGCCGTCATAAGACGGCAGTAAAGGAACCTTTCACATGTCGGCACCGTAAAAGGAGCGTTGTTTTGCATGAGTACAACCGTTAATTACTGCATCGCAATTTCAGGAAACTATAGCTGATACCCAGATAACAAAAATAATGTAAAATTTATACAGCACCTGTAAATTATTACACGTATTTATCTCGTTCTATGCTGCACTGGGAGTGGAAAAAAATACGACAGCTGCTTCTCTTTCCGGGCATACTATACAAGTCAGTAGATGGACAAGAGGGTCTTGGTGTTTTGTAGGCGATAGGCTGACTATCTGTCACTACTAACCGAACTTGTACATCTCAACTATACCCTCAAAATTGGTCAGAAATGGCACCATGTGGTTCTATCGGCCATTGGTGCTCTGCCTACCCCGTAAGGTATAAAGGCGTGATTATATGTATGTATGTACTTATCTCGTATATAATATAATGCCTGATTGAGTAATTTTGTCCAAACAGCGGTGATAGGCTCGACCCTTACCACATAGCACTCAATAAGCTGATGATTGGATGTGTGAATTTCACATTGTTCCCCAAACTCCTTGGAGATAATGGAAGTGATTGTAGGTACCGCATCTACGTAACCTGCTAAATAAATAATTTTCAGATTATCAGTTGAAGAAGTATTATACTTATGTCAGACAACTCTGGATCACAGAGCGCGGTCGTCAGGTTAGTTTATCATAATATTATAGTAAAAATATGCAGCGTTAGTAACAGGCAGGCAAGTAGTAACACGGGCAACACATGTAACAATTCGTCCTCAACTAGGCTCTTGATGCTTTAAGTTTTTAATTTCTATTTTCAGTTACCAGCACTGTTACTGCAAACTCCGTACGTGAGGCGATGTGACTTGATGTCCGCCATGTTTGGTCAACATTTACGGAACTGCTACCTTTTTGCTGATACCGGAGAGGCATTCCTACGCCAGCTCACTGTTCTACTGGAATACTCCGTCTATTTTCCCGGTACCTAATAAAATAATTAAATTTGACGATAACTGTAACTGTTATTCGGACTTTGGGTCAGAAATAAATCTGTTGGCTATTAAAAAGAATGATTACCAATCCGTGGCACGTATGCTTTGCATTTTATGGTTGAGTATTCATCAATCGTCTTATTGCAAAATACCTGTTGCTGGAAAAACTAAAATATCATTTTCAAATAAATAGAGTTGCCGCTCAGGGCACAGAGCACACACTAGCCGACATGTATTTAGTATGTAACTAGAGGTCTAAGACAAAGTAAAACATTTTTTTTTCTTTATTTAGGAAACCAAAAAGCATTACATGATAATATATACTAATACAAATGTCTCTTAACATAAGCTAAAACCTGGTATCCCTAGAGTAACCAAATATAAGTCACCGAGAAGTAGTACTAACTTTTAACCTAACTATTTTTTTTCCTATTCAGCCGTTACACAGAGTAGATAGTTTTTAATAGTAAAGGCGTACTATAATGAACTTATATATGACGTTTTCAATTATAATGAACAAGTGAACAATAATAAAGATTTAGTTTTCAATTATCTTATAGATATCAGACCTCAGACTTAAGTACCTACAAAAAATATAATGTAAGTTGTAAACTTACAAGTAACAACAACAATAAATAACTAATCATTATATTTGTAAAAAAGGTGAAACTGGTAGGCAACGAAGGTAGGCTTGTATCTTATGCACATCATTATAATTTCAATAAACATCAACAAAAGCGTATTAAACTAGTAAGTAAGGCAGAACGAAGTTAACCAGGTCAAATAGTAGTAGGTACTATCAACCAAGGCGCCGCTGACATACCTTAAGGTTTCGTTTAGTTTGCAGCGCGTTAGTAAACCACCCTTCAATAGAAAGTCAGAAAAACATTACAATAGACTTTTTACTATTGACAAAATGTAAAACAATAAAAATATTGGCTGACTAGCACAGATGTCAAACGTAAGGATATTCTTAACAATGATTTTACACCCTCTCCTGTTGTTTCGGGTTTCTCAAGACAAAGGCTCATTTTATGTAACTTTTTTTTTAATTATTGATACAATGAACAGATTGGTATGCAGCAGTAAAGAGTATTGCAAGGAACTATCGTAGCTTGCAAACGAAAAATTTTTAGAATCGTGTCAGCGGCGCCTTGGCTGATAGTACATAGGTGGGAAACAATTAAGGAATTAAGGTAAGAGTTTTGATAGTAGTTTATTTTTGAAAATAGTTTTAGAGTGACAAAATGGATCTATATCGTAGAAACGCAGATTATTGCTAGTGCAAATATGATTAATAGGTGAGTGTTGGGCGTATTTAGTATGCGTTAAAGCTGTAGCGAAAAGCTGTGTATGTCTTGTGCGGTACACTGGCACTGAGAATTGAATCAAAGACAACAAGTGTGGACTGTCCAGTCGACCATGGAGTATGTCATGAAGCAGCAGTTAGTCGAGCACTAATCTGCGATCAGCTAAGGATAGAATTTTATAGTGCGCACATCTTTGCTCATAGCATTTATGATAGGTCTTTGTTTTGTAATCTAGATGTTTTAGGAATTTTTTTGTAAACCTTCTACTCTGTCTTTATAAACTTGATATTGTGAAGACCAAATACAGCTTCCATATTCGAGGGTGCTGCGCACATATGCATAGTATAAAACATGCAATGAGTGTTATTAAAAGGTTTACAAGTGCGCAGAATAAATCCGAGATTTCTGTACACTTTGCTAGTGACGTAATCAATATGAGCATTAAATAAAAGCTTATGATCAAGTAGAACTCCGAGATCCCTTACCAGTAATGTCTATTTAATATGTATTCCGTTCAGAGTGTATGCAAAGGTCAAAGGTTTAACTTTTCTTGTAAATGAGATCATTTGGCATTTATCGATATTAACATTAATACGATTGGAGATATAATAAGATGTGAGTCTGTTGATATTCGCTTGTAACCCGTAACAATCATTAATGTCATTAATTATTAAATATATTTTTTTGTCGTCTGCATACATCATGAAAGACGAATGTTTAAAGCAGGTGTAAATATCAAATAAATATGCATTATACACGAGAGGACCTAAATGCGATCCCTGCGGAACCCCGGAAGTAACCTCAACGAAGTCAGATCTAAATCCACCGACAACAACAGCTTGACTACGGTTATGTAGATAAGATTCCAGCCACCAAAGAAAATCACCCTTAATACCGATATGTTTGAGTTTATTGATCAGGATAAAATGATCCACACGATCGAAAGCCTTTTCGAAGTCAGTGTAGATTACATCAACCTGACCACCTTTATCCATGGTATTAAGTGTGTATGAAATAAATGAAGTTAGGTTACTAGTTGATTTACGCTTTAAGAAACCGTGCTGAGATTCGGGTAGGCTGCTATAGATCGTTGGATAGATGGCATCAAGGACAAACTTTTCAAATATCTTGGCAAAACAATTAAGAATAGAGATTGGTCTATAATTTTCTGCTTTAAAACGAGAACCTCTCATTTTCTCTCTCGTATAGATAGAGGTTCATCATCCCTTGCCCCAATAGGAAGCCTTCATTGTTGTCGAAGTCTAACCGCTATTGGCAGAAATATTATGTCGACCAACGCCAATACCAAAGGATGTCACATTAGGTCTTTCCCCATGTCAGGCAACTACATAGTAGGCGCGGGCGACAGCGAGGCACGCATGTACTGGGTGGCGTCGGGCACGGTGTCCGTGGTGTCGGTGCGCGCCGACCTGACGGAGACCACACACGAGCTGCTGTACGCGGGAGACGTCTTCGGCATCCTGCAGGGCCTGAGCAGGGGCGTCAATCACTGCTTCTCTTACCGAGCTGAGACTAAGGTATATTTAATACACTCATCATTGTTAGATCTGCTGTTGAAAATAGGTCTCCACGCACTACCTCCACTGTGATAGGTTGGATTGATATTAACACCAATCTTTATATAAATCTTCTGTTTGTGTGTTTGTAATTGAACTCCTGAACTAGCCGGACCGATTTCGATGAAATTTTTTGTATGTGTTCAAGTGGGTTCGAGAATGGTATTGGTTAACAATTCAGTCAACTAAAACAAGTTTTTCTATAGTTCACGCGGGCTGAGTCGCGGGCGTGCACTAGTAAAATATATATTTGCATGGCTTAATTACTGTGATTTTGTGTGATGTTATAAATAAATAAGGCAAATGTTTTTCTTCTACAGACTAGCATCCTCTCCTTAAGTTACGACGCTTGGGTCAACATCGTACCTTTCTTTCCTGACGCGCAGAATATGATTACTGAAAGAGCCGAAATACTTTTTTCACGAATATAGAAGAATATGTATGTACTTCTTAAGTTGCTTTTACGAATATAAGATTGATTTATATATGAGTACTTTACTATCATATTCCTGCCCTTGTCCCGGGGTCAGCGCAATATGATTTCTTTCGAAACTCATATTGCCAAAGACTGGCGTTTGTTTTACGGTAGCTGCCTACCTGACGCCAACCCTCTTCGGGTATTATATTAGTGCTTTATTATAAAACTCCAATTATATGAATGGCCGCGTGGTGCCGGCAGAGTAGAATTCGTACCACCCCATGTCTGCCCGTGGGTATCGTAAGAGGCGATTAAGAGGCGAGGTGGGCAGCAGCGCCTCCCGTATTGACAACATAGTCCAAAATACAAACTGCGGTCACCAACCCGCCTGCCCAGCGTGGTGACTATGGGCAAATACCCCCCATGGCAGTCTTGTGGCGTGCCCTGGGGGGGCCTACGTCTAGCAGTGGACTGCAATAGGCTGATGATGATGACGTTGATGATATGAATGCACCCGTAGGCAAAATAGCCAGCAAGAGATGGATGACTTGACAAGTTCTAGCCATATAGGGCCGTATATAGCCGCGACAAGGACATGTAAGTTTTAAAAGAGAGCCCAGCTATGGAACTCATAATAATGTATATAAAAATTACAAACCTTTAGATTTTTTCTTAGTATATGGTTTAAGACACTTGTCTTCCCACCTTTCAACAGCTCAAAACTAGTTGCCTCTCGCAAACTTTGATCACATAGAATGTTATAAAGCGGCTTATACATTATCACCGTAAATGTAGGTATATTTTCACTCGATACGATAACAGCCTCGCAAATCGATAGAGCTTACTTCCTCTACGGACAAAGTAGAGTTTAATGCAAGGGAAGTTTGGCTACGGGATTTCACAATAGATTTTAAGTCGAGAACACGCAGTTAAGTGGCGAATCAGTAACTTAACTTGTAAGAAAAACCTTGTTCTTCCCAAGTCATCCATGTCAGGAAACTCGGACTTTGGACTCCCTATACAGTGTGTACACATTAAAAATGATACGCAGATAGATAAATCAACTGATAACATCTTGTTGTTAGTACTACGAATATTTCGTAGCATTCGTAGTCAATGGCGTAGTCGAGCTACGTGTTGTAGTTTTCCTGTTAATTTCCCAGCTTTGCTCATAAAATTCGTACTTGTCATAAACTACAAAAATAATGAAGTTCATATTTCAGCGTTCCTTCCATTTTGTCTAGATCAGTATGAAAACAGTCGTTTAATAATGTTCTTAGCCATAAAACAATATTAAGTATTAAACGAAAATAAATTACTTACAGTTTATTATAGAGAAATCACTATAGAGAATGATTTTTGGTCGTCAACGTTCCCGAAAACTACGGAATCTCCTAATCATCACGATCATTTTTCTCCATGGAAAAAAGGTGTCTGGTTTCCAAAATATTAGGGTCCAAAGTTGAGTAAATAGACTGCGTTTTTCTGCATAAATGCACATTTTTTCACGAGAAATAATTAATATCTATTTATGAAAAAACTAGCAGTCCATAAACCAGTGTTTATGGACACTATAAATTTCGATCGATCAAGTAATAAAAAATAAAAAAAACATTTACATCGTTTCCCAGCATTTTTTTGGCATAAACTTACTTTATTTGATGTATGGAGTACGTACCCTTCGTTAAGGGTGGCAACGAAAAACCACCCTGTAGTGAAGTACCTATAAAAATGTGGATAGATATTAAGTAGAACAGAGCAGCAGACATTCACTACCGTCATCTGCCTGCCGTAAGTTTGACAGACTCTCGCAACTTAGTCGGATGGGTGACGACCACAAAGTCAGCCACTTCACAAAGTTGCCAATAGCTATATTAACTAGACTAGATCACAGTGTATAATGCAGTAGGACATCTTTGATATATGGTCTGACAAGTTTATTTTTATGGACCTATGAAGGGAAAAACCTTTCCTAGGGCAGTACCTTTCCTTGCGACGTGCTATGCGGGAGGTCTACATCCAGTAGTGAACTGCTATAGGCTGATCTGTGTATGTGTACTTATAGTATAGTTCTTTTATCCTTATTATTATGTCAGCCATGAGAAATCCATTGTTGAACATAACCTTCCCCTAATGACCTCCACTGCGACCAGAAAGCAGCCTGCATCCAGCAGATACCTGCGACCTTGACTAGATCGTCCGAAGTAGGTAAGTCAGTATAAATATCCTGATAAGTATGTTGATTTTAAATTATTTAACTTCTTTTAACTTTATGAATTCTTAAAGAACTGCACGCGTATGATGAATTTTGTGAGAGCGAGATGTCTCACTTTTAAACGTCAAATTCACAGAGCTATTAATAACTAGATAAACTAAGTGTATGTACTTTGCATGTAAAAATAGACTTAAAAATTGGAATAGACACCTCGTTCTCAAGCCAGACTGGGTGAATTAGGGCTGATATAATTGGTTTGCAATCCCTTTTTACACACCAAGTAGAAACACTTGCCTTGTCTAGTTATTACTTAGCTCTGTGGATTTGACGTTTAAAAGTGAGACATCTCGCTCTCACCAAATTCATCATACGCGTGCTGGTTGATGGTCGCTAAATTATTTTGTTTTGTTGAGGTTAACGCTAATCGTGCTGGAGACATCCCAACTTCTTTCGCATTATGTGTATGTTTCTTTGAAAGTGTAGGGGATCTTAGACTACTACATATCTTATTATACTATGACTACAAGGTAGACGAGGCCATTTATAGTAACGGAGTACTTACAATTAGCAATTTAGAACTTACAGCAACAACACTTAGGGAATGAAACTGCTTATTACATAGAATAAAAAGAAAACATGTCAGTGTTTTTTAGCAATTGTACAACTTGGCTGTAAAGTCTCAATAAGATGGTAGCTTCATATTGGTGTGGCGTGACCTGATTTTTCTCTATAATTTCTCCGTGAAAGTCCGGCAAGAACTTCCCCTTCCAAACCTTCTAGCTAGACCATATAACTCTCGTTATGTACTTATGTATACTTTGACGTATAACATTGTTTCCCTTTTGTCGTTCGTTGTCATAACATTTTCACCGATAGCGGTCAGATTTCATTATGGCAATTAACAAACGCTCAAAATAAAGTCTTCCTATTGGAAAAAAAGTTTTGCTGAAGCTGTAACCTATACAGATTCAATACAGAAATAATTCCTTCGGTCATTTATCACATTGTATTTTAATCCGTTACATTTTAGAAGACGTTTTACTCAGAGATATAAGTTTCGACACTTTGTACTTGTTCATGTCATATTGTCACCACTGGTTATGTCGTTTTAAGAGTCAGTAGGTAATTTATTCTATGTATAGGCTAAATTTGTACCTATAATAAATATATTATGTAGGATTTTCTTGAGGTTAACTATTTACTTTTCTGTACTTTTAACTCAGAAAAACCCTTTACATCCTGTGCCTATATTATACAGAGTGTTTTTTCGTTTTCACCCTTAACGAAGGGTACGTACGTATACATCAAATACAGTAAGTTCATGCAAAAAAAATGCTGGGAAACGATGTAAATTTTTTGATTTTTTTTTAAATTTCTTGATCGGGCGAAATTTATAGTATCCAGTGTTTATGCTAGTTTTTTCATATAGACAGATATTAATTATTTCTCGTGAAAAAATCTTGCTACGCGCGTCAATCTAATATTTTGGAAACCAGACACTTCTCAGGTATGCTTCCATGGAGAAAAATGATTGTGATGATGCGGAAATTCTGTAGTTTTCGGGAACGTTGACTTCCAAAAATCACCTGTATAGAGTCAAAGTGACAGCTAGGCAAATATTAATATGCTGATTTCAGATCATGATTTTGAAGCGAAAACTAGTGAAAATTATCACAAACAAAATTCTGAAAAAGGCTATAATAAAATTGTACAGTTGTTGCATGTTTCTAAGTGGTTTACGTTATGTGACACGAATTTCATAAGCGATCAGTGACAATTGTGTAATATTTACTATCACTTACTGTCGCATTGCTTTTAAAAAATACATAAGTGCATGTGAATACCTACGGATCTATATTATCTCGAATGCTAAGCTTGACGCAGTATATTATTTTACGATTCCTACACCTATCCTCGACAACTAAACTAACATGCTTCTGAGGTTTGTTCTGAGGATAGTGAGGCTAGTTGATCCGTGCTTCACTACAAGTTGAGCTAATAATGATATGTTATCGCTAAGAAGTATTTATGTATGTAACAGTAGGTAACTACGAGTAGGTACATATTAAGATTCAGTCATGTTACTAAGTAAATTTCATACAATACCTATAATTTGCTGGTCATCATGAGTCACAATAGTAAGTAAAGAGATTATTATTATAATTTTACCTATACCTACCAACATCTGATAATCACAATATAATTTTATTGTTCTTGTTCTTAAAATTATCATGATTCTCAGCCTTAAAATTACAATGAGCCAATCCCTGAACATTATCATCTCAAATACAAAACAATCAGTCAAAAGTGTAAATTTGTTCAGCATAACAATTTTATCATAACGTCTACACGAATTATCGGGGCTTACAAAGGCTAAATGTAAACTGAATTTATGCCAATGAACGTTTGTATTTCAATAAGTAAAATATTGTTGCCAGACGGAAATGCTACACAATACAACTTTCTAAATTATTCAAAAATTCGCCTTCGGAAGATGCCTTTGGCATTTTTGTTGGTTATTCCAATTTGTTCATAATTTAATTTTTCTTAGCTACTGGATTTTGTTGGAAACGCAAATCTCATCAAGACCAAAATGATGGTTCGTATTAAATTGAGATCCTAGGCATCTGCGATGACACACTGAATATTTTTTTAGAAAATTTACAATTTAGTATATAACATAATCAAAAGTAAGTTTGATAGCTTTATATTTGAAAAAAAATAACGTTAAGTAACCAAATCGAATAAGCTAGATATTATGCGTATTCTGATTTAATTTTACATTAGGGCGTCGCGCAAGCTTGATATAATGCTTAACTAAATAAAGCGGACATCCCCCACCTCCCCTCGTCGTCCCAGTTACCAGATTAATCTTCCACATGCCTCAATGTCATCTGCCGTTGTAAATGACTGACGCAAAAAATAATGATAAATCCGAGACGAACGCGAAATTGTACAGTTTGAAAATTCCGGTCGTTACCCGAGCAGATACAGCTGTGACAGTATTAATCCCACAGACTGTACCTTTCGCACGTGTACTTACTGTTATATTTTCCTGATATGATGTTATGGCACTTACGACAAATCGGTATTTGGGGCGCTTGAAGTCCTAATCCGGGTGTTAATTAAATGAAAACATGTGGTGCTCTCAAAGAAGTATTCAAATTTGAATTACGTGTTGGTATGTTCTGAATATTGACATCATGGATTATCGGTATCTATTTACGTCTATATTTGTATTATCATGAAGTGTCGTGTGGTTTGATTTCGTATTTCAACATCAAATAACATATTCAGGCCCCACGTTGGGCACCAATATGGACATTTGCTTGTAAGAAAAAATGTACTAGTTTCAAACTTAACCTTAATAAATAAGTAATTAAATTATAGAGGATGTTTTTTCGTTGCCATCTTTAACGAATGAAGGGTACATACTCTATACATCAAATAAAGTAAAATTTATGCCAAAAAAATGCTGGGAAACGATATAAATAAAAAAAAACTAATTACTTGATCGGGCGAAATTTATAGTGTCCAGTGTTTATGCTAGTTTTTTCATAGACAGATATTAATTATTTCTCGTAAAAAAATCTTCATACACGCGTCAATATGCAATTATGCAGAAAAACGCAGTCTATTTACCCAACTTTGGACCCTAATATTTTGGAAACCAAACCCTTCCCAGGTATGCTTCCATGGAGAAAAATGATCGTGATGATGAGGAGATTCCGTAGTTTTCGGGAACGTTGACGACCAAAAATCATTCTGTATATACAACAATTTACTGGGCATTAAACTCAAACCTAAAACGTAACTAAGATTAAAAGATTCCTTTTAAAAGTAGATGAGCAGCCAATATCTAAAATTCTCGGAATGGAACTTATTGTTATTGTGGTGTCACCCATTTATGACATAAATTTTTTGACGAACTAAATAATTATTTGTAAATAGCTGAGTGCGTTAATTGAATAATAAAAATGCGAAAATAACTCTGTCTATACCAATGTCTGTCCGGCTTTCACGCTAAAACTACAGAACTGATTTAAATTAAATTTAGTACAGACATAGTTTAGGGCCTGAGGGCAGATATAGGCTACTTTTTATACCGGGGAAAATATCTTCATCCCGGATAATTTCGATATTTTGTTTTTTCTGGAGTCCACGCGGAGTCGCTAGTATCCACTAGTAACAAATAATAGTAGTAAATTCAACACAAAAATAAGTATCCAAATACTTAATCATATTAAGTAGGTAATAATTGTCAAACTTCATCGATTGCTGGCACCATAAAACTTGAACAAATCGTATTAAATGAGCAAGTCCAAACTTTTTAATAGACTTGTTCATCGACTTCCCGCACCGTTCTGTGACTAAGAAGTTATCCGCCTCTATCATTCATGGACTAACAACTGCAGAAAATTTCCAAGTAGTCAGTGTCAAACATGAAATTCTCACCATGTGGTATAAATATTTACAGCACAGATTGGTACATACTTTTATCCCTGCAACCCAATAGATTACAAAAACATTATTGTATAAATATATACCTATACATATCCACCTAAATTCATACCCACCTAAATTCATACCCACCTAAATATATGCCCACCTAAATACATACCCACATAAATATATACACCCCAGGAATTGCATTGTTTCGATTAGCCAACGCTGTCGCATAGCACCAAATGCCGATAGATTGATGCAGTACCGTATATTGAGGTGGTCATAATCGGCTTATATTGGATTCCAATCTAACGTGTACTGCCCTAGTTTATAGACTACATACTGGTGAAGCAAAATCGATCGGATCATGGAAAAGCACCAAAGTGTCGAATGATCTACATTAATATGATCGCAAGCCGTTTGAACTGCGTAGTACGAAGGTATTCATCAATTATATCGAACATCAAGATTAGAATATTATCTGTTAATCGAAATACGTGACTGGAAGAACACAACCATTCCAATTTAAATTATTTAGTGCATGATTTCATAAAAATTTATAAACTTGATAATTATTATTTCCAGATTCGGTCAATTAACAATTAATTAAAGTAATTTTGTATTTACTACAAACTTGCAAAATAGTTTTGATAATGGAACAAGTGTATTTTAAATGAAAATACCATTCTTTCTCAATCTTACATTTATTGAAACAACTTAATAAGTAACTTTTATCTTAACGTAACTTAAACTTTTATTCAATCCTACATTTATTTAACTACTTAGAAAGTAACATCTCTTACCGTAGATAACTTAAAATTTATATTTAATCTTACTAAAGATACCTATAAGTATTTTAAAGTAAACCTAACAAAGTAAGAAAAGTATATCTTATAGTAACATGAACGTAGTACTTATAACAACTTCTATATTTGTGAAAAAAGTATTTCGGAACGATCTGCAATCATTTGCTGGGCATCCGGGAAGAATGGCAGAATGTTAACCCACGCATCCAGACTGAGTGAGAGAATGCTTGCCTAAAAACAATAAATGTAATAATCATACTTAATAATATAGATAACCCTATACCCTAGGAGGCTTGGCGTCAGGCAGGCAGCCGGCCGTAACACAAACGCCGAATCCTTGGCAATATCAGTTTTGAAGGAAACCATTTTGCATATTAGGGCGGTGCCACCGGCGACCAGGTACAGGGCGTAGACTCTGAGGATGGTAAGTATGGCCACATGGCCAGACCAGGCAAGATGCAGCCGCAGTTATAGAAGCACTGGTGTCGACCTCATAACGGGGAACAAGATATTATCTTCGTTGCACCTACGTAGTTACTTATCAATGCCAAGGATGCGCATACCTTAGTCTCAGCTCGATAAGAGAAGCAGTGATTGACGCCCCTGCTCAGGCCCTGCAGGATGCCGAAGACGTCTCCCGCGTACAGCAGCTCGTGCGTGGTTTCCGTCAGGTCGGCACGCACCGACACCACGGACACCGTGCCCGACGCCACCCAGTACATGCGTGCCTCACTGTCGCCCGCGCCTACTATGTAGTTACCTGACATGGAGAATGACTAGTTATTAGGTAACATAACCAAACCATGGTAAGTGGATCTGGCAGACTTTCTCTCTTACTTTGTCTCACTACCCGAAGTAGGTTCAGTGGTTTGATTTATTTGGGCAAATGGAGGTCTGCTATGGTGTTAGCTTATCGTCTGAAAGAATTCCCAAAGTTCTTAGTCGACTCTAGTACTATGCACGGAAGAAATTTATATGAATAACAATGTAGGTACATACACTATAGAATTATTCACTTACCAGGAAAATAGACAGAATAATCTAGTAGAACAGTGAGCTGGCGTAGAAAAGCTTCTCCGGTCTCAGCAAAAAGGTAGCAGTTCCGTAAATGTTGACCGAACATGGCGGACATCAAGTCACATCGCCTTACGTACGGAGTTTGTGGTAACAGTGCTGGCAACTGAAAAAGAATATTTAAAAAATTGTAGGTACATAATGACACAAAAGCAACTTTAACTCCAATAAAATTGTTTATTATTTATGGTTTTATTTATTCTAAAAGATAATTTTTCCAATAGTCAGATAGGTACAAGTTAAAACATTACTAACCTGACGACCACGCTCCGTAATCCAAAGTTGTCTTACGTAGGCATAATACTTTTTTAACTGATAATCTGAAAATATTTCAAAAAAATATGTAAAAGCATCATAAAATTATAAAGTGCAATATCATTCGTTGGAGTCGGATGTTTATTTTACGTCGAGTGTGCAAAATGTATAGAGTTATTTGTAGTATCATATATTTATTTGCCAATGGAAATACTACATAATGATAAATCCGCAGATAATTTAATTAAATGCTTATTTATTTAATTACTTTGGTTAAATATAACTGAAAGTTTAAACTACGATCAGCTATCTCAAATATTGCACATTATTAGCTTTATATTATACTAACTGGACAATCCTTGGTTTTTCAGCATGTCAATAAGTTCAGAAACGGCATTTTCATACATCGAAATTCCGAATTTCGAGGAATTGGCCACTTGAATGGCCGTGGCCACAACAATGGCCGCCAGCATTTTGCCGCTGAGCAGTGCAATCCCCAGTACGACCAGAGGAAATGCGTCAGTAGATACCATTAGCTCGTCCAAGCCGGTCGTGTTATTTCTGATACGATTAAGTAAATAGACGTTGTGAAGTCCCAATGGCGCTGCATCGTTTCCCTACAATTTACAAGTTTTTTTATTTTCTGGCCCAACAACGCCATGGTAGTAGATCGTTTAAACATAGATAAATAAGTTAATGTCTGAGTCGCAAACAAAAATCGATATTTATATTGTAATGTGAGTTTATAGTAAAGTTATTGGAGAATCTTAGTGTCGTCTTCACTTGACTCTAGTGAGGACACTTAGGTATAAGGTACTTAGGTAGAAGTAGAATTAAAGTTCTTCGTTAAAAAAATCTGTAAAATTAAACTGTTTGAATTACCAACAAAAACTCTTATCATACATTCATTATTATATTTTAATCACGCCCAAACCAAGTTAGGCATAAGTGAAAAAATTTTATACACCTATTTTCTTGCTATCCTATAGCTTGATCCTTATTTAAATGATTATGTACTTACTCGTCAATAAGGTGGAGTTTGAGGGTCCGTATCTTTACTACGGATGCGATACCAGTCATACATACTAGCCAAATGCAAGTTAACGAATGTATCAGTAATATCACTACCAAGATCGTCATGACCGCCTGTAAAAATGTATTCACAAATAGGTTTCTTTATTGTTACGAGTATTAAAAACGGGTTCTTTCAACTAAAACTCTTTCTTTCTAAGAGATAATAATATTACACTAAAATACTGGGTGTAAAAAGACAATTTGATTCTTTTAATACCTCGTATTCTTTATAACATCACGATCATTTTTTTCTATGGAAGCACCCCTGGGGAACCATGGGTTTCCAAAATATTGAGGTCCAAAATTACATTAATATTATCATTTTTTTACATAAATCCATCTGAAATCGGTTAACAGACATTTTTTTCAAAGATACCATGTTATAATGTTAGTTTTGTACTTTGAGCATCAAACGAATACATTGCTTGCAATAAAATGACAGTATCATGCAAGTTCCATAATTTTTTTTTCATTTCCCAGGGTTAGTTCCATAGAAGAAAATGATTGTAACCTTACAAAGATTACGAGGTATTAAAAAACATCCTTGTCTTTTTACATCATGAATATGAAATAAAAATAACCTCCAACCTTACGACATGGTTGAAGGTGGTGACCGTTGCAAAGCAAAAGCTTTGCGATTTATTTTTTTGGGTTGTTTAAATTCACCTCCTTTTTTGTTTGGTAGCGGTTTCATTTTGGGGTGCGAACATAGAAAGTAACATAGTAACATATAAAAGTACAATTGACAAACAAGTTGTTAATGCTTTCATGTCGAATAAATAATTTTGAATTTGACATGCACGAAAGATTGCAGCTGATGTATTCCCCGTATCAGTACAGGACAAAAATATAATACGATGCTAAAAATAACCTAAAGAATTAATCATTATACATATACCTGTAAACTTGTCAGATTGTTGGTAAGCTCAGCTGAGGTTTGGCGATAGAACTGTACCAAATATTTCAGTCGAAACAATTTGTTTAGTCTCAGGTAGTGCATTAATTTTAATTTATATCTGAAATCAAAGGGCAAGAAGATGATGATGTTATTTTATTTTCCATTACTGTAGTGTTTCCAGTGATAGGTTAAGGTTACTCTTACACCACACCTCACGGTTGTACTATTATAGGTAAGGGAGAGGGACTATGGGCCCAGCACACTGGTCCAGTACGGGTACAATTAATATTTTATTTAAGCTAATTATCTAAGTAGTTATAAGCAAAATATAAAATTGAACTCACCTAAAACACAGTGCCAACATTTCCATAGGTAAATTGACCAATATATCCGACCACACCCACATTTTATGTGAGAAATATCTTCTTCTACATTTAGCGGAGTCCAAAATTAGTTCGCCACGTTTACTGAGATAGCCCTACAATTGTAAATAGGTATCAGTAAGTAGGCAAATGACAGAGCATTCACTATACAAAAGTATCATTAACTGGGATGACTTCCTGCATTCTTCAATACACTGCAACTATGGTCTTAGATAGATGGACATTCGCAATTCATTGTTGAATTGGTCGACAACATTTTAATGTTTCATGTAGCAAACGTGCAATGGTTCATCATAGTATAACGTCAATGACGTAAAAAGCCAGTTAATTTATATGATGGAGATATAAATAAAATTACCTGATGCATAGTGACGTAGCATTTGATATAAAAGTAGATATCAAATATGGCTTGCACCCAAAATATAATGTAGCAATCGTTCAAGGTAATGATCTCGTACAGTAGAATAACATAGTTGACTGTAGTCACCACACATGTTATATATCCATAACCCTGTAACCACAACTCAAAAGCTAACTTCAAATATTTCCTAGTATTTAACATACAATACGCAAAGACTATGCGTGAGTAGGGTTGTGGTTGAGTAGGATGCGGGTTCTCGAATGGAGACCGTGCCTCAGCAAGCGTAGCGTTTGGACGCCCTCCGGCCAGATAGACCGATATGGCTGGTAGTGTCTGGATAGCAAAAACGGCAGATCGAGTCTTGTATGGTACTCTGGGAGAGGCCTACGTTCAGCAGTGGACTGCAATAGGCTGATGACGAATCGAATCAATTGTAAAGACAGCCCGCGGGCGTGTACAAGGCGACGGCCGTGCAATAACGACAGAGCGGGGCGATGATAATACAGTCTTGACAGGCCCGTTTCACCATCGCCGTCGCTCCGCCATCGCGTCGCACCATCATCGCTCGGCCATCGCTGTTTTCATGACCCCAGGAATAGTTACGACGCCGCGCCGCCATTCATACATTCTCTGTTGTTCGCGATTCTAATTTCATTGATATACATATGATAGATTAACCTGGTACATCCAGCTGCCAGGTCTTAACAGGTGCTGAATGTGCACGCCGTTATGTGTAGTGACACTTGCAGCAGACTTCGCCTGACTGACATTTGACTGCGAACTCCTCAAGGATAGCTGACCAGCTAAGTATAGTATAGAACTAATTAGTAATTAAAAATAATTAAAAATCGATTTCAAAAATTACATTTTATTAGTATGCCTTATACGTATTGATAAAGCGTATATCTTCTTTGGAAACACTACGACTTATAAGACTAATATAAAGAGTGTTTTTACTTACCATTAACTTCGAATCTACTGGAGCCACTTCTGGAGTCCACGGCGGAGTCTCGAGATAAACCGTCATCATTTGATTCATCTAAAAATAATAGAACACTACGAGCTTAGATTTAGGATAGGTCTTCATCATTATTCAAATCATTATTCTAAGACTACGAGTACAATTCAAAATATTTATTTACTAAAACAACAAACATCACATAACATAGAATATCAATAAAATATTTCTAAATGAAGGTACGTTTATTGGTATTAAATTATAAACCGAATCAGTCAATAATTCTGATTGTGGTACGATCCAAAATACGAAAAAAAATCACAAAACCAAAATTATAACATCAACATGTTCTTAAATCATATTAAAACTATTTGATACCTGTGGAACTAGCATCTAATATAGAGTCCATAGATATAGGCAGTATGTAATCCTTAGATGTTTCCAAAGCTCTAGTTAGAGGCTCTTTCAACTTGGGATAATATCTGACCAAGTTGAAGAACATTTGACTGTGTATCACCAGCAAATCTAAACTACGACTTGCGTATATTGATACCTCTGAGGATGAAATTGCTTGCTGAAATAATACAGTAATTACAGATGTCTAATTAACTTTTGTTAGTTGAACTAGCGAAATGCCAGCAGTTTCTTCTAGTACAAATTCCTTTCTGCTATCCTTAGGGCCCATTTTACCTTAATCCGATCTATATTAATCTAGTTTTAGCGATTGACAGCATCAAATTTATCCTAGATAGGCTGCCTGACCATTTTATAAAATCGGCCTTTATTATAATAATAATGTTGAATATAAAGAATTTCTGCATTCACATTTACAAGCACATAAAGATTTTCGTCGTAATTGATCGCTGGTTAACATATGATACTACTTGAGTTTGCTAAAAAGATGAAATCTGTACTTACTCCAGTGAAGTTGCCGAACATACCCCCTGGGCCCATACAAGTTAACATTTCATTATAGGTCGTTAACACATCGACCTGTGGGGGACAAATATAATAAAGAATCGATTTACGTCACATTAATTATTATTCATGATTTAAACACAAATCTACAATCTTTTGTATAAGTATATTAGGAATTTAAAACATAAAAAAAATATATTATACATACAGACGAATTGAGAACCTCCTCCTTTTTTTGAAGTCGGTTAATAAGACAGATGGTCAAAGTTATACACTGATTGGGCGCCTATAGAAAGTTATCACCGCGCTGTGGGAGAATACCAAAGAAATGATGCAGGGACGACCGAAAAAATCGCATCAAAATTCGTTGCGTCGTTTTAAAGATCTAAACATACATAGGAACACACAGACAGAGGGCAACACCCTTACTTTAACATGTCTTGAATCTAACAAATCACTGTTGCTAATTTTAAATAGTGTAGGAATAAGTCATACCTTTCCACGATATATGATATAGATGTAGGGCTGCACGTCCTTGCACTGGATGACGGTCTCGCCCTTGAGGAAGTACATCTCCGTGAGGTGCTGCGTGATGACCCTGATGAAGGAACGCTCCACCTTGCCGAAGAGAGGCACCTCGCGCAGCGCGCGCTCGTACATAAACACCAGGGTGTCTTCCATCAGCGCAGAGTTCAGACCACGGCATATTTGCTATACGAAAGTCAAGTTTTATAAAAGTTGGATAATTAGGTTACTTTTAACACATTGAAGAATAGGGAATATGCGTCTGACACGAAAACAGATTTTTTAAATATATTTTATTCGAAAGATATTACAAATACAAACCGAATAGTGCAAAAATAACATCAATCGGTTAGTAAATACCAAAGTTACAGGAGTTTAAAAACTTGGAAAATAAAAATGAAATAAAAAAAAATCATGCAAATACCCTATTCCAAGATGTTACTAGAAGTAGATTAATGATAGAGCTTCATTTAAATCTTACTTGTGGATTGCTGCCATTAGTTCTTTTCCAAACATATTCAAAATATTTAAGTGTTTTTGTCGTAAGTATCGGATCGACGTTATTTTGATACAGAAAATTGGACAGGTCCTGTGTTTTCTCCTGTAATGTACAAAAATTGAAGAAATTATGCAATAAAGTTTAGTAGGTTATGATGTAGTTTGGTCCCCAACCAGGTCAACTCTTCATCATAAGCTTTGCATAGCATATATGGAATAATTATGATTAAAGTTTTACTAACCGTATGGTCCAGCAGCGCATGCGTTGTAGCCGTACGAGTCGACGCAACGTATCCAAACATAAACGCAAAGTATAACAATCCAATTATTTGCAGGCACATTGACAGGCAGGTGTCCATCATGTTTGAAACCACAATGGGAGTGCAACCGCATTCTTTAACAAAATATTTGAGTCCAGTTTATTTGAGTATAAAAAACTTTCAAATATACAGGTGTTTTTTTCGTTGCCACCTTTAACGAAGGGTACGTACTCTACATGGTGTAACAGAAAGGGCATGTTAAGAGAAAAGTTATGTAAATAGCTCACTATAGGTAGAGAACCTATTTCCAAAATTTTAGACTCAAAATCTCATGTTTAATTTTCAAGATTATATGAACATTCCTGAGTTGTTTAGAAATTCTTCATACTGGCTGGGAAAATAAACATGTGATTTGCAGTCTGAAATTTTGTGGGTAGGTTCCTTTAAGTGGGCTATTTACATAGCTGTTCGCTTAACATACCCCTTTTGTTACACCCTGTATACACCAATTAAAGTAAGTTTATGCCAAAATAAATGCTGGGAAACGATGTCAATTTTAGTTTAGTGTTTATGCTAGTTTTTTCATAGACAGATATTAATAATTTCTTGTGGAAAAATCTTGCTAAACGCGTCAATGTGCATTTATGCAGAAAAATGCAATCTTTTTACTCAACTTAGGAACCTAAATATTTTGGAAACCAGACACTTCCCAGGTATGCTTCCATGGATAAAAGTGATCGTGATGATGAGGAGATTTCGTAGTTTTCGGGAACATTGACGACCAAAAATCATCCTGTATAATTATTTTAGTTATTAGACACATGGAGGAGACAGAGGCGGCCTATCGACATTTATTCATAAAAAACAGTATCGCTGTTGCACGACAAACGAAATTACACACACAGTCATCACTTTAATTATGCAAAAAACCTTGTTACTTAAAAGATTATTAAATTGAACACATTTTTGCATCCAAGTGTGCCATTCAAAGAGTTTTCATAATAAACTTTTACATCTTCGCAACCTAAAAAAATAATTATCATTTACTACCCTGGGAAGTCCACTGTTGGACATAGGCCTCCCCCAAGAACCTCCACTCCGATCGGTCGGAAGCAGCCTGCATCCAACCGACGACGCCCTAAAAAATACCTACGCATAAATATTTCAGATATCCAATAAAACGTATCCGTGTACTCGCAAAGGGCTTCTGTAACAAAAACAAATATACATATTATAACGTATGTAATCTTCAAAATAAGTAACTACAGTACCTCACCTTACACACCTCTTGCTTAGGCGATACTAGAGATAATATAACTTTTATAAATAATACTAGTGGACGCCCGCCACTCGGTCCGCGTGGACTGCAGAAAAAGCAAAATGTCGAAATTATCCGGGATCCAATTTTCAGTTAAATCGGTACAGCCGTTCTCGAGTTAGTGTAACTATCGCAACTTTATAATAGATATTGTAGATTATTCTACACTTACTTCGTACTTCATACTTATAAGTGGACACCAGAAGAACTCGGGTACAGTTAACAATAATGACATCTCCATCTAACTTGGGCACGCATGAGCTGATGAAGACGAAGGCGGTGACTACGTTCACTATAGCAACCGCCACAGGGAGGAACTTGAGGAGAACCATCGCTTGGCTGACAGTCATAATATCAGATTCCCAATGCGAAAACGTTCCCATTATTCTATGAACCTGAAGATTAGTTTAGTCTTTAGTTTCTCAAAAGTCTCCTGACTTGACAGACTGCACATAAAAGATTATGTAAGCAGAAATAGAAAATCACTAATATTCAAATAGAGCTCACCAAGAGAATCCTGTTTATTCGATAGAGATCCAAATCGGTTTTTTCATTTATTACTCTGAACTGAAAACATGATAAAATATTAGCAGGTTCTTAGACCGTATAGTCTTTCTGATAATTTTAGCTAAAGCAGCTAAATCCTGAGGATTCTAAACTTTTATACGTACCAGTTCCTCGAAAGGAAAAATACAAATGGCGTCCATGAGGAACCCGTGGCTCAAATACCTCTTTATAGTGAGCAGGGGGTGTGTGACCAGCAACGACTTCTCGTTGTAGTAAGCGACGTACGACATTACTATGACGTCGGCATACAAAAATAAGTCACAGACATCGTAACCTGCTCCGTGTTTGTGCTGTTTAGTCTAAAAAAATTAAATTATGTAAAGAAATTCAATTTCATACATGGCATCTGCTAGTATATCATTGAATTGCTGTACATAATCCGAGAGCTGCGAATAATATTTCGGTTAGGTACTAGTTCTCGAATTTTGTTCAGGAGGATTCTGTTTGTGGAAAGGAAAGGAAGTGCCTACGCTATCGTTCTTACAGTATGATGGCGGTATTTAGAACCAAATCATACTTACTTGAATATTGATAATCCTTTCAATGATTATTGTATTTGATCTTGTCATTTGTATAGAAAACTCTTTAAAGTAGTAACTGTTCATATTTGTGTGAAACTAACTTAAACTAGATAATAAAATAACAAACTTCACTTTTATGGACATACCGCAATGTTATACGGCACGACGAGTACATAGTAGAATGCTATGGCGAATCTAAAGAGACACCAAATCTTTAGGAAGATACCATGTGGAGTTATGCAGGCAGGCACGAAGAAATATCTGATTAGTCTGAAAAATAAGAATATAATAATACTTACTGAATACGTAAGTTTAGATCATGAAAGTACAAAACTTCAATGCATTTCATTTGTGTGGAATAATCGAAATAAGGAGTACTTATATTATTTGTGATTACCTGTTCCTTTTCCACAAATATATACGCTCAAATGTTGTCTATGCTTACCGCTGAGAATCTGTACGCATTCTATCAGTTATTTAAACTAATATTACTATTTACATCCACACAATTAATTCTTCTTCTGCCCCTAATTATAAAAAAGATATTATATGTAGTCTATCGGATAATTAAATTAATTTTGTATTTTACATCCATACATTTCGTTGCGCCCTTTATACACAATATATATTTTTGTAGTGTCTATAATAATAAAAACATATTATTTTTATGCCTTAATAATATTATATTATATCTTATTTTGCTGCATCCAAAACAGAGCTTGGGTTAACTATTTATTATCAGAACGTTAATGGGCTTAGAACCAAAACTAGTTGCTTTATGAGAAACCTCTATTTACATTCGTATGACGTGGTGGTTCTTGTTGAATCGTGGCTTTTGGAAAGTATTTCGAGTTCGGAGCTGTTTGATTCGAGATATGTGGTTTGGAGACGTGACCGCGATTACGCTCGAACTGGTCAGTCAAAAGGTGGAGGTGTGCTTATAGCCGTCAGGCGTGACTTGTTAGTGATTGAGAGGTTGGATTGGCGCACTACTGCGGAGGATTTGTGGGTTACAGTTACTTTGCGGGGCGGGCGCCCTACTACTACCTATAATATTCATATATGTTCGCTATATCTATGTAACGAAGCCCAGGGATTAAAATATAGCCAACAGTTAACCAACTTTACATCTAAATTGCACGAGCTTGTTCTATCTAATCCGCTGGATAAATTTATTGTATTGGGTGACTTTAACCTCAGTAATATGGTTTCCTGGACACGCACAAATGACAACATGGAAATGCTACCAACCCTTAATGTCAGTAACGAAAGTGTTACAAATCTATTTGATACCATTAATACATGCAGCTTAAATCAATATAATGGCGAACAAAATTGCATGTCTCGTATTCTTGATCTGGCCTTATCTAACGATGTCATTCATGTTCGCTCATCTAGTTCGCCGTTGGTCCTTGAGGATCCTAAACACAAGGCACTCTGCATAAGGGCAGACTTTGTTCAAATTCATAAATTATCTGAACAACCTCACAAAAGATATATGTACACTCGCGGTGATTTCCTAAGCATAAACTCTAATTTAAGTGAAATTAATTGGCCTGATTTACTCAACAGTAATGCTTGTCTAGATACATCATTGGACCTATTTTATGGCAAATTATATGAATTGCGTGACAAGCATATACCACAAAAGCTGGTCAAGCCTAGCACCTATCCTCCTTGGTTTAACTCCTCTCTAATAAAACTTTTAAAAGAGAAACATAAATTCCATCGTAAATATAGAGTATACAATAATCTCTCTGATTATCGCGCTACATTTTCATTACTCCGTGAGAGAGCTTTAAGAGTGGAGAAAGAATGCTTTTCATCTTACATATTAAAGATACAATCTTCTATCATTAGCAACCCTAAGGCTTTCTGGGCATATGTGAAATCGAAAAACAAATCGACTTCCATGCCCAGCCTAATGAAATATTGTAATATCACTGCCAATACTGGTGAGGGAATTTGTAATCTTTTTTCTGACTACTTTTTCTCTACTTTTTCCGCTAGAAACTCACATTCCAATACCCATGCCCCTGTAAATAGCTCTGAGGAAGTGAATTCTTTATGCACTATTTCCACAATAAACGTTTCACGTGCTAACGTCTTAAAATTGCTCAAATCTCTTGATGTGAGTAAGGGAGGAGGACCTGATCTAATACCGCCTATTTTCATTATTAAATGCGCTGAGGCCCTGGCCCATCCTCTGTATATTCTGTTCAAGCGATCACTTAAAGAAGGAATTGTACCTACACTATGGAAGTCAGCTTTTATAACACCTATACACAAAAAAGGTGTCAAAAATAACGTTGAACACTATAGACCTATTTCCAAGTTGTGTCTCTTCGCAAAAATTTTGGAAAGGATTGTTTACAACCAAGTTTATTCCTCACTTAAGGTGTCATTCAGTGAACACCAACATGGTTTTCTACGTAATCGCTCCACCACGTCTAACCTAATTATTATTAGTGATTTCATCTCGTCGGGCATGGATGATGGGTCACAGGTAGACGTAGTGTATACTGACTACAGTAAATGCTTCGATCGCATCGACCATCACATCTTGATGAACAAAATATATAAATCTGGGGTGCATGGGGACTTATTCAGATGGTTTTCGTCTTATATTGAGAGGCGCAGCCAAGCTGTGGTACTGCATGGATACACTTCTATGTGGACAACAGTGACATCCGGAGTTCCGCAGGGGTCGCTACTTGGTCCATTGCTTTTCATAATTTTTATAAATGATGTCGAAACTTGCTTTCTAAATTCAAGAATTTTACTTTTCGCTGATGACATGAAGGTATTTAAGAGAATAGGGTCTAATGCTGATATAGAAGACCTTCAGTGCGATCTAGACAGATTTACGACGTATTGCTCCAGCAACAAGCTTGACTTAAATGTATCGAAGTGCTACATGGTATCTTATTCCAGAAAAAACTTGGTGCTGGGTTTGGGCTATAATCTAGCTTGCGAAAGAATAAGCAGAGTGGAGGATATGAGAGACCTTGGTGTGCACTTCGACAGTAAATTCTCCTTCAATGGCCACATAGATAGAATTGTAACCAAGGCTTATAGGGCTATGGGATTCCTGATGCGCACATGCAGTGACTTCACTGATATTAAGCCTATAAAAATATTGTATTGCTCCTATGTTCGAAGTCACCTTGAATATGCCTCACAGGTGTGGAACCCTAAATATGAGGTACATAAGTCCCGTATTGAGGCGATTCAGAAAAAATTCTTAAAATATTTAGATTTCAAAACTAGGCAGCGTACACCTGACTACGTTAGTCGATGTAAGCGTTACCACTTCTTACCCCTAGAATATAGGCGACGAGTGAATGATATATGTTATCTGGCTAATGTGGCTAGTAGTAGAGTCGACTCAGCTGAGATCCTGTCCAAAATATATGTCAAGGCGAATCTATGCAGATTTAGGCGTCGCCCAGTGTTGAGTGTGCCGATAGCGGGAACCAACTATCGAGACGATTCGTTCTTGCTGCGAGCTTGCCGAGAGTTCAACAAACTCACTGTTGATGTGGACTTATTCTGTACCAGTCCGACATCGATACGTCATTTAATGAATGCAGACTACTTTAAATCGTAAAGCTATATAAAATTAATAAATATATACATACACATATAATTATATTCAGATGATAAATTTGGTGGCATTAAATAAGTATTAAATAAGTATAAATTTCCTAAATTTTATTTTGTTCTCTTCACCGGGGATGTGATAGGTCTAATACCTAACCTTTTGCGCTTGAGTGTCTTTCTTTTCTGTGTATCCTGACAAATTAATCCACATTTAGTTCTTTTCGTATATTATTTGCAATTTTTATATGTTTGGCACTGTATCTTACTGTACCGACTTAATTTATGTATTCCACCGCACCAACTAATGTTATTAAAGCTATCTGTGGGGACTTATTATTAGCATAGTTCTAAGTTATAGATATTGTTTATATGTTATATAAATTTCGCTGTTAGTCCTCCTAAAATAACAATAAATAAATAAATAAATAAATAAATAAAATAAATATTACTCCTCAGTGTGCGTCGAGGGTTAAAAAAGGAAAAATATTTAATAGTGATATATGTATGTAGTATAACTACTTGCTGAAGCACCCGTAGTAATATTTTATAGATTTACTGCGACTGAGAACATTCTCGAGCTACTACAGTGACAAATGTCTTTAGATATTCCGACACGACACCGATTGAATCGATAAATAAAAAAGATGTGGGGCTGCACTAGAATAACATCAGCTGCATCTCCTTACTCAATACTCAATAATTTATTGCATTCATATGTAGTTAAGGATCTTAATTAATAATTGACAGATAACATATGACCCTGTTGGGCACAGCAAACACCTTCCGTGTGTTAAGAGTCGACTAAGGATCTCGGGCACTTTCTCAGACGATAAGACAGCATCATGTCATTGATTATTTATATATCTATCCTTGCTAAACGTGGTCTTTGATCTTTTTTATGATCCTACAGTTCTGGCTACCTCATTTCGGGAACATAGCCGCGTGTATATGTATATACAGGATGTTTTTTTGTGGCCACCTTTAACGAAGGGTACGTACTCTATACATCAAATAAAGTAAGTTTATGCCAAAAAAATGCTGGGAAAAATTTTTTTTTTTTTCTATAATTTTTTTTAATTACTTGGTCTGGCGAAATTTATAGTGTCTAGTATTTATGTTAGTTTTTTTATAGACAGATATTAATTATTTCTCGTGAAAAAATCTTGCTACGCGCGTCTATGTGCATTTATGCAGAAAAACGCAGTCTATTTACTCAACTTTGGACCCTAATATTTTGGAAACCAGACACTTCCCAGGTATGCTTCCATGGAGAAAAATGATCGTGATGATGAGGAGATTCCGTAGTTTTCGGGAACGTTGACGACCAAAAATCATCCTGTATGTACACTGATTCGATACGATATGTATGTCGTGTCGGTTAGTGTGCATGCAGTTACAGCCACCAGCATATTAGTTTGTTAAATGACTAGCCATAGATATGGCTAAAGTCCCCGACGCGCTACATTAGTCGAGATGCAGCTTATAAGCTGAGAATCAATTAAGTAGTTAGAACGTTAAACTAGTCAGCTAGATGCAATTATGTACGGCTGTAGGATTAAAATATATAAATCGTAGGGAATTAACGGAAGAAAGAGCTTGACATAGTGATAGTGATAGTAGCTAGCTAGTCTCAATAGATTTCTTACATACAGCAAATAATATGACGTTGGCATGAAGTTTATTATAAGCTACTGAAAATAATCTTTAAATTTTAAGTTTAATATACCATAAGTGTACACATTGTGTATTAACCTCAAAACTCCCAACTTCTCGAAGGCCTTCATGTACTGTTCTCTTTGCTCGTAACTGTTCAGCCACACGAAACTCTCTTTTATCTCTTGCTACAACAAAACGCAAAAAGTACACGCTTTTTAAATGTAGTGAACACTACATACCTAATAATAACTAACTAATTAATTTGTTGTCTATTAATGGCCATTCTAATGGCCATAAAGTTGAGTGGTGCATTTTTTATTTAGACAGATAGGAAATATGTGTGATTCACTAAAAAGAAATATAATTACATTTACCTGCCACTATACTACTTGTTTTCCTTTAGGCTGATTACGTAACTTGCCAAAACAAAGCTAAAACAATGCTATCGCAAAAATTGACTGTGACGTAAGTGTATGTCGTGTGTGTCATCACCAGTGGTCGGAGTAGGTATATTGAATTAAGGTCATTGACATCAAACGTATATGTTAATATGGATACGCCTCCGAGTTTCCGGATTATTATGATAAAAATAAAATAAAAATACCGAAACTTCGAAATTATTACATGAAACTAGTTAAAAATGTATCAATACTCTCAACGCTATGCTGCTAGTTTTTGGAAACTCCGGTACATTCCGGAAAAAATGCATGTCCATGTTATGATATCATGACGCAAGTATGTAAAATCAATATACCTACTCCGACCACTGGTCATCACACTGCCCCCCTGTGGCAGTAGCCTTGTGGCGTGCTCTGGGGGAGGCCTACGTCCAGCAGTGGACTGCGATAGGCTGAAGACGATTGCATTCGTGCCGTACATTATCGGTCAGATATATGTACGAATATATTAATTTTATTGTCAAAACTCTACTATACAATTCTTTGGTAACCTACCGCTATCCTATTGGTCTTGGCGTCCAATCGACCTGTCGTAGCTTTGGTGTCCTCGTACTGCTTTGTGAGTTGCCTTACTTCGTGATCTTGCTGAGCCTAGGTGACATTAAACATTAAAGTAATATAGTACTAGTGTTGTAACAAAACCGCGTCTAAAGTTAGATAATGTCGAAAAATGACATTTTATAGCAAAATAGCTTAAGCAATGTTTAAATTATTCTGTAATGAAATGGTTTATCTACTTTAAAGGGGTAATTTTGGAGAAAGACTATGCGAAGCAATTTTACGGGAAAAATCTACAAATCTATTATTCTAGATCCTTTTTCCATTCACCTTAACAATAGGATGGCTCATGTCAGGAAACGTACTCCAGCACTGTACCAGTGTGCTAAACTCCAGATGCAGAAGGATGCAGTTAGTCGATGTCAGTACTGTATAGACCTGGACGCATACATTATGACAATAGCTAAATATATAATAAATATATCATACTATGATATTTATTACACAACATCTCTACTGTGAACTATATTATGACTAAGTATTAAATTTAATTAATATTTAAGTTAAAAATTTAATTTACTTTCTTAATTAAGACAATGATTTAAGATAAAAGAAAACTGATACCTTTGGTAATCCAAAAATCATTTCTATAACACCAAAATTAGCGCCTGGTCCAGGAGTATGCATAATTTTTCCGACATTGTCCAAAACATTGCAATGTCCCTAAAACATAATGTTCCACAGTTACATATTCATCACTTGTAAATATAGTTTAATAATTAATAATCATATGTATATCTTTTTCTAAAAGTTCTTTGCATAAAAATATTCATTCATAATATTCTTCCTTTATTTTTCATTTATGCACTAGCCCTCACTTCGCAGTTACATTAATAATATCACTCTAGTTTTTGCTTTTACCTTCTGTAAGATGTACATATCTCGGCCGATGTCACCAGAATGTTGCACCACCTCGTTGTCTGGCAGCACGATTGTTCTAGTGTAAGTTGCCACGGTCTGCAGGAAGTCTCTACTGCAGTCCTGAAAACAAGTTGGTGCATCACATACCGAATACTCATTCTATAAACTAGATATGTAATAATAACTCTCGTAATAGATAATCACAGGGATATATTTCTACTTTTTGTGATCCGGAGACCCTATAATAATATGAAAGCATTAGAAAGTCCGATTTGAAGATTTCTTTAATTAGGTAAGAAAAACTGCAACACGAGGACATTACCTATTAGGTAATTCTAAACAGGAAGTTAAAATGTTATTAATATACGAGTACACTCACGCACATTGCCCATTTCAGTCAACTGTCCCATTGCCTCAGGTCACGCCATAGGGCGGTTTTGCCCATAGTCACCACGCTAGGCAAGCGGATTGGTGAACGCAGAGTAATTTTTATGACGGATGCGTCGCCGCATTACAAGTTTTATAAGTATGTATACAAGGGTTTTTTGGCGGTCCATTATCCGTTCACGTTTACAAGCGGCCTTAAGCGCCTCTTACGATACCACGGCAGACATGGGTTGGCATGCAAGCATCAACATACAATGACAAAATTGTAAAGATTATAAGATAATACTATTACTTAATTATTAAGTTCGATAGTTAGTAGGTACATTTACACCTTTTTACACCTACCTGAAAGAGAGGACAAAGCTGTAACGTATCTACCATCTCAACAGCCAGAATCTCTTGCCTGATATTTACGGACATGTCACGGAATATTTCTTCAGAGGAAACGGCACTATTGTAATACCTATGAAAGAGATTTAGATTAGAAGAAGAGAGGGCACGATGAACTTAACGAAAACACGTTTAAATATCAGATATAGAGCAGGAAGAACAAAGGAATCTCTATCTCTGTACGAGATATCGTCCATCAAACCAAAATAACGTAGCTTAACATAAATATATCATCATCATCATGTATTATAAAATATTAATAAATCATTTAATTATTTAATTAAATTATATATGAGGTCTATCCAAATCGTGCCTCGGAAAACACGTCAAACCGTTGGTCCTGCGCCTGATCTCTCTCCGGTCGTGTCGGCTTTCCGTACCATTGGACTATGAGAGTAACGGATAGAGTGCATCTGTGTTTGCGCCCACTCTTGTGCACTATAATATCTCCTGCGCACCTGGCCAATCTCCGTAGAGATTGGTTGCCTTGGCCGAAATACGGTCGTAGATCATCATATATATTTTTATTTTTTTTTAGATATAAATATATTTCTAGATATATGTAAAGAAACTCGTTTGCTTCATTGTATTTGATACAGATAAACAGAGTTCCTTTTACATTCCTAATAGGAAATTCTTACCACTGTACGGAGAAAAACTTCCTCACTCTTGATTTAATTTTATTACTAACATAATTAACTGAAAGGAAATAGAAAAGCTCTCTCATGGACTCCTGGAAAATAAATATAAAGTTTATTAATTACTGCCCGTGAGTTGTGGTATTTTTTACTTAGTAATTTGTACATAGGTAGGTACCCTGAATTTCAGTTTCCGTTGTGTGGAAATGAGATAAATGCTGGCTATTTTAGATGTGTAGAAGAAGCTGACGTATGCTCCCGTCATGAATAGTAAGAATATCTGAAAATATAAACAATAAATCATAAGTCATGTAAAAGATATACCTAGTAGATAGAAGATTGTAGTTAATTCTAGTTCAAACACAGGCACTGAGTTTCTTTAAAATGAATGTTACAAAAAAGTTTATTATACTAGATATATCTATCTTTATCTAGTCGTGTTTGAAAGCTTTTATGGAAATTATGTAGGTACTTTATGTAATCCATTATATTTATCTCAACCTTATGATACTCGGAATAATATACGAGTAGCAGGATTATCTTCTATAATACGAGTATAAAAATGAATCGCTGAATGTGGTGCTAAGCGCAGATCTCGAGAACAGCTGAACCGATTTCGCTCATTCTAGAATATTCCTTGGAGTACGACGAGGATAGTTTTTGTGAAGAGAAAAATTTAAAAAATTACCTGAAAAAGTCGCTTTTCTATAGCGGCCGCGCACGCGCGTGAAAGGGTTATATCCGTGCAAAACCGGTGCAGATCCCTAGTATTAAATAAAAACACGCACGCACATTTTAGCTATGTAGGTACTAACAACTAATTCCTACATAATCATTTAGAAGCTCAGCGGCGCGCTCGAAAATGGGATAATATCAGTTTATGAACTGCATAGCGGAGATATACCTATATGTATATAGGGAAGAACTGATTATACGAGAATTAAAATAATGATCAGTATTAGAAGTTTGTAGCTTATGTGCTATTCTGATGCCGGTAAAATGAATCTACATAACTGCCAAGATACAACAAAATACATTAGAAATAATAAAATACCTACATACAGATAATCAGCATTGAAAAATTAAAGATTCATGATGAGTTATTTACCTACTCGTACCGATAGTACAGAAAGTACTGTCATAAAAAAAATTACCTACTAATGCGGGATATTTTAGCGGGAATGAAACGTGCTTGTAGCCTATACCTATATTTATAATAGTAAATTTATTCATAGTATTTTTTTACTTATACACTCATGCCGACATTTGGCAAGATTTTAGGACCTACTACTAAAAACTTAATAATATTATAATTTGTTTTACATCATAATATTCTCACATACTTTCACATCGATAATGTTATTGATAGTGTTGTTGCTTATTTCAAAAATATTAACCACAAACAAGTCTCCGAGTCCAGGTGCGATGTCCGACATGCCACTTCCAGTAAACGTGGCGATACCAAGCGCCAGTGAAGACAGAAATGGTCGCTCATGTTTTGCATCGTTGATCACGAATACCTTCGTTTCCCAATATATTAGTTGACTCAGCCATGATTGCTGTGAAGTTAAACCTTAGATTAATGATAGGTCTTCGCTGAGCGAAGCGGAGCGAATCATTATTCTATGAGTTAAACATATCTAGTGTTTTGAGTTTCTTGAAATTTATGGATAGTTAGACAAGAAGCATGCAAGCTCTTATAAATAAACTACATTATATAACTACAATTTTACCTCAAATTAATTGCTAAGACACAAAAATTGCTGAAAATATTCAAATCAAATTTTATGTGTATGTTTAAGTGGGCCCAGGAAAGGTTTATATGCTATATGAGAGCCAATACCGCTGTAATCGGATTTCAGTAAGCAAAACTGCTGTTGGGCGCCTAGTTTTAGATCATTATTATGACTGTATGTTTAATATAACCCATTTATAAATTAAAATATAGGTACCTCACGACACAGTTTTCTTGGGCAGGCGTACATATACATAAAGCATCCAGCCCAATAGCTAAATATTGATATTATTAAGCCAAACTTCAAGAAGCAAAGGAACTGGAAGAAAACATGAACCTGGATATACTAGTAATAGAAACACATACATATTATTGATAGACGGGAAATATGATGTCGTAAAGACTTCCACTTCCAATTATATTACGGCGCTGAGAATGGGATTACACTTTTGTTTAAATTAATTCAACAGAATTTCCCATGTGGCTTGTAAATTGTAGTGATTAATTTCATTTAAGTACCTTAAGATTACTATAGAAATTCCTCTGCCAAATTGTCATATAGTCCCACATATGCCAGACTTGTAAAATAGGGAACAAAGTGGCAATTTGGCCAATAACTGACGTGCTGTAAGGATCCAATGTGTCCGAGAAGATATACACAGGGAACACTGACATGATGTCCAGGTAAAAACCAAATGTTCCCATTTTTGCTTCAGCAATTTCTTTGACGGTTTCTTTCCTATCGTGCTGGAAATAAGTAAATAATTTTGCTATATCTAATGCCGTTCAGCCCTTAGTTTCTACTAACTTATTATATCTAAAACACTGCCGATCATTACGTGCTAAATCGTACCTAAATACTACAGCGTACATACATAAACAAATGCATGGCGTTGCACTGCATTTTGACAACGTTAACGTGTAAAATCTTTTTAATTTATCTATTTATATGAATTATGTTTACTTCGTCAATTTACCTTATTAATAATAGCAGTAGTCAGTTGCAAGTAAATGTTAAGAAGCAGTCCGAATAGTACAACCGTGTTTAAGATCTTCTCTAAATGTGTTGGAGTGTCCTTTATAGCGAAATATGGAGCGAATATGCAGACATATATAACTAATAATAGATGAGCCACTTCAAACATAAATATCTGAAAAAACATAGATATAAACGTAAACAAAAGTCTTCAGTTAATGTACCTGAAATTTTACCTGCTTTTACTTATATGACTACAAAGCAATGGCTACATTTTTCAAATAAATTTAACTTCCAAGAGACTACTAACTACACTTGCTATAGTTTCAAATTATAATTCCTTACTTTATTGAATATCAACATACAAAACCAGTATTTGGCTCCAATATCCATGGAAACGTAGCTCTCAGACATATCCGGGGCGCATCAATGGTAGTGACTTTTTCAGACATTTGGTACAGTTGCAGGAACTCCGCTGTGAATTTGCGCTTGCGTTCGTTGTTTTCATCTAAAGAATCGAAAGAATTTCAAAGAAAGCGTTTATGTGCCAGTTTTAAGTGTAAATAACCGGACAAAAAAGCGCTAGAGTCCGTTTCATAGAATAAATCCTACGCCTGATTTCGGAATTAACATTTTTTGTATGCAGTGACAGAAAATGTGTTCATACACGTAGTACGAGTAACTACCGCCAAAAAGGATTAACAAAAAAAAAATGCAAAGGCACTTGATTCATAATACGGGTCAGTTTTACTAACCTCTATAGTAAAGATGGGAATCATCAACAAATAAGGGGTTTTCCTCTTCAACGCCTGCCAAGTAATCTTTGAGCACTTTTATAGGACGATACCGAGTTCTGATGAGGCGAGAGTCACCCTCTTCGTAAATTCTTATAGCCTCCTAAAAACAGACAAGCTCTGCTTAATTCATCATCATCATCAGCTTATTGCAGTCCACTACTGGACGTAGGCCTCCCCCCGGGCACGCCACAAGACTGCCATGGGGGGTGTTTGCCCATAGTCACCACGCTGGGCAGATCATCATAGTCATCTGCTTAATTACTTGATCATAAATAATACTTCATAATTATCGACTACATTGTTATCAATTAAAATGCTTTCGTTTGATCAATCTATAAGCATGTATGTACTTATAAACACAGTCCTATAATGCCTTATAAAAAATGAGAAATTGAGAAAAATATACTTTCAATAAAATCATCAACGTATGATAAGCATACTTTAATTTATAACTTTTGTTTGTACCTGTCTCGCCCGCGCACTTCTCAACCTGTTGGTTATTTTTTCTCGAATCTTCTGCACTGTAGCCGGATGCTCTGCAGTTATTCGCATAAAATCAGTTCTTCGTAAACCTGACAGAAATATTAACAATATTACAGTGTTATGTTGAGAACATTTATTTTAATCAATTTTATCAGAATACGTCAGCCGCATGTCCTTCCATGCATGTCAAAAGAGTCGACTAAGGAACATGGAGCTGAGTTAACAACTTGTCTTTTGGCGGCTATAGAATCTCTTTCATGATCCTGTGGTACACCTTTTTGGAATACAACCGTGTCATGTATATGTACCTATATTTTATTTTATTTCTTGACTATACACACCTGTACTTCAACATACGTCGCCGCTTTGACTGTAACCTTTGCCGGTATAGAATAAAATAAGCTCAATTCCCCTAGTACCTGAAAATAACGTTGCCAATTTTACAATATATCCTATATAATTATCGATAAAATTCCGAGCATTGACCCATAGCTCTCTGAGTAACTTGCACCGATGACTTGTGGCGTGTTCTAGAGGAGGCATACGTGTGTGTATGAATCAATAAGATGTATGATTGTACATAGGTAGCTCACATAGGCATGTCACTCAGAGAGCTATGGAAAGGTCAATGCTCGGAATTTCGCTAATGGACAAAGTCCGAAACGAGATTATCTGGCAGAAGACCAAAGTGACAGACATAGTCTCGAAATGTAGCAGACTGAAGTGGCAGTGGGCAGGCCACATCTGTCGTAGAACCGATGGATGGTGGAGTAAACGGGTTCTCGAATGGAGTCCGCGCCTCGGCAAGCGAGCAGCAATTATTATTATTATTATTGTATCTCTGTTTAAATTCTCGGGACTACAGAGTCCCGGTTCTTTGAGAGGCGTGCATCGGGCCGTGGCCAAGATGTAGAGGCCCTTTTTAGAGAACTTTAATATGGTGTGGGAAACACATGGCGGATACCATCGCCGACCGCACAATAAGATACACCCGGCGATGGTCCCCGCCATGTGCAAGACTATTGGAGTGCAGATCTATGTCATGCGATGGAAACAAAGGTCATGGGCTATGAGGCTGAATATTGGGTGGGGTTGGGTAAGTGGGCTATTGAACGAGACTAACGGACGCCTGCCATTACAACCAAGTCTCATAATTGTTTGGTGGCAGGCGGTGACTCGCCGACTCATTACATGGGCCCCCTGAAACGGCCGCACGCACGGAGCGACAAAGGGGGCAACATTTGGTGAGTGGCTAGGGTGGAGGGATGCCCCTGGACTTTAAACCGAAGCCAACTTTCCACTTACTGACGGGCACGTCCACCCTCGAGCTGTCATAGCTCTCGCGACTCCACTCTGCCCGGCCGGCGAAGGCAAGGCAGAGGTGGGGGAACTGTTATTATTATTATTATTATAGGCTGACGACGAGATACTTAACAGTGCCCTCTTTGAAGGCTATCATAGGGCTCTCATCATCCTCATCAGACAGCATTTCAATGACTCCTCGCTTGATGCAGAGCAGTCCGTTCTTCACCACACCCTGGTTCCAGATGGGCTGACCAGCGAGGAACAACTCGTGACGCATCAGCAACGAGATCTTGCGCATGAAGGCTTCATCTGAAATTGAAAGCATCATCTACCTTCTCTTATCCTATTATGATGTCGGCGTCATAAGGTTAACAAGTAAATTCTGAAAAGTTATATCGACACAGTAATGTTAAACCAATTTCTCACCAGTATCTCGGAATAGTAGGGTATTATGAAAGTGTCCAACGTTGATGTCGAATATTAGCTCCATTTGGAAAGGCAAAGGAAGCATCTTCAGGTGATTGGAGTTGAGGATACCGTCCTTCATGTTCCAGAGCTGTTGTCTATACTTCTCGGCTTGGTCAATCAACCAAGGGGGAGCATTGAGGAACCGCAAATAACGCACCATGTGGTGGTACTGAAACGACGAACATGTTATTGTTCGTGGATAATATCAAATAGGTAGCTTCTTGGGTGATACGCTCAATTTTTTTTTATTTTTTTTTATTTATTGATAATTATTTATTTATTCAATTACAAGATCTTAAAACTAGATACAACGTCCCTCAAAACTGCTGCTGCTGATTACTTACTCTATCCACAAACTTAGATCTTCGGTTGTTCCTAAATGAGATCTCCCAGGTCAGTACGCCAATCAACCAGAACCTTGCACAGCAATATCCGAAAAGCATCAATACAACTGTCAGCCATTTTTCCTTGACCTGCTGAAAATACGAAAACAATATTTTTATTAAATATTGAAGCAAAATGTGGTGCTAGCTAAATGGTTGAGACGTGCGCCTTTCAGTGTAAAATTGTCACTTTGCTGTATTGGTGTCAGGCAGGCCGCCGCCGGCCATAAAAGAAACGCCAAATCCTAAGTTTTCCAAAGGAATCATATTGCCCCATCCCATATCCCATAAATAATAGATGATGATAATCGTGAAGCAAAAGCCAATGTTTTGTTGAAACGCGGAAATGGCACCGATTATACTGAATATTTTGTGGGTACGTTGCCACGAGTGATGTTGCCACTAGACTATTGGGCTACATTTTCACCAGACAATATGTGCTATGCTACGTTGCTACGTATAATACGATACGATGCGTATAATATCCACCAATAATATTCATTAGTATCGATAGTAACGTAGCATAGCATATTTCTAGTGGAAAACAGCCTTATACTGGCATAGTGTGCAGATAGAAAACTTACCAATGGAAAAGTATCTCCATAAACCACGTTAAAATATCGACAGGAACAGTAGTACCAGGACTGCAAATATCTGGTTAATAATATTATAATAAGTAATTTCAATGAAACTTAGTAGATACCTACAGTAACAGATATACGGTCTATGTATATTTACACACAACACAGAAACAAATACTATACTATACGCCAACCCTCCTGGCACACGCAGTCATAGAACGTTATATGACAGCGCGTGCCAGGAGCGTTGGCATATAGTATAAGTATACCTTTCTTAATAACCTTGTTTAGGCTAAACACTGTTTAATTTGATAGATAATATTCCACTTTGACTATGGATCTATTCCATCATATTTTGCTGTCAAAAGCAATGTTTAATAGATATATAACTTTACACGCAGGTTATTAGAGACCTGATACTGTTACTATATTATTAAATCTTACGTCTGATAGTCAAGCCGTCCATCAGTTATATGTTTCGGGTAGCTAATGGTATTGCGCCACGGGTACAGAGGCTTAGGGTCCTTGTGGAAGTGGTGCCAAATGCATGTGGATGCGTGGAGGACCAGTGCTGAGGCAAACATGTGTTCTGCCGTGAAGAGCAGCACTCGGTAACTTCGGACCTTTTGGGAAAGTTAGAAGAATAATTTTTTATAGAATCATGCTTGTAAAGTGTATTATTCAAACATTTAATAATATTTCATGATATGATTAGTTTGAGCGCCGAAAACTGTTTTCAGTATAGGTGCAACGTGCTGAGTACCGCTTCATATAATTTACTAGCGGCCGCCCATGACTTCGTTCGCGTAAAGGGGTATTGCACACGCGAAGCCGGGGCGGGTCCCAAGTTATACATACAAACCTTCCTTTTGAATCACTAAATCTATTTAAAAGACCGCATCAAAATCAGTTGCGTAGTTTTATAGATCTCAGCATACGCGCGGAATGCGACTTTGTTTTATAATAGTGACATGTAGCGTCAAAATCTCAACGTCCTGTGTAGGAGCGGTCTAAGGTACTTACCGTAACATTGATAAGAAGAAAATACAGAACTAATCTATATATTCGTAATATGCCTAACCAACGTCCGATCATCACTCCATCTGGGTATTCCCAAAAGCTCGAACCTGGGAAATAAATCAACCAATTATTGACGTCTAGGTAACTCATGTAAAATAAAATAGTTTATTATCTCTAGATACACATTCAACTTTACTTACAAAGCAAAGAAAATGGCATCATACTGATAACGTCGAAGGCTAGCATGAAGTAGTTCCTTCTGTAACACCTGACATGGAACCGAACCAGGGGCCAGAACATGTGCAACATGTGGATGAAGACATCAAAAACGAAAACGAACTCTGATATCCAAACGGTCAAGTTAAAAATATTCAGGAAATCCTCCATATAGTAGGCCAGAAGTAGATGCATTACAAACTTGTACACAATTGTGAACATCACGAACGTCTGGAACAAAAACTTATATTCTTGAACGAACGAATAAGAAAATTCTGCATACTTTCTGAATCATATTACCAATGAGGCATATTACGAATCTATTGTGAGGGTGATGAAAGTTGTTGAGTAGTGCATTATGGTTCACTGTCTCATTTGATGGAAAGTGAAGGGGAGGAAGAGATTTGTAGAGCATTCTATCGAAAAAGATAGAAATACGTTTTAAAAAAAATCTCTATAAAAAAAAATAACAAAAGTATTGCTGAACGCAAAACTCATGACCTTGACCAGTCTTGAATTAAGTCACCTGACGGATGGTGAGGCCAATGGTTGAAAAAACTACACTACCAATTATACGGACAATTAATAAAGCAAGTAAGTAACATAAAAAATAACAGAACCATAAATAAACAAAACATCTAGAATACATAGAGTACATTTCATAGAATAACTTCCGTTACACAATGTAGTCATAAACAACTTCCACCACCGTTCAAAGGAATTATTTGGTGAAGTAACAAATAACAATACCTGCCACCATAATTGCCAGGGTAAACTCATCAATACAACGGTGACTTCTCCTCGTTTACCAGTCCAGAAGAAATTGCCTCTAAACGTTTCAGTGATTGCTTTTAACTGGCGTCGATCATGGTGACTCTTATCAGCTATGGTCATAGCAGTTTTGCTGTATGAAGCAAACAAAGTGGGGATGTATCAGAATTGTCATTTATGGGAATACCAGTACTGATACTCTCGGATTTAAGAATGGACAAGAGACCACAGATTACAATATAGTGACGAAGTTTGTAGTGTAGTAAGTTTGTAATGGCCATACAGCAGCTTCAATTAAACCTTCCCGGAAGGATTAAAATTGCTATCATCTAAGTATGTTTTATTTAGTTTTTAGTCAATTCACTACAGATTACTGAATCTTCTTACCTATTTCTTGTTCCAATGGTTGTAGCCAACGATGGCTCACTCACACTTCGTATCATATTGAAATTTTTCATTTTATTTGTTCCTTACTAGAATCTAAACTATCTACATTTTTTACCGCTGAACATAAAAATAATAAATGGTAATCATAACCCTCTTGATTTTATTTAAATGTGTAGACAAATTCTAAATATAAATATTTAATAGACGTCATCGTTTAGTACGTGAAGATCCAACACATTTCCAACTTTAACTTCTACCCATTGCAAGAATATTTCGTACTTTAAACCAAGAGTCGCTTTACCGATCATTAGCACACAGATCGCACCTACTTGCAGTCATAAATAAAGAACCATAAAAATAGTGTTTTGGTTTCAAAACGGGCAATTATCTCTTAGTCTAATAATAAATCTTAATGTACCACAACTTAAACCTACCAATTTCCGGAGATTCTGCTTTTTGTACAATTATTATCATTTGAAAAAATCATTTAAATAAAAGTTTTGATTATTGTAACATAGCCCGTAAAAAGATAAACATAAGAACACTACCTCTAAAAAAAAACATCAACAATTTCCAACAAAATAAACAATATATTACTGTATTTCAGCCATAGCATTAACAGAAACCCTCATTACATTACTTCGAGTAATTAATCAAAAGAAATCTATTACATTTTACGATCCATTTCGCGCATTTGCCGCCCTGACAAAATATAATACTTCCAACTGATGGATATTGAAATTTTACTGCGGCTTCGCACCGTGCGCCCATAAACTCAGCTAAATGGAGGGAATCAGCAGCCGCCATGATAAACTGGAGACGAGGGCAAGTGAACCCTCAGGGATGAGGTTCCTAAGGCGGGAAGTCATTGCGGACATAACCATGTAGACAAAGTGGCTCTTATACGAGAAAACGCTATTGTAGGTATAGATATTTTTTAAATATAAGCTAACGAAATAAGTACAATACCAAATACCTTGTCTTTTGCTTTTTTACGTATATTTTTTTTTATATTTCTCCCATTCCTTCCACCAAAGATTTTTCGTGTAAGTATCTATATACTCGCACCTACATACACGGAAGTTTTCGGCAGTGAAATATAATAACGATATCCTTGAAGTTGAATGTTTAGCATGGTCTGTAAGGGTCGAGATCAGGTATTATTTACTTCTACAAGCTGTATTAACACACAGTTTATTAGTAAGCATATTCTGCGATCATTGCATGCTCCTCCACATATACCGTCCATTTCCGTGTATGGGCCACATAAAAGGAACTCATATCTCCAAGTTAGTTTAGGCGCGGAAACCGGTTTCAAAAACGGCACATAAAAAAGGCCAAGTCGGAAATGTTGCCAACATTATGTAAAGCTGCCAAGTTTTGTAAGCTCACTTGGATGTTAGGTTCGAATGGCTTTATTTTACTTAGAAACTTGCTCCCAGTAGGTAAGTAAGTGTATATTTACACACTACATACTTAATAGCTTTCTAGGTAAAAAAGTAGTAGATAGGTACATTATTCAAGGTGTAATATAATATTCAAGACTCTACGGCGTAATATAACTCAGTTTTGTCTCGAAAATCACAATGAAAAAGATTTGAAAACTAGGTATCTAAGCTACCAGTCCACGCCAACGCCAATCATGAAAAATTTATTGGTACGTGCCTATTCAAATTACCCAAACCAATTGAGTTCTCTGCGATTTCACGAAAAAGAATATAAAAACGCTGGGTGAAAACTAAAGTTATTTTTAAAAACGACATTGAGCATCCCATTTAAAGCTTGTCCATAACGTGCTTTCCTTTGTTCACGGCAAAATTTACTTCAGTATATCGCGTAGACACTCATATAATATGCAAATGGACAGAAAGAATAATTCATATCCTGCCGAGTCCACTTTGTATGGAGATCAGAGTCTTCCATCCCACTCTCTCGCGTAATTAAGAGATTAAAGGATCACGGTTGGCAGAGATTTTTATGAAAACATTTTTTTCATCTCAACTCTCGGAATAAAGGTATACTTCTTTCTATGCAGTTAACTCAATTCAAGCACAGAATATTATAAGGTACATCAAATTCTAATAGTATACTCGTAAAACACATTATTATTTGTTTGAGAAACATAGGATTATTTGTTTGGTAACTTTAGGCTCATAAACACATTATTATTTGTTTGGTTATTTACCAAAAGTTAGGAAGCCAGAACTTTAGGCTCATAAAAAGGTACCGCTGCTACGTTAAGCACACATAAATCACATTTTTGAAACAAAAAAAAAACAAAAATACAGCAAGCCGTCCTACCTATTTAATTTCAAATCTTTGTGAGCATACCAAGGTCTATACCATAAAATGCAGTAGTGTAATTTGTGCTCTCCCTAAGTATCCCAAACAAAGTAGCATTGACGTTACAAAATTGTTAAATGTAATAAAAGTCGTATAAAAATGTCGTTCGACCATTACTTGTATGAAACGACCGACGCTCGCTGTGCGGAACCAAGAAACGAAAAAGTAACTCCAAATATAAATACATAGTTGGAAATATCTAGCAAGTCAGTTTTTGGCTGGCTCAGTAGATAGGTAGGTAGATAGGTACTCGCTGTATAACATGGATTTACAGCTACACACAAAATCTTTACATCCATTATATCAACAGAATTAAATACTTATCTCGGATTTTTATGTGTAGATTTAAATACTTCGATTTATTTAAGTGGAGTACCATCCCAACTACTTGAATTTGAAGCATACCTAGTCATATAGAGCTTATCAGAACATGAAAATAAATACTTACTTAACGTATGTGCACAAATCACCGCTCATTAGTTTTTCAGTAAACTCCCGCATCAGAAAGAAGTAACAAGTACCACACACTCTAACAAGCCAACAAAAAACTGAAATGCACTCTGTGGCTGAAAGTTCCTGAAAAATAATAAACAAATACAGGATGATTTTTAATGTTATAATAGATTACTTAGCATGTCGTAAGTTTTATACTCAGTCTGATCCTGGAATCTAATATATCCCGAAGTCATTTAAAATTAAGTATTCCAATTTTTTTGGGCCTCATTGAGAAATAAGAAATAGGTTCATTGAACGGCATTGTCATTTCTTTACCTGTTTCCGCAGATTTTTACAAGGCTCTACTTTATTATTTTTATACATATACTTACCATTGTCTATCATCACACCTTGAACTAATCTTGGATTTCTTTACTCCACGTCCTTTACTAACCTTATGTACATGAGTTTTTGTGAACATAACATAACATGTACCTAATATCAATAATATACAGGTTGTTTGTGACAGCCAGGCAAATATTGATACCATGATTTTAGATGATTATTCTGAGGCGGAAAACACCGAAGATTTTCGCAGGAAAATTCAAAAATTTTCCGATAATTTCATCTTTCAGAAAAAAAAATGTTCATTTAATTAGGCCTTAGATAATGAGTTAACAATAAATTTCTAACCAAAAGATGATCGCCTGATATAATTGGCAAGATTACTGATAATCAAATCAAAAACATATTTCCTGCGAGTAATTACAACTGTCATATAACTCAACACAATGGTACTTGTTCAGCATTTCAGTATTTGCCTGGCTGTCACTCACATCCTATATGTTAAAAATGTGAAATGTCGTCACGAAAGAAAATAATATCAGCCTATATCTGGTAATATGAAAAGAGTAACTTTGTAACTTTACGTTCAGTTACAGTACTTTTAATTAGTAGAAACCTGCACCGTCAAAGTAAAATAAGTCATGCGTTTGTACCGCCTGCGTCATTATTTTCCCGTCGGTATGATGACAATTTAAATTAAAGATCCTATGCTGATGCAGGACTTCACTAGAATACAACAGCCTCATCTTCTTCCGTGCATGCCATAAGAGTCGACTAAGGATCTTAAAAGCATTCTTTCAGGCGACGAGCTACAAACTTGTCACTGATCTTTCACATTGTGGCTCATGGATCTCTTTCGTGATCCTGCAGTTTTGGCTACCCCATCCATTTTGGAAACACAGCCATGTGTATCTACCACGAGTAAAGACCAAAAAAATCTACTTTGTACCGACAACAAAATAGATAACGTACTAATAATTAGGAACATTCTCTACTAGTTATGTTAAAAGTTCTTTTATGTTGATCTGGGAGTGAAAAAAAAACGTATAATACTACAGCTGCTTCTCTTCCCGGGCATACTGTACTAGTCAGTAGAGGGACAAGAGGGTCTTGGTGTTTTGTAGGCGATGGGCTGACAACCTGTCACTACTAACCGAACTTGTACATCTTAACTATACCCTCAAAATTGGTCAGAAGTGGCACCGTGTGGTTTTATCGGCCCTTGGTACTCTGCCTACCCCGTAAGGGATAAAGGCGTGATTACCTATGTATGTATGTTAAAAGAGTCAATACCTTAATTTACTACTGCACGTTAAACTTATTAAAGTTTATTAGACTACCTATATATCAGTTACTACAATTTTTCGTACCTACAGACATAACAGCGGTAGAAAACCACAGTTAATTATGGAAGGCCCATCAGCTGCATCCCTTGAAGAAAGTCAATGATAGCGCCACCAACATCTTTTATCACTACTAACTACATCGGTAGTTTCAACTAGGCTTAATTGTGTAAGTATTTATACCTTCTCTATATCAAAAACCCATGAATAAATTCGGTAAAGGCAATTCAGCAGGTTTTTTTTTAGGTTTAGGCAGTTGGATTATGAATAAAAAGAGAGCAAGGTACGGTATGAAAAACCAGCGCAGCGTTGAAATAAGTACTAAATATTTCACTATAGTGTCTTTCACCATAAAGTTTGTTTTAACGGTGGCACTACCTGCTGCGTACATTGGAGATATAGCAGTAAAAAAATATGGGACCCATAGGGAACCAGATTACTGTGCATCACGCAAAAACTACTAGATTAAATTGAATGTGGTTGTCACTATTTTACTGGAGGTGGCCTAACTTAAAAAGCTTAGCCCTGTGGTGCCGGTAGAGGAGAGTTTGTACGAGGCGAATAAGGGTTTCCGGGAGGTGAGTAGCAGCGCCTCCCGTACTGACAACATAGTCCGAAAATCACACTGCGGTCACCAACCCGTCTGCCCAGCGTGGCGACCATGTAAAACCCCCCTGTGGCAGTAGCCTTGTGGCGTGCCCTGGGGGAGGCCTACATCCAGCAGTGGACTGCAATTGGCTGAAGAAGGAGACTTGTCGCGGCCAGAGTCGCGGGCGTCCATAATTGTAACAAATACGAGTTATTTTCAAACGCTACTATCCCCGCACTGCGAACTGTACGGGATTTAATGAATAGACGAGGCCGGAGTTATGCAGATACAAGTCCGAATCCGACTAATTTATTACCGAGCACAGAGTGAGCGCAAATCCGTGACGGTTGTTTGCAATGTTTTTGGGTTTCATGGAAACTGTATAAAATAATGTAATGTTAGCATGAATATAATGCAGGTTGGATATAATAATGTTTCATGGAGTTTAGTGATATTTTTAGCTTGGCAACAAACATTGACTTTGCAAGTTGCGAATACGATGCAAAGCTAAAAAAAATACACTGCTAAGTCAATGCGTGTTGTCAACCAAAAATATCTGTTTAGTCTCATTGTTGCTATTGTATCTGTATGTGTGTAATCAACTAATCATCAAATAAAAGCGTATTCTATTCTATTCTATATCACTAAACTCCATGAAACGTTATTAACATCATCATCATGATAACGTTATATTACCTACACTTGATGTCCTTGTTTCGGCTCTGAGTGTTGCTACCCTAGTACATAAATAAACTGGGGTGTTGGTGTTTGCCAAAATGTTTGTGTAAACATTTTCTTTTCCCGTTTAGACAGTTGCTTCCAGCGAAAATACTGAATAGTTTAGGCAAAATCCTAAAGTGGGCCACTGATGCCAAAATAAATTAATTACGTTTATTCTTGTACATTTTTATAAGGGAATCGGTTTTTTATAGAATTTAATCAGATAGCGGGTACCTAATTTCAATTTTGGTATAATAAATTAATATTGCTCTTGCAAATTGTTTATATAAGTACCTCTCTATACCATAAAGCTCAAACAATTGCCCTGTAAATCTGAAGTAATCGTCGCATTTCTTGCAATTTGTACGAATTTTCCTTAGTTGCTAAGTCGCAAATGGTGCGGGAAAGTCGATAAACGGTCTATTAAGAAGTTAGAAATTGCTCATTTAATTGGAACTCAGTTGAGATTTATGGTGCAGAGCGCTAAAGTTTGGTAAATATTAAACGAACTGTTCGCGATCACTATACGAGTACCGGGAAAATTAAATGAGAGGTTTTTCCTTTAAACATCGAATTCTAAGTATTCCATTTCACATTTCAATGTATTCTATTATATCGATTTATCGATGTTCGGGGTAAAATAATTTACGGCATTCTTCTTTTTTGTTTGATATGATCAAATAATAATCGATATGAAAAGTAGACAACATTTTTTGTAGGTTCTTATTTATTTTATTGAGTTTTGTGCTAACTTGACGTGCTACTACGTATGAACGTTCTAGAATATTCTAGAATATTTCAGCTGCATCTTCTACCGTACGTATCGTAAAAGTCGACTAAGGAACATTTTCACTGGCTATGAGCTAGGAACTTGTCACTGATCATTTACATCTGTCCCCGCTATGCTAGATGTGTCTGTGCGATCTCCGTTGATGCTGCAGTTCTGGCTACCCTATTTTGGAAAATCAACTTATTTATTTTCGGAAAGTCAACAGCTTACAACTATATACATATCAAGACAGAAACAATATGCCAATTACTAACTTCCACTTTTAGTTACTATACAGGGTGATTTTTGGTCGTCAACGTTCCCGAAAACTACGGAATCTCCTCATCATCACGATCATTTTTCTCCATGGAAGCATACCTGGGAAGTGTCTGGTTTCCAAAATATTAGGGTCCAAAGTTGAGTAAATAGACTGCGTTTTTCTGCATAAATGCACATAGACGCGCGTAGCAGGATTTTTTCACAAAAAATAATTAATATCTGTCTATAAAAAAACTAACATAAACACTAGACACTATAAATTTCGCACGATCAAGGAATTTCAAAAAAAAAATTTTTTTTCCCAGCATTTTTTTTGGCATAAACTTACTTTATTTCATGTATAGAATACGTACCCTTCGTTAAAGGTGGCCACAAAAAAACATCCTGTATAGGTATAGCAGGTAACATTAGGTTTGACAAAATTTAACTAATAAAAAATGATAAAAATGATTGCTAACAGCGAGAATCAACCGTCGCTATCCAGTGCTTCAAAATACCTTTTTGTAAACGATAGCTTAATAGCTGCTGTGCTGCTACAGAATAGGTCAAAACTGTATCATGTATGTTTCAACATGTTATTTTCAAGTGACGTCACTGGCAGGCAATAAACGCTCACCATTTTTTGGATTGCATATTCAAAACCATCCAATCCATGCAAAGCGTTAGTATGCTGCTCAACGAATTAAACTGAATCATTTCGAGTAGTGCATTCGGCATAGGATCGACGGTAGAGTAAACATAAAGGAGGAGACCTAACAACGTACGTAGGTGTATATATAGGGGTGCTAAGACAATTCAATCATTTTACGAGCAACAGCAAAATCCGCAAAATTATCGCCATATTTCGCGATGTCATTGTGCCATTTAACGAACGCTTTAAATGAAGGCTTATTATTGGAGGAAATGATTCGATAACTTTGCGAACTTAATCGTCGCACGTAAGATTGACATATTGTCTAACTAAGCTCCCAGTGTCGCCATAAAGAGAATGTCGGGAGGCATTCCGACACAAGGTGTAAAGCAAAGGGTGGTGATTGGATCGTACTATGCTACATGCGGTCGAAGTCAATATTGAATATTGCATCTCCTCTTGGAGTTTCCTCGTGGGATCGATCCAAATCAAACGCCAGAGCTATATTCAACGGAGCGACAAATCAGCACTCCGATATTGGCCCCATTTGGATTTCGCATCAATATATGGAAAATTTGATTTTTCATACCCCCCTCTACCACGGATAGGTGCTTGCTACTAAACTTGCACTTCTATAAATAAAGTGTCTTATGATATGAACTTCTAAACGTATATATGAGTCATATCTATAAAGCGGTGAAAGCCCAATGGTTAAGACGTGTTCCTATCAGTGTACCACTGTATTTATTTCATGTACGGATTTTCCTAAATATTGTCACATAGCTATACCCGACAAGGATTAGCGTCAGGCAGGCAGCCGGCCGTAAAAACAAATGACAAAACTTTAGCAATGGGAGTTTCGAAAGAAACCATATTGCGCCGACCCCATATATAATGGGATGAGGGCAGGAAGATGATGATGATGATCATATATTTCACACTTTACAATACCTACCAATGATGAAACAAATTTTTCCATTCACTTATAATAAGAAGGCACTTGGTAGGTAGGACCTATTTACTCGTATTAAGCAAAATAAAAAAGTTATAAGTAGAGATTAATGTCGTTTCTATATTATATAAACCAAAAAAGCCAAAACCCATGAATTATTGTCTTTTTGGTTAATGACGTTGATTTTATGAGGAAGATCAATTTAGTAACAAGAAGAGGGACAAGAAAGGGTTGGCAGTATATTACTTAGAATTATCTATAGTCTGCTAAGTTTATTATTAATTATGTTTACACCTATCTACTTTGCGGTTAAGAAAGGAATTACTGTCTGTATGTGTGTATTATCCAAGATGGCTACCTATTTCGATTTAAAGCGCATACTCCGAAATTTTCTTAACTATCTACATAAAATCACACCTCCTTTTCGAAGAGGTAGGCAAAGATCACGGAGTTCCATTTACTACGGTCCTAACATACCTCTTTTGCTCCCTCTACTTACTTAGCTAACAAGTAAATTAGAGAATCAAATGAACCAAATAGCACAACAAACTTAAATCCAAAGCCAACATGGTGTCCAAAGTCAATAAAAAGCCATTTACAGACAAAGTGAAAGGGAAATAAAGGAGTTGACTTTGTTAGGAGTCATCCGGGGTCCTTGGGTCACGTTCCTCTCGAGTGGGGGAAAAACCCAGTGATTGAGTTAGCGCCTCGCCGGAGGAAATGGACGTCCGCTGTAACGTGATACCGGGCGGCACCGCCATTTTCACGGAATTCAGTTACCTACCTACGGAAACACAGACTACGTTGTACAGGAATAGACTGATAGTTCATAAAATATACTTACCTATATGTATATCTTTATGACATTTACATACCTAAGGTAAAAATAGTAATCTGGACATTATGATTAAAATGTAAAATGTGCTGATTACGCTTCAAGCAACTTTGTATACGAAATACCTACTCATAATGTCGTCGAGCTGGATATAACTATTTGTTAGAGGATTTAACGTTAATTTATTATACCGTATTTTGTGGGAAAAATCATAAATCGATTTTTTTTTCTCTGGGCAATTAGTCCATTAGGTCTTACCACTATTTAGTCCTGATTTATCGTATTGCAGTCCACTACTGGACATAGGCCTCCCTCAGGGCACGCCACAAGACTCGGCCTTCCGTTTTTGCCATCCATCATTACCAGCCGCCCTCTTTATCTGGCCGGAGGGCGTCCAACGTTACGCTTGCCGAGGCGCCGGTCTCCATTCGAGAACCCGCTTACTCCACCGTCCATCGGTTCTACGACAGATGTGACCACCCCACTGCCACTTCAGTATGCTACACTTCGAAGCCACGTCTGTCACTCTGAGATATCCAACAGGAATTAATATTTAACAAAAATGATTGGGTAATATTCTTTTACATGTAATTCTCATGTGAACTATATCCGTGTCCGGCTTCACACACACCAGTGACACTCATTGGAGACAAATGAACAAAGAGAAGACTCAGTGAGTGCCTTCAAATTCCAAATGCTTACAGCTTCAATATTTTATTGCAATATCTCGCTTCTTCCTGGAATATAATATTCATTTTAATTTTGATTGTACAGTCTCGCAGAGAGGTCAGAGTCTAGAAATTGTTTGAGACTAGTTTAATTTGTTTAAAGTGAAGTTTGGATATAATAAAGGATTAGAATAAGTTTATTGTCACTTTAAAGTTTTATTACTATGAAACTTGATAATTATTTGAGAAACAGTCCAGTACTGTCTTTTATTTGTTTGTGAGAGCGTTGTTATTTTAAGTTTCAAGCATACGCCCCATGTTATCGCACAATAGAATTTTTTTATCTTGTTTTCATAATGTAATATTGTATAAGTTTAATAAGTAGGTAATGCTGAGATGGACTGACAGCAATAATCAGTTTTCTGAGTATACTGATGGACAAATGAAAGTATACTTACATACATATAACGCCTTTATTCCTTACGGGGTAGGCAGAGCACCAAGGGCCGATAGAACCACATGAAGTATAGAATCACATCAATTATTTTCATCACTGCAGAGATAACTTATGGCCATTGCTACATAGGTACATTGGAGACGTCAGATAACTATGGGTTCTCAACTTCTCTATGACAAACCTTGATATTATCTTCTATATACATATAATAAAAATGTTACGGATCGCTGTCTGTACGTGGAAGATATATGAGAAAAAATATTATAGGAGACCTTTATCAACGCAATAGTACCCAAAATAACGATTTTTGGAATTTTTATCCGTTTGTCGGTTTGTCTGTGCGTTTGTGCGCGCTAATTTCAGAAACGGCTGAACCGATTTCGATGCAGTTTTCAGGAATATATTGTGACAGGTCGTGTAATTAGTATTAAGTAAGTGTAATAAATAAGTAATGAGTATCCACTTAATAAATATGCTACTTTTTATCCCGGGAAAATGTTTTTATCCCGGATAATTTCGACATTTTGTTTTTTCTGTAGTCCACGCGGAGTCGCGGGCGTCCACTAGTCTTAAATATATTTCTTGGTGTTTATAAATAAGCCTCATTATTAGGTTTACTTGTACGTGTAATTAGTATTAAGTAAGTGTAATAAATAAGTAATGAGTATCTGACAAGTTCTTGCAGTGAGTGGAAAACCATTACTGCCTTTACTGTGCTTTAGGGCTTATTAGTCTAATATTGAATGAGACCAATGAAAATATCACATTCGGCTGTTAGAAACGAGAGATTAATAAATAAGAGTATCATCATACCGTGTCATAATTTTTCTGCCCACCACCTACATCAATTTACAAGATCCCCAAACAATGTTTGGATGGTGAGATTTCTCTACTCTGTTAGCGCAATATCCCTGCATTTGCGAAAGATTATTGTATATACCCCTACGTCCCTAAAGCAAAATTAAGTGGCGTAATGTTGGCAACACCGTATGTACAGAATCGTATTACCAACCGCAAAACATATAAACTAATAGCAGGTGTGACAACATGGTGCAACTTCCCCGAGCTCCCGCAGGAAATTACATCTAGTCCCACTGATAATCAAACCAGCTACTTTCTTATTTCCGTGTGACGTAAATAAAGCAGCGAAGTTGACTTTATACAGCCACCCCTGCCTTATAAAGATCGTATCAAGGAGTCCTAAAATGTCACATTTTGCCAGCCTTATTTAAACAAAATACTAAATAGTCGTAAGCGCGAAATTAAATCAATTTGACAATGAAAACTGTTGAGTTATTCGGCCCGGTAAATCATGAATAGCTCGTGCATTTATTACAGCTTTTCCCTAAAGCCTATTCTCCATATGAAATACTTTTGGAGGAACACAAAACTTAGGCAACTAAACATGGGTTTTTTTAAGTACCTTTAGGTTAGCTTTAGCTTGTAAAGAGTTTAGAAATAAAACTAACAACTTTGCTATTTGAAAACTGTCATCCTATAACGCTCACGCAAACTTAGTGGTGTCTGGTGGTATTAACAGTTTTCAAGACATTATGTGCATAATGCTGCTTTTTATTTCTAGAAACCAATGTAAAAATAACTCGTGCAAATTTTTCAATGAAAAAAATATGAGTTATTGTTTAAAAAGAGGATATTAATATAATGTTTCGAGCAAAGAAAATTAGAACGGGAAACCTAACAGGCTGTTTGTGAGAGCCAGGCAAATATTGATACCATGACTTCAGACCATGATTCTGAGGCGGAAAACACTGAAATTGTTCGCAGGAAAATTCTCAAATTTTCCGACATTTTTTTCATATTTTCAGGAAAAAATAGTTTTTCATTTAATTAGACCTTAGATAATTACTTAAAAATAAAATTTTAACCGAAAGATGATTTTCAAATTTTCATGTTCATCAAAGCTGATTCTAATGGAGAGTAACAAGAGATCCAAAAAACTGCAATGGCACACAATAACCAATAAGCCCATTTAATTAGTCACAAGATCGCCTGATACAATAGGCGCGGTGAGCAAAGATTACTGATAATCAAATCAAAAATACATATCCTGCCAGTAATAACACTGTCGTATAACTCAACACAATTTATTTATTTATTTACACGTACACAATACAGAGTACAGTTAACATTCAACACAACATCATTTCAATAACTATAGTACTAAACTGCACTCCAAAGCTTGAGTACACGATTACACAATTTATTTTTACACTTAAATTATAATAAAAATGAACTCCAAAACACCAAAAATATAATCAATGGCTTTTATTCAGTATTTGCCTGGTTGTCACCTACACCCTGTATATTCTAGTGAAACCCCGAATCAGCACAGGACAAAATATCCATTTAAAATTAAAAATATACCTGATATAAATAGTACCTATAATATAACAAGGGGTTGACCACAAGAGCATACCAGCTAATTAGAGACGACATTCTAAACCATTACCTCCGAACAATTAACTACATACCATTTACTAGTAACTCGAGACCAATTAGTTGCTAACATTGGTACGGAAAAATCTACAAGATTAACTGATGTAAGTGGAGAGGTTGGTATTAATTTAATGACTTAGAGGACGTTTCGTATACATTGTTAGTCGTATCTATACTAATACTAATAATATTATAAAGCTGAAGAGTTTGTTTGTTTGAACGCGCTAATCTCAGGAACTACTGGTCTGATTTGAAAAATTCTTTCAGTGTTAGATAGCCCATTTACCAAGGAAGGCTACAGTCTATACAACAACCTGCCCGGCTTCGCACGGGTACAGCGCCCCCTCACGCGGACGAAGTCGTGGGCGGCTGCTAGTTAATAATAATCTTCATTTCATCTACACTTTATAAAATTCTTCCTCTTTCTAGCCTGCCCCCATTCGCTTGGGGTTGTCGTCGGCGCCATGTGTAGGTATACATACAGGACCTTTAATAAAAATCTTTAAACTTAATATTTACTTGTATCAGGCGTCACTATTCGGAAGTTCAAATCTATATTGAGAGGACGCCCACCACCTATATCACATATGTCGATTAAACATTTTAATTGGTTTTCGGATTAGCAGCTATGTATTCATGGTTGCATGCTAGATGCTTGGATATGGCTTCTCATTGCGACAATAGTGTCTTGTGTTCGTGATCATGAGTCGGCAGATCCGAGGGTCAGCGGAGGGTATAGGGCCCGGTGGCGGGCGATCCCTCAATAGACAGTTTAATTTGACAGATATGCCATATATTTTGCGGTCAAAAAGCCATGTATAGAGGATTTAACTTTACGCGCGGGTATTAATAGCACAGACAAAATATAGGTAAAAGCCTATGGTTAAAGTTAGGAGTAGTAAGTATAGTTATAAAAATTAATAAGTACGAGAACTAAATCACTAGGTAATAAAAGCACTCAGACGGGGAGTCTCTAAAATAAATAGAACGAATTTGCATAATTCCGACGGATAGCGTCAGACACATTTTTATATTAAGATATTTCATCACTTTCAAGTCTCTTGAAGTGTTATAAGTGGGTACAATAAACCTATCTTACCATACCTTCTGGTACATAATTATAAACCAGGAGCTAAACCGTCAAAATTTCAAAATGCTCTGAACTACTTACTTTATCTCAGCGGTTTCAAATTGCCTAAAAAGAATAAGTAGCCAGTATGGAATTGATTGCCATGTCTGCCCGTGGGTATCGTACGAGGCGATTAAGGGTTTCCGGGAGGTGGGCAGCAGCGCATCCCGTATTGACAACATAGTCCAAAATACAAACTGCGGTCACCAACCCGCCTGCCCAGCGTGGTGACTATAGGCAAATACCCCCCTGGCAGTCTTGTGACGTGCCCTGGGGGAGGCCTACGTCCAGCAGTGGACTGCAATAGGCTGATTATGATGATGATGATGATGGAATTGACATTATGTATGTGACTATTTTCAGCTATCTGTTTCTTCGCCTTCTTACTCTAAACTTAAAAAAAAGAATATAAACAAATTATTTCCATACCTATAGATTTATGCAGGTATGTACTTCCTAATTCCTAGGTACTTAGTAGCAGTCCAGTTATAATTATGATTTTTTACTTTGTAAATAGATTAGCCTGAGATACGTTTACGCCGGACATTTAAACACGAAATCTTCCTTCCACGCAAAAAGGACGCAAAATTTTTACATGCACAGACTGGTAAAATAAATGAGGAATATCCCAGTATTTTCCGTTCTGACCATCAAGCAGATTGTACCTACATCATGAAGAAACTGCCCGCCAGTAGCCGATCCAAATTGTCGACCAAATGACTGAGAAATCAGAAGAAATCTCATCTAATCGGCCCGCAATCAACTACGTCCACCGCCGTCGTCTGAAACCGACGTTTTCCCACAAATTACTTGCCATTTCGATCATTTGTGGCGGATATTTTTATAACGAAACTTTAGCGGGAGCTTTCTGGCAAAGAAAGCATTTATCAAGCAAGTTTTGTAAATCTCCTATAGTTACTTACTTACTTAGCTAAAAGTAGTTTTGAAGTTGTTAGTTAAGATTAATTTAAATGAATTAAAGAGAGTTAATCTATGTTTATATCTATCGTAAGTACACAGGTAAACTCAAAAATTAAAAATCTTTTTTTTTTATAATATCTTGTTAGCAAGATTGTTTTCTCTTAAATCACATTAAGACGAAAACAAAGTTTTTTATTAAGTAAAAGCGAAATTCCAATCTAAGGCACATTCCTGTATCTAAGCCCGTAGTGCAGGTTCTATAGGCAGCAATATTAATTAAACGACGAGACGACGAGACGCCATCTTGAGGCGATATTCCCGCAGATTGACAGACAGACGGAGAGATCTTAATTAAAATTTATTTATTAATCCCATTAGCACTTGATTTAAACGAATCGTCGTTTATCTCGGCTGTACCTAAGTTAAGATTTACAAAGGTTGTATGGCCACTTTTTATGTAACGCTAATTTTTCAAATGCCGAATTGTTGTTCTCTATCGATAACAATCGACATTACATCCATACAATTTAATTTAAAGCCGCTATAAAATGATGGGGTGTATAGTCGATCACCTTACAATAGTGGGTAACCGCATACCAATAAACTGTGACAATATTAAAACCTCATTTTGTTTGCATAATGTTTTTTACTATGCTCAACGTGCCTGTGAGGATCTCCTTCGAATCCCTGCAGTTCTGGCTACCCCATTTTGGGAATACAGCCATCTGATTTTTTTGTAAAGTCTATCATAACAACAAGAGCAAAAAGGAGAAAATATATTACCAGTCCATACAAATAATCAGTAGACATAACCTTTGTACATGTACCTACTTTGAAGAAGAACGTTGCTTTTTATAGTGTCTCATTATGGAGCATAGCAAAAACAAAGAAAGCAGACAAACAACTAATTAGTCAGAACCGTACCAGTCCTTGCTAAGTACTTTACTGTGTAAGGCAGACTTAAAAATGCGTCCATTTTGGATTAAGCATAATTGCCAGTGTCTGGGGACTAGAAACTGCAAATTAGTAATTAATGAATCTGGTATAGGTATTCTTAGAATTATGAACTAGAGAACTTAAATCATCCATTTCCCTGGAACCTATCCTTTGCCTGTGTCACCTAAGCGAAAACTTGAGTGGTGAATCAATTTCTCGAATACATTCATAGTTACATTTCAGTTTAGTACATTATAAGAATGTGTCTTACACCTAATAGCAGCCTAATAGTGATACAAGCACATAATGAGATCAAGAATGTAAAAAGTATGAAAGGCTGCTCTTCCTTCTCCATGTACAAGTTTGAAATTCGAAAACATCAGGATGACAACATCAAAATCATACGGTGGCGTATGTCATCGGCCCCATAATTTACTAAATTAGTATATTTTATTTTGATAACAACAATTATGTATTACTTTTTAAAATAAGGTAAAAATTTAACGTTATATCGTGTAATTTGTTATTGTGTTGTTTAAAGATGCTGGAAGATTTTTAGCGAGAGGGTTTGGACGTAAGAAACGAATGAATTTCAGTGCTTTTTATAGCTCAAGTTTAGTGACATCTTTTATTTTTTGTAGCTTTTACTCTTCTTGCTGCAGAATATGATTGAAGCAAGCAGCACTGCACATAATAACACAGCAGAAGCCACACTGGCGAGTCCGGTAAATTATCCAATTTGTAAACAACTTAAAATGATATGCGGTAATGTTTCACATAGTATCTTTCCAAAAAAGTCCCGTGAATTTTTATAGATCTAGATGAAATATAAGAAACAGTAATATAATTTTATTAAAACAATGTACAAAGGAGTTGAACGCTGCTAAATCTAGGACCTTGCCAACTGTAATAAATCTGAATACTAGTCGTTATTCAAATACTTAGGTAATAAAGCTGATAGGCATATAGGCTTATCCTAATCGTGGATTACTTATTATAATTTAACTTGTGCCAAAAATGAAAAAAATGGTCAGACATTCATCGTCACTTTACGTCGTACGTAATAAATATGCCTTAGTAAATATGTCAAGGTCAAAAGTCCTTGAAAGAGGCAAATAGATGTGCTTAGGTGCGCCTTTCTGTCACTGGTAAATTATATCCAAGCTTATAGAGTTTCTCTAGCAGTATATGTTTGATTTTTTTTGTATGATGAAGGGGTATTTACTTACGTTCTAGGAAGCAGCAAAAGAAGATGAAGACATCGCGCGATCGGAAGGCACATTCCGATTTACGATCCAGAACATTAGTCAGCTAAAGGAGCAGGTTTTATCCCCACCATGCTTAGTCCGGTGTCTACCTTGGAAGATTCTCATCCTCCTCAGGCATACCACTACACCGGACCGACAACAGCAGAAAGCCTTGGGGATCTTCCTGCAGTGCAATGGAGACTGTGACTCTCCAGGCTGGTCATGCTATGGCCTGGGAGAACTAAAACTACTGTCCCACAAGCCTGATGGTGTGCATCTTTGTAGGAAGCTCCATCATATGTACCATTGGTAAGGCTTAGAATTTTCTCTGACTTATGTTCCTATGTCCCCTAGATGAGTCAGAGGGCCTCCACATTTCTCCACTATTCCGATCGATCTCTGTCCTTAATAACTAAAAAACAATTATTTGTATACTTTTAACTGCCTAGAATAAGTAAGATGAATGGACTTTTATCAATAACAGCTTCACATTCCAGCAAAGAAGATGATTGGGGCTTTGCACACTTTATATCCTGGAAAGACTTAATGGATCAGGAAAATGGGTTCGTCAAAGATGATAGCATCACTGTGGAGGCGCACGTCATTGCTGAAGCCCCTCATGGCGTCTCGTGGGATTCCAAGAAACATACGGGATTTGTTGGTAATTTTTTTAAAATTATTGGCAAATAAGATGATGTCGCAAAGAGTGTGCACTCTCATTTAACATAAACTCAGTGGGTCATCATCATCAGCCAATTGCAGTCCACTGCTGGACGTAGGCCTCCCCCAGGGCACGCCACATGACGACTGCCATGGGGGGTATTTGCCCATAGTCACAACGCTGGGCAGGCGGGTTGGTGACCGCAGTTTGTATTTTGGACTATCTTGTCAACACGGGAGGCGCTGCTGCCCACTCAGTGGGTATCGATTAATACCTAATTCAAATTTTCTATAATATTTCCATCAATAGCTTCTAATACACAGGCAATTTAATTACATTATAACATATATACATACATACATATAATCACGGCTTTATCCCTTACGGGGTAGGCAGAGTACCAAGGGCCGATAGAACCACATGGTGCCACTTTTGACCAATTTTGAGGGTATAGTTGAGATGTACAAGTTCGGTTAGTAGTGACAGGTGATCAGCCCATCGCCTACAAAATACCAAGACCCTCTTGTCTCTTGACTTGTACAGTATGCCCGGGAAGAGAAGCAGCTGTAGTATTATACTTTTTTTTTTCACTCCCAGAGCAGCATAGAAGATTATATTATAAACTTTATAGGATTAAAGAACCAAGGAGCAACGTGTTATATGAACTCACTGCTCCAAACGTTATTCTTCACCAACGTTCTTCGCAAAGCCGTATACAAGATCCCAACAGTAGGAGATGACAGCTCTAGATCTGTGGCGTTTGCTCTTCAGAGAGTCTTCTATGACCTCCAGTTCACGGATAAGCCGGTTGCTACAAAGAAGCTGACAAAGAGTTTCGGCTGGGAGACGTTGGACTCTTTTATGCAGCATGATGTCCAGGAGTTTTTAAGGGTTAGAATAAATTTTATTGGTAGGCTGACAACAATAATGATATCCACCGATTTGAATAAATGATTTACTAGCTGAGATTATAGGGAGCCTCAATGTACAAGTCAAACATTGTGTGGTATTTTTATGTTGTACGGTCCGTGTCCGTACACGTATTATTAAGATGATAATTGATAAGCTGTTTGATTGATATTAAACCAGTTTATTGTAGAAGACACACTTTTAGTTGATAGGGTACAATGCTATGCTAAGGACGCATCGATGTCTATCAGAGAACAGTCGAGACCGAACTTACTTATATTACTATAAAATATCGCTGTGTCGCGGTAAACGCTGACACAAGCGGTTTGTACGGTTGCCGATGGCCCGTACATATGTTTATATTATTTTATAATCCTCCATTATGTATTATGCTAGATAGTGACAGGCAACTGTTTACCCACTGAAAGTGATTAGATCACATAGCATGGCTACTGATATCGTACTTGTAAAGATTTCTCATATTTTACAGATTTTATTAGACAAGTTAGAAAACAAAATGAAATCAACTATTGTAGAAGGAACTGTGCCGAAACTATTTGAGGGCAAAATGACGTCATTTATTAAATGCAAAAATGTGAACTGCTCAAGTACTCGCGTCGAAACATTTTACGATATTCAACTTAGTGTTAAGGGAAAGAATAACAGTAAGTATAGAGATTCATATTAAATCTATAGATGTCAATTCCAATTGCACAAACATTAATACTCCCCATGTTCCCTGGTCTTTGATATAAGTTGTGCATTTTTCACATTAAGTGTACAATCACCAGGGCTTATTAAAATACCTCGTCTGCTAATAATTCTAAACTAACACATGAAATCTCATGATGATGAGATATCAGTAAATCATACCTTCTACCTATCCGATATTCCAGTCTACGAATCATTCAAAGACTACATCAGCATCGAGCTGCTGGACGGAGAGAATAAATACGACGCAGGCGAGCATGGACTGCAGGAGGCGGAGAAAGGAGTCCGGTTTGACATGTTCCCGCCGGTGCTGCACCTCCACCTCATGAGGTTCCAGTACGACCCTCAGAGCGATGCATCCGTCAAGTTTAATGATAGGTGTGATGTTTCATCCTAATTTATACCATCCTAATTAATTGAGCCTAAGAGCCGGTTGATATTAGTAACTGTGGTAACTCGCGTTTTACAGTCGAAAGAGTCTAAAACTAGTTCATAAAATTGGGAGATCAAACAGTGTGTAACAAAAGGGGTATATTACGCGGAATGCTATTGAAATAGCCTACTACAAAAAACTTAGTATCCACAAAATTTGAGATACGAACCTACATCAAATCAAATCAAATGGTTTATTTGTGATGCACAGGTTATTACAGTTATTAAATTAGCTCCTCTGTGATGTAACATGACATGGAGATTTTCTATCTCTGCCGTTACACCCTGTATAATATGCTTATTACATTGAAAATGGTGTTCATCCACCACTGGGGACCATCTGATGTGCTTATGTCTAGGTGACGTCACCATAATAGACGCACATAATTTATTCCTAATGGCTTTGAAGGCACCTCATAACAACACATTCCAGGTTCGAGTTCTACGAAGAGATCAACCTGGACCCGTACCTGCAGGAGATCGCGCAGACACCCTCGCACTACACGCTGCATGCTGTTCTGGTGCATTCGGGAGACAACCACGGCGGACATTACGTGGTCTTCATCAACGCCAAGGGAGACGGCAAGGTAACACCGAAGCTATATTAAATGTGTTGTAAGTACTGAAGAAATGTAAAATAAAAACTGATCTCGATGTCATATTAACAATTACATAGTAATTTGTGCGTGAGAGAATAACAAAAATCGGTACGAAATTCTTCCGGTTCGTCGTGTATACTTTCATTTATAATATCTAAAGTTGTAGCCCAGTTCATCGCCAATCTTGGGTCTAGGAAGGTAAATATTTGCCCTCTACATAATTTATCACATATCAGCCCATTTCAGTCCACTGCTAAACGTATGCATTCCCCAAAGTACGCCACAAGACTACTGCCAAAGGGTGGTTTTTGCTCATAATCACCACGCATTGCAGCCCACCTCACGCAAACCCTCAATCGCCTCTTAAGTTGCCCATACATGGGGTGATTCTACTATGCCGACACCACACGGCACATAATCTACATCTTTTGCCTGATTTCCAGTGGTGCAAGTTCGATGACGACGTCGTCTCCCGCTGCAGCAAGCAGGAAGCCATCGAGTACAACTACGGCGGCAAGGAGGATGCGCCCCACCTCGCCCGGAGAGCTACCAGCGCCTATATGCTTATTTATATACAGTAAGGAATCTTGTTGACTTTTTTCATCAACTTATGCTGATGGCTTAAAACTGCATGATTTCTTCGGCTTTGGTCTTATTCATTTTCTGATTTAATTTTATGATACTGATGATATGATACTGTTATGAATGGCATGGGCTCTACGATCAATATGTATGAGTATCTACGCACTCTTACTTCTTACTTCATAGCTATACATTTTCTATCACATCAGGCATTCTTTCGTGATCGTCCATAATAATGTGATTACATATATTTTAAAATAATTAGTTCGAGGTGGTGCATAGTTGCAAGGAGTTTCGTTAAACCAACGTCCCTTTTTCTGTAGGACATCGCAGATTAAGTACGTCCTGCAAGACGTGACCGAGAGCGACATCCCAACAGATCTCTGCGAGAGAATCACCGAAGAAATGAGATACGAGATGGTAAGAACATGTAAATATCGATCCCCTATCGAATGCCAGTTTTCTTTTAATTTTTTTCGATGCGTACTAGAAAAAGGCGTATTACTTTCAGGCGGCAGAAAAATAAGATGCAGAAAATATAAATCTGATACCTCAGTCAGCTCCGCGAAGTACTACGCGAAGATTTTCAACGCACTAAAACAGTTCTTCACTTTGCAGGCCCTAGCCGGCTCTAAATATAAAGGAAGATAACATCAAAGTGAAGCCAAAAATATATCATACACCATTTTCGACAAGTTTTGCCGATGGCATGAGACTGTAAATTTATCGAGTAGCCTTTACGCGTCCAATATAAATGCATTATATTTACTTTGTGTATATTTTGTTGTAATTATTTATGTACCACTGTTAATAAATTCGTTGCAGATACTCTGACTTTCATTTACGTGAGGATAAAACTAGGGAAATCAAATGAAAGTATAACAATTAATTGGATCCTTCATACAGGGTGTTTTTTCGTTGCCACCCTTAACGATGGTACGTACATCAAATAAAATAAGTTTATGCCAAAAGAAATGCTGGGAAACGGAATATATATTTTTTTTTTAATTTTTAATTACTTGATCTGGCGAAATTTATAGTGTCCAGTGTTTATGCTAGTTTTTTCATAGATAGATATTAATTATTTCTCGTGAAAAAATCTTGCTACACGCGTCAATGTGCATTTATGCAGAAAAACGCAGTCTATTTACTCAACTTTGGACCCTAATATTATGGAAACCAGACACTTCTCAGGTATGCTTCTATGGAAAAAAATTATCGTGATAATGAGGAGATTCCGTAGTTTTCGGGAATGTTGACAACCAAAAATACTGACCTGTAGAATTTCGATGAATAAATGACACAACCTGCTCTCGCTTTGCTTTATTTAGCCATGTTCTTACATGCCAATATTTTCAATTAAAATTCGCAAATTAGACGCCCAATATCAGCTGGGATGCTGTAATTAATGTTACAAAATAACTAACGAATCCTAATTAATGTTACAAAATAACTAACGAATCCTAATAAATGATGCTAAATATTGACGGCCTAGCGGAAAATCTCGCCAATATCGGAATAGTGATTTTTTATATGTCCAGTAACATTGTAACATTGATCTATCGCAGACCCCGGAGCTGTAATCAAACAAATGCGGGGCATTTATATGTTCCTCGTAAATAACGTAGTGTCGTTTGTCAGGGGACAGAGTATTCCCGATTGGCTCGGTTTCATCAATCAAGACTTAATTTGGAGCTTTCGGTATTACTGGAGATTATTGAAATATTGGAAAAGATAAGGAGTGTTATTAGCTCCCTTTATTAGCGATGTCTCGAATCTAATATTGGGACAACATTTTTCAGGCTCGGTGGTTAGAGCACTGACACGCGGAATGCAGAGGTCGTGGGTTCGATTCCCACCCGGGTGAGGAATTTTTTCCATTTCTTTATTAATAACTTTATAATATATAATATCTTGACTAAGATAAATTTATAAAAAAAAAACACTTCTCCATTAATATAATCCGTTGGGATGTGGTTGATCGTTTCATCTTTAAACATTGTGCTGAGGGATTCAGCTTTGTTTGCCGAGATTTGGCTAGTGTATAGCTATCGGGATGAGGAATAACGTTGCCAATATGTAATTTAAAAAAGAGATGGTAGAATTCGTCGTCCGAGTGATTGACCCGGTGCTCGGTGGTTAGAGCACAGACACGCGGAATGCAGAGGTCGTGGGTTCGATTCCCACCCGGGTGAGGAATTTTTTCCATTTCTTTATTAATAATTTTAAAATTAATATTTATCATGAATATACATACGTACATATACACAAAGCTGTGATGCAAATGGGGTAGCCAGAGCTGCAGGATCATAAATGATATCCCACAGTCACGTGGCACACAGCCATAGCGTGGACAGATGTTAAACGATCAAAGGCAAGTAAGCTAAGTTCCTGAATATTGTAGTACTTATACTTATTATTTCCATACCTAATATTCTGCTGTCTACTGCAAAACGTAGGAAAAATTCTTGCAATTTTAAAATAATCTCAGTTTCTAATAAGAAATTTCATAAGAATTCAATTTAACTGAAGTGTTCTTGCAGCGACGCCATTGTATACAAATTGAAACAATGTTACGACACTGATCTATAAAAAAAATATACCACCATTTTAACCAACTTTCAATCAAGGAGAAGGAGGTACACAATTCGCTAATATTTTTTTGCCTAGGTAATTTTTAGCGACTATTACCCGTGGTCCCCCCAACATGTCCCCCTGGTGGGACGACGGGTAATATTTTTTCCCCGTAGTCCCACCGTTCTAAACAATGTTCGCCAGTGGGTCTACGGGTAATTAATTTTATTTTTACCATGGTTCCACTGCACCAAGCGGTAAACGTGCCAGTCACCTAGGTATCTATATTCTTGCAAATATTAATATTGGGTAGGGTACATTTTACCGTTTCATTGCATACATCCGTACATATATCCGTACTCATTGGTAAGAGATTTCCTTGTTTATTTCAAGAAATGTGTCATGTTTCAATAAGACGGCCGATTGGTCTAGTAGGTAGTGACCCTGCCTGCGACGCCATAGGTCCTGGGTTCGAATCCCGGTAGGTGCAAACATTGATATGATGAATATTGATGTTTGTTTCCGAGTCATGGATGTTTCTATACTTATCTATGTATTTATATACCGTTGCTTAGTACCCACGACACAAGACCTTAGGGATCTTAGTGTGGGACTAGGTTAATGTGTTGTATAGTGTGTGAATATTTATTTATTTATTTATTTATATGTCATATTAATAAAATTATTCTTGGTAATATTTGTAAAGTTTACACTACTATTAATATTTATGAGATATGGAAAATATGGAAAACCGTGTTAAAATAATTGAGAGAAAAGGGGGAAAAGTATTGCTTTACGAATGCCATCAACATTGATTATAAAAAACTGTTCAGATCAAGGACAAAATCATTAATTGATAATGATGATTACATCAGAGAAATTCAAATGGAGCTAGTTACTAATGAGATTTTAGTTGGCGTGGCATTGAAAAAATTACGTTAATTATTTTATATACCTAATCAAGAAATGGTGCTTATGTTTTAAAGGTTTACTACAAGTTTAAACTTGGTCTCAAATGGACTTTCTATTACATCGAAATTTTATTTTATTTTCAAGATACCTAGGTGACTTGCACGTTTACCACTTAGTGTGGTGGGACCATGGGTATAAATTAATTACCCGTAGACCCACTGGCGAACATTGTTCAGAACGGTGGGACTACGGGGAAAAAAATACCCGTGGTCCCACCAGGGGGACATGTTGGGGGGACCACGGGTAATAGTAGATTTTTAGGGATTTCTTTCTTGATGATTTCTTCTTTTTTTGTTTCATTCATTATCGGTTATGTGTCGATCACATAATTATGATAATTATATTGTTTCATATAAAAATTTACATAAATACTTTATGGCGTCTGATAGAAATTAATACAAACTAATAAAAACACATACTGAACGGGCTTGAAACATAAGCGAAGCACTAGATTTGCCTTGCAGATGCAATTGCCGGTGCCTTAGCGAGAATATGGTAAAAATACCAACCAATTTGAAAGCAGAACTTTAATCCAGAGTATATTTTAAACAGTATATCTGAGTCCTAGTCGCGCTGCCTGTTAATTAATCCTGCTGTATTAATTAGCGCATTTTTCTCCGTCGCAGCCGAAGCCGGCGGACGGGTGATTGCCGAGGATTACAGACTTTTTGCTAAAACTTCAGTTGCAATACTTGCAGCTTGTAGCTATATAAATATAAAGTTATACCTATATTTAGATGTTGCAAACTTGTGATTTTGTTATTCTGGAATTAAGTACTAACTGTTTTGGTTTTTTTTATACCCCAATCAGAATATCACTTTTCTCATTTTTGTGCCTACACGTGAAAGGCTATTTACCTACTCTTATATTTATAGATACTGTAAATAACCATTGTTTTCTAATATAAAGATACCCTTTATCTTCCTCCGTCGTATTATCTTATTATCTTGCTTCATACCTCTTACTTTATTTAAAACTTAGTACTTAGCATACTGTACAAGTCAGTAGAGGGACAAGAGGGTCTTGGTGTTTTGTAGGCGATGGGCTGATCACCTGTCACTAATAACCAGTGGTCGGAGTAGGTATATTGATTTTACATACTTGCGTCATGATATCATAACATAGACCTGCATTTTTTCCTGAATGTATCGGAGTTTCCAAAAACTAGCAGCATAGCGTTGAGAGTATTGAAACATTTTTAACTAGTTTCATGTAATAATTTCGAAGTTTCGGTATTTTTATTTTATTTTTATCATAATAATCCGGAAACTCGGAGGCGTATCCATATTAACATATACGTTTGATGTCAATGACCTTAATTCAATATACCTACTCCGACCACTGCTAATAACCGAACTTGTACATCTCAACTATACCCTCAAAATTGGTCAGAAGTGGCACCATGTAGTTTTATCGGCCCTTGGTGCTCTGCCTACCCCGTAAGGGATAAATGCGTGATTATATGGTATGGTACTTAGTTTCTTTTTTCTTAAAGTCATGTTAAAGATTGTTCATAAAACATAATAGGTGTACACACTTAGGTTCTGATTCAATCGTCGGTAATAAGTGAATATTACCCACAATTTAATTTGCTTGTGTCTGGGGCCCCACGGTTAGGATAATCGTCCACTGACTTAAAGTGAGATTTCATTAATTTGTTTCAGTCTCTTGAGAGTAGGGTAGAGCTAGCTAGCAATCACGAATGGGGTTGAAAGCAGATAATTTACATTTATAACTAGAACCAATTTAAAGCCTTTAAATACCTAAGTAAGAACCTATGTTTACAGCATAATACTTTAAACCAAAATTTCTTCATTTAATAAACTATAATCCAACTAAGTATAAAAAATCTCTGAAGTTGCTCATTGTTAATAAATTCGCTAAATCGTCTTTTGGTTGCGAGAAATTCATTAGGCTCACATTTTCCAGTGGAATAGCCTCTTTAGTTTCGTAAGTACGAGTAATAAGACATACTAAAAACAAATGAACGAATGCCCCAAGGATCTCTGTTTGGGCCTAATCAGAGATCTCCCGAGTCTAATGGGCCCATAATGTATAATTAAATAGAGTAACATGGACCTCTTCATTACTTGTATCCTGTAGATAATAGGTTACTATGGACTAGCCTAGAGTAAGTAAGTAAGAACAGAGAAAAATATTTTTGTAAAATTAAGAATTAAACTCATACTTTACTTTGCATTATAATTGTTATTACCGTTATTGGCACTATCAAAATAGTACAAACTCAGAATAATATACAAACTCAATTACTCATTTATTCCAAAATAAAAAAAAAATAAAAAAAAAAAAAAATAAGATTATTTACTATTCTAAATTATGTATTTTCTTTTATTCTTCTGTAATCTAACTTGTAGATTACATTTTTCTTATGTATATATGGAAGTAACTGGTTTTTCTGTCGTAATTTTGTGTGTTTTGTGTCGGTTATAATCGTGACAGTAATTGTTGCATTCTTCCGCTGATTTGAAATTATTCTGATTACCGTTACAGCCTCCGTATGTAAAGCTTTTACACCCAGATTGGTTAATGTCGTAATAATACCTGAAAATAGATAAATAAATATCTACATTTGTTATTTTTATGCCTTCACCATAACATTTTTTTTGTTAATTACTAGTCAACGTTTAAACACATAACTTACATTGGTACCATGCCTAAACACGAACCGGGGCTAACTTGTAAGGCACAATAGTAATGACTTTTTAAAGTTCCAAGGTCAATATATGCCGCACCTGAAAACGGATTTGCTACCGTTAAAAGTGAAGTCTATTTAGGAATCTAAATAAATATTTCTAATCCTACATTATCTGTTACTACCTGTTTCGCAGACCCAATAGTTATATTCGAAATATGAGAAATACCTGAACTTAAAAAAAAAAAAAAAAACATTTTGATAAACCACTGAAAAAACGTATCTTCAATATCATAACAATAGCAAATAATATTTTAAAAGTTGTAGATAGGTGAGGATAAAGGCATTCTGGTAATTTTAGTAAAAAAATCTAGCAATAAAGAATCGTTATATATTCCTCATTACTGTATTATGCTATTTTAATTACAAGATATCATTTTATACCTAAGCAATGGTTTTCACATTCCGATTTGGTCTCAAAATTATTTTTGTTGCCTTTGCAGCCGGAGTAAGTAAATTTCATACATTTATCTAACTGGATATCGTAGTAGTATCTGGAATAATAAACACATTTTACTTTTAATATTATAGCTATACTCTTGTGTTATCGATTTTCTCGTTGGAAAAACCTAAAATGTGTTTTTTTTTTAATTGACTATTTTTTTTTCAATAGAATGTTCCATTTTTTTGCTCCAATTCCATTCATTTGACGCAGGCTTAAATTCAATCTATACATATAATAATATTTTTTTATAAACGAAAAACCGACTTCCTCCCAAAACTCGAGCTTACTAAAGTAAAATTTTACTAAAGGGCAAATATATATTGCGTTAAGCCATGTACGAAGTTTAGAAGGCAAAATATTGTCAGATTTATATGCCAGCAAATGATTAAATAGGCCACATGACAAAAGAGAGAAATAACTAGGCTTGGAAACTTTACGTCTACAATATAAGCAACATATAATTACAGTCCTTCTTCCTGCCCTGTTCCCAATCATTTGGGGTCGGTGCAATATGTACTCTTCTTTCATTTATCCCTATTATCCGTCATCTCGTTATTCTCATGTCTACCTCTTCCTCTATAACCATCTTACTTACTTAACATATAGGCTACTTTTTATCCCGGGATTTTTTTTCCCGGATAATTTCGACATTTTGCTTTTTCTGTAGTCCACGCGGACGGAATCGTGGGCGTCCACTAGTATCAATTATATTACATGTAGTAAAAAAAATTGTGACTACAAGTAGGCTTACTTAACATACCTCATCTCATGTTGATGACATTTTCCGCTCTTTGGTTGCATTTGACACCAGTAGTCCCAATCGGTTTTATTATCTTCTGAAATAATTAATTTAATAATTATCTTCTAAGTTATACAGGGTGTGGGTGACAACCAGGCAAATACTGAAATGCTGAACAGGTACCATTGTGTTGAGTTATACGACAGTATTATTACTCGCAGGAAATGTATTTTTGATTTGATAATCTCTCCTCTCTGGCTCTCTGCGCCAATTGTACCAGGCGATCATGTGACTAATTTCATGGGCTTATTGGTTATTGTGTGACACATTGCTGTTTTTTGGATCACTTGTGGTGACTCTCCATTAGGATTGATCAGTTATTTGAACTTTTTTGAGGGCAACTTTTTTTAAAAATCATATTTTGGTTAAAATTTTATTTTAAAGTCTAAGACTTAATTAAACGAACTAAACAATTTTTTTCCTGATTTTTTTTTTATTTTCCTGCGAAAATTTTCAGTGTTTTCCGCCTGAGAATGATGGTCTGAAGTTATGGTATCAATATTTGCCTGGCTGTCACAAACACCCAGTATTATCTTCAATACACCAAGAACTATGCTTTAGCGAGTTATTTCGTCAAAAGTATTTTAAAGCTACTGGCTGATAGTACTTACTGTACGTGCTTCTTCTCTCGAGATTTTCGTCCTGCACTTTTGCTTTCAGTTCTTCAATACTATTTGAATCTGACTTATCAGAAAAATCTACAATAACTCTAGATCCATCGGTAGTTTCATTTACTTTAGCTATCGGGTTATCTGTAGATGTATCGTTCTTAACAATAGTTTCATTATTTTTAGCTGTATCATTCTCCATAGATGAATAGGCATCGGAATCATTACTTGAAAGTTTTTCTACAAATGCTATATTGCCTATATCTGATTCAATTTTTTCAGTGTTGTTATATTCTATAGATGTATCAGGCTTTAGTTCTTCAACATTATCCACAGTTGTTAGATTAATCTTAGGTGTTATATGCTTTATAGTTATCTCTTTATCTAAAACCGAAGTTCTTTTTACAGTAATCTGAGCTTTATTATTATTTGCAGGTGTAATATGTTTGAGAGATTTAGCATGACTTAAAAGTGTATATTTTATAACGGTAGTATCCTTTTCAGATGTGTCATTTTCTTCAACTGTAGTATCAGCTGTGTCATTCTTGACTACCTTATTACTCTCAGCTGACTTTTGGTTCTCTTCAGCTCTATCAATTTCTGCGGTTATATCAAACTCTCCGGATGATTTTTGCCCAATTGCTCGAAATGAAGACCTACAAACTCAAAAATGTGTAAAAGGATTCTTATGTTACTTAAATCTCAAAATCGCTAGCATCTGCTAGTGCTAGAGAGCGTAAAAAGTGTGCAATTATGAAAATAGCAAAAAAAAACTGAAAATAATTTTAAAATTTTTATTTCTACTATTTGTTTCACTAATCGTATTCCACGTTCTAGTAAATTTGTAATAACATCTTCATAAGGCTAAAATCTAAGTACCTTAACAAAAATACAAGCAAAAGTCTAAGAAGACTGCCGGTTTTTTTAATATGGTGGCGCTAGACAACATATAAAAAATCCATTGTAAGGTAACCCCCTATTTTAGACGCTATTCACTGGACTAAAAGATTAGAAAATGCTTTTTTCTGAACAGGGGGCCAATTCTCGAAAAGCCTCGAGTTGGAACGAAGCTGAAACCGAACTGTTGTAGACGCTCAGAACAAAGCAATCATTACTTTACCGTGACATAATTAGACATATTTCTGCAAGAGACAGATATTTTATTTTATTCTGTCATACTCGCGACCATTGCATAAGTAAATATTGCTTCGCACCGAATTACGTTAGTGGTTGCGTTTCGGCTCAAAAAAAATTGCAGAATTGCCTCCCTGTAGTGTTTCCCACTGCGGGTCATAGGGTTGTATCTTCATTAATTACAAAATTAAGATATTAAAATACCTACTAAAATTGTTCTTACTTTGTGGTAGTTTCTGTTTTGGCTGACACTTTGGTGGTAGTAGTTTTCACAGTTGCACGAGTGGTATCAGTAGCTATAGCTTTAGATTTCACAGGTTTCACATTATAATCGTGACAAACATTGTAGCATTCTTCATGCGTTTTAAAATTATTCTGGTTACCGTTACACCCTCCATAGGTAAACTGTGTACAGTTTGATAGATTAATGTCGTAATAATACCTGAAATTGCAGTTAGCCAGTATTTAGATATTGAAGATAAATAATTATCAATTATTTAAATAATCAGTACTCACATTGCTACAGCAGCGAAACATAAGCCAGGGCTAGCTTGCAAAGGACAGTAGGATGAACTATTTAACTTTCCAATGTTCATGTACGCGGCCCCTGGATATAAAAGTCAACTTGTAAGCACAGTTTATTAAATTTTTCATGTCATTTTAATAAATGATTTAGTATTGTTTTTTGGTCTACCTACCGATATCTTTATAAATAGTAGCGTTTTACCTACCAATAAAACGCATATTAATTTACTTACCTTATTCGAAGCTTATTTGATTGAGATAGGCACTACATTTCCCGCCTTTTGTATATCTATCTCTTTCTACCCCTATTGCTATCCCTTTCTACCACCACCACCTCTAGGCAGTGGTGATAGTCGATGTTAAGACGTTTCGCCCTTTTGTAAGTCATTGAGTCGAAAATCTACCAGGCAGAGCTTGTTCATAAGCTTCGAATAAGGTAAGTAAATTAATATGCGTTTTATTGGTAGGTAAAACGCTACTATTAATTTGACTTGACCGTTATTCGAAGCTTATTTGATTGAGATATGTTTGTTATCGCCTGGTGGTAGTGGTGAATTAAAAGACGCCCTATGTGATTATTTCCAAGATTGTATGATGTATGTAAACAATCATTATTAGTAAACACTGAAAGGTATGTTTAAATCTACAACAACTGTAAATAAAAGTATTTTCATTTTTTATTATTTTTTATTTGGTTATATTTTTAGGCAATGCTTAAGGTACATACTTGGATCTATACTTTTACCTAGTTAATCATATTAATACTGTAATAGATAAAAGGAAAATTGACATTTATTGTCTTACCAAATAAATAATGTATACTTCAATCTTATTGCATACATCGAAGAAAAAATAAATAAAAATAAATAATTACAATTGATACTCATACACAAGTATAAAACAATGATTTATCTTATATAAGATTTAATCAACCACGCTAAATAACGATGTCACGGAAGGGGTGACAGATGTAGGCAAGACTTCACGTTTATAAAATTTACAAAAGGTGTTTTTGGAACGCCAATTACCTCTCAATAAAATGTCTTCCAAAGGATAGTTGTCTATCCAATTCTTTGACGCAACAGCGGATCTTATGCTTCCAGGAGTTGCTGTGATACCAGCATCTTTCAAAATCGTTTTTATCCAACCTGCTATAATTGTCCTAGATGCAGGTTTTGGTTCACCTTTTGTATTGATAAACAATGCACTAAAATTATTGGAAACACGAAACTTTTTTAGCAAATTGATTGTATGTTTTATCCAGAAAACAGGATCCAGGTTACGACATCCTGAATTTGCACTTAACCTCCAACCCGATTGTCTATAGTCTCCGGAGTCTGTTTTCGATCCGAAGACTGGCCAAAAAACTACGCATTCGTCTGATAGAAGACAATGACTAGAATCTACACTAAGCAAGGTTAAATCGTGAATTCTTCGGCCCGAACATAGCAATAAAAGAACTGCTGTATGACGTTGGGTCTGGAAAGTATTGTTGATGTCCACATTATACTTTTCTATATATGAAGCTAAAATATCTATATTCCAAACTGGTGGTTTTTGACAGCTAGATTTTTGCAATAATATAGATTTCAGTACATGTTTCACCAAGGGATGTGAACTTAAAGCACCCGAACTTTCTACGTTGCAAAGAGTGGAAATTGCAGATTTGTGTACTAAAACAGTATTGTAAGATAGTTTCTGGCTTAAATGTAAGTCTGCTAAGTACCTCGCCAGGTCACTTCCATCGGGTATACATGGATCTATATTATGTTTTCTAGACCATATAAGCCATTTTTTCCAGACACAATTATAAGTTTTTTGAGTTGATGATCTCCAAGATTTTTGAAGAAGATTGATCTGTTCACTACTCCAATCTTTTAAATTGCTTTGCCACCCCCACATTTCCACACTTCCAGAGTCATATTCTGCACGTTTGGAGGTGGAAGGCCTGTCGATACATCGATTAGGGTTTTCTCCAAGTTCCGAAGGGTGAACGGAGGGGCTAAAGCTCGTGCTTTCACATCTGCTCTCCAGAACACTCGATTCCATCGAGGTAGCACTATCAGGTAAATTCCCTTGCATTGGTTTAGATGGCTCAATACCCTAGGAATGAGGAAAGGTGGAGGAAAGATCCATGCCAGATGATAGTTCCAATTCTGTGAGAACGCGTCGTGGAACAAGGCTTGTTGATCGTTGATGTCCAGAGATACATAATTGATCACCACGTGTGCACGATCTGACGCAAACAGGTCGATCAGGGGAACTCCCCACTTCGAGAACACCCTCCGAGTACTGTTGGGAAGGAGATGCCACTCTGGAGGTTGCCTCAACCTCGACAGATGATCGGCATGTCCGTTGTACATCCCTGGGATATGGTGAATTTTCAGATAAATTCGATATTTCTCGAGAATGTGATATACTTGGTATGTCAGATTTAACAGAGGAGTCGATTTGGTGCCCCCTTCGCGTCGCAGATAAGCTATTACAGTCCTGTTGTCGCACTGTACCAACAAAGTGCTGTAACTCAGGTACTGACAATGATCTTGTAAAACTTTTAAAATTGCGAGCATTTCTTTCTGATTGCAGTGAAGGTTTTGCTCGCAATTTGTCCAAAGCCCAGATAGTGATAGGCTGTCTAATCGTGCTCTACATGCAAGATCTGATGCATCCGTAGTCAGGTAATGAGATGGTGGGGGCATATGAATAGGTGATGGACGTCTGCAATTTATTAGCCACCATTCTAGATTCTCGCAGGCACCTGGGGGAATTTTGTGTTGTTGTTTGGGATTCTTTTTCAATATTGTGTTCAATAGATTTAATAGACTGCGATAATTCAGGCGACCTTGTGGTACAGTAAAACTGGCAAAATTGAGGAGGCGTACCAGGCTCTGTAACTCCACTAGATTTGTGCTTTCTTTTTCTAGTATTGATGTTAGTTTGGTTACTAGTGCTGGGAGCTTTTCCTCTGGAAGCTGTTTTTGATTGGTCCAAGGGTTCCAATGTATTCCCAAATATGTCAACGACTTTGACGGAACTAGAATCGACTTGTCGTAATTGACTATCCAGCCCAATGACTCTAGGGTTGTTATTGTCAAACGAACGTGATTCTCGAGAATGATCCTGTCTTGATGGCTGATCAAAAAGTCGTCCAGGAAGACCACGATGCGTATATTCTGTTGCCTGAGTATCTGAGCAACCCAATTTGTTAAGCTCGCGAAAGTTTTTGGTGCCGTACTTAGGCCAAAGGGTAAACAGGTCATTTCCAATAATTCCCCTCTGTAAATTAGGCGAAGGAACCTTCTGTGACTGCGAGCTACAGAAAGGTGGAAGTAGGCCTGCGACAGGTCGATCTTGCAGAGCCAATCCTGTGGTTGCAGAAAATCTGGTATACGAGTCACATTGAGCAGTCGGAATTTTTCCGTCATTATAAATGCGTTTAGAGCTTTCAAATTTAAGATCGGACGAGACGTCCCATCGCTCTTGGGGACTAGAAAAATTGAGGAGAGGAAGCTCGATCCTGATTGTGCCCTTTTTAAGATCTTTTGTTCTTTCATATCGTTGATTATTGCCGACATTTCGTCTGATTGCGGCACACCTAGATGATTTTTTACGGCATTTATGTGAACTAAAGGTGGCTTTCGAAAAAAAGGTATGCGGTACCCTTTTAAGATTTTCAGTAAATAGCTTGGGGCTTTCAGTTGTTCACATATATGAATAAATTGTTTGAGACGACCCGCTTGAAAATTTTTCGAGTCAGAACTTTTTTCGCTTATTGTCAATACCATTTCTCGATTGCGACGATGACCTTTTTTGACCAGACTTCTGACCTTGACCTCTCGAGTTTCCTCGAGATGGGTGATTCCGAAAGGAATTACGATTATTCGGTGCGACCGAGCGATGACTATATCCTTGCGGAGGATAATTTTCATTACAAATCCCTTGCTGAGGGATATTATGGTAATTTGCAACATGCGAGTGACGCATATTATTGCCTGAATTATGCGAGGAACCTTGCGTAGGTTTTTTGCGAGCTGCCCCCTGCGAGGAGGTGCTAGGTTTAGACTCAACCTGCGAGGAAGAGCGATTATTCTTCTTAATTGGCCAGAAACACTTACGAACTCCACCAGCCTTTTCAATCGCAGTTGTGAACTTTTCAGCACTAAACAAACTTGTGGCTGTTGGTGGTACCTTTTTTAAATTAGTCTTTACTAATGGATCCTTTACCTGCTTAGTAACACAATCTCTACGCATTTGGAGGATTTCAGCTCTATGACCACAAATAATCTGTAATAAATCTGTAGACGTTTTTAGAAAATCTCCTGTGGAAAAAAGCTCGTTAATTTTCCCGTTAAGGGTGTCATAAGAAACGTTATCCAAGTCCCTAGCCCATAATAACAAATCGCGCAACGTTGACTGCAATGTTTCTCTTTGTTTCACAGCACACATGGTAAGTGCAGCAAAAGCTCGGTCAGCATGTATCAAGTGACGAGGAGCCTCATATTGTTTTACTTCCTCATTAAGTTCAATATCTGTATAACCAGGGCTAAAATTATACAATTTCTGCGTTTCCAGATATCTTATTGCATTCCATTCAGAATTATCTAAATGTTGAAAATCATTAAGTAATTTCAGGTGTTCGGGAGAAGTTTTTGGCACGCTTGGCTCTTTAAGTTTAGTTTCTATATCAAATGTGAACGGTTTTTGGGGGACACTATCAGGAGGTAGTTCCAACGAATCATTGTAAAGATTTTGGCTAACGCCAGACAAAATAGAAATAGCGTCATCATTATCAGAATAGTTGTCATTTGGAGTACTTACGGTTTGTTCATCCTTTCTCATTATTTGTTGACGGAGGTTTCGTATTTCTTTTGAAAGTTTACGAACCTTACGATAAGAACGTCGCTTTCTACGCCCTCCCTTCTTTTTATGGCGATTACGTTCATGACTCGAAGATTTAGAGTCACTTGATGACGACGATGAGCTGCTGCTAGATGAGGATGAACTATTACTATCCTTCCTGTGACGCTGCTGCTTTTTATTTAGACCAGAGGGCCCTGGAACTGGTTCCATGGCTCTTTTCTCGGGTGAGTTAATTTCATTGACATCCATGCTAAAAATCTAAAATTATTAAGCCAACAAAAAATAAAAAATTTTAAAGGTAGGGTAGGTTATTAAAAATAAAAACGAACGAACGATCGTTAAAGGTTTTACCAGTTTTAGTAATTATAAACCAACTTATAAACAACTGAAAATAAAAAGTATTACTTTTACGATTTTACACTTCTGTAAAATAATGTTGTTTTAAAACCATTGGACATGAAATATTTATAGAAACACGTTACTTACGTGATAGCTTTTATACAAATCAAAGGTCCGTATTCGGTCCGTTTATTTGAAATGTTGCTCGACGTGAAGGAATATCCTTAAAGCACGTCTGCTCACGGCGGGAAACAAGACGCCAATGACTTACAAAAGGGCGAAACGTCTTAACATCGACTATCACCACTGCCTAGAGGTGGTGGTGGTAGAAAGGGATAGCAATAGGGGTAGAAAGAGATAGATATACAAAGGGCGGGAAATGTAGTGCCTATCTCAATCAAATAAGCTTCGAATAACGGTCAAGTCAAATTAATAAGTAATTAATAATGAGTCTCCGAAATGCAACAGTTAACTCGCAATGTTTGTTCGGGTGGAATCATGCAGATTTTTTTGTGTTTGTTATTTTTAGGACAAGGTACGAAGTTTGCAAGGTCAGCAAATACTTTTTATTTTAATTTTAATCTATTAAGTATCTTACCCAAGCAATGTTGTTCACATTTGGCCAAACTGTGAAAGTTATTTTTATTTCCCTTGCAACCAGAATATGAGAAGTTGAAGCATTTATCTAGTTGTACATCATAGTAGTATCTGGAAATATATTTTTATGAACGCACGTAGCCACATATTTGATGCAGCTGATGTATCTAGTGAAACACTGTATCAGCATAGTAAATAAGTGATAATCAACTTTAGTTGCTTAGAAGATACCTAGTTAAAATTAAAAAACGCAGGCACAGTGTATTTATTACACCCACCTTGTTTTGTGTTTATTGCACTTTCCTATATACGGTTGCAATTGACACCGGTAGTCCCAGTTCGTGTTGTTCTTATCTGAAAATTATTAGTTCCCTGAAAATTCTCGTACAATTACTGACAGGTAATAAATAGGTACCCTTTGACTATGGATCTAATAGGTACCAATCATTGTGAAAATTTGGAAAATCAGTCATTAGTTCAAAAATTTCTACCTTAGTAAATTGTTCTCTCCCTATAAAGTCCACAGCATTAAGTACCTACTTATTTACTGGTATAAGTTTATTAGACCAACAAATCTTACTATTTTTGCGGAGGCCAAATTAATACCAGTAGATACCCTATTTAAAATGTTAATAGACTAAGAAATAATCTTACTTTTACTACTCCTTCTACGCACTAAATTCGAGACATTTTGCGGAGTAGTCGGATTCTCACTCGGCTTGGTAATTTCATTTATTTCCTCTAGCTCTACATTCGACAATGTATCATCAAACACGGCAGACATGATTTTTTCAACAGATTCATCTATATTGTTATTGGAATCTATATGTTCCTCTGTCGCAGATAATCTTGAAATTTCTCCTTTAAAAATACTTGGTTTTGGTGTGGTGGGTAGCTTTTTCACACTGGTCGTCGTAGAGTTTGTATCTAAACAATGTATCTCCCCAAATAACAACACAAAAGCGAAAAATACAACCTGAACCATTGCAAATGTATAGGCATTACTACAGGAAAATAAAACAAAATACTGCGATGAATAAAATGTTTTATATTACACTAATAAAACATATTGAAATAGAAAAAGCGATTTATTTGGAGGCGAACATTATATACCTACCTAGTCTAATGCTTTACATAGTCCCGGGTGAAAGCCGTGATGTGTCCTAAAAATATGGATTGATTTGAACGTTTACGACACAAATTAGATATAAGTAATATCTACAGGGCAGAAGATGTACTGGCTAGCACAACGTTGAAGTCGGACGATCTAAATTTGGATAAATTAATAATATGATAGAAAGAAAGAAGGAGAAAATCGTTATATACCTACTTTATTAGATAGAAAAATATATAATCTTACGAAAACATATTCGGGTTACCACCATTTTGCGCCGGTACAGATTACATTGCATTCGTCTTTTGTGTAGAATCTATTTTTATTTCCGTGACATCCTGTGTATATGAATAGTTTACATGATTTTGACTTTAAATCATAGTAATATCTGGAATTGATAGAGGTATTGAATTTAATACACGAGCGAGACAGCTTGGAAGTATTCCTTGACCTTCTTTGTAGTCCAAGTAAACTAAGCCACTAAGTAATAAAACTAATTAACTTATCAGTTAGGTACATATTAGAGAAGTCGTTACTCTTCACTTCCCCTTAAAAATCTGACAGAATCCAGGCAAGATTTAGGTTGGATTCATCGCTTTTTGGCCAGTCATATTCCGAGGATTAGGTTCAAACGTAATATTTATGCTGTATTTTAAAAAATTGGGGAGCTTTATGGAGACCCTTTAGTGACGTTTGGCATCAAGGCTAGATGTAAAAGGTCAGGGAAAGGGAATGCAGCTGAAATATTCTAGGGAATATTAATATTAATGAATTTATTTCATGTAGGTACAGATTTTAATGTTGCAAAATTGTCACTTAGCTCGTGCCTCGGAAAGCACGAAAAACCGTTGGTCCTGCGCCTGATCTCCGGTCTTGTCGGCATTCCGTCCCATCGGACTATGAGAGTAACGGAATAGAGAGTGCATCTGTGTTTGCGCACACACTTGTGCACTATAATATCTCCTGCGTACCTGGCCAATCTCCGTAGAGATTGGTCGCCTTGACCGAAATACAGTCGGAGATCATCATCATTCTAGTGAAACCCTGCATCTACACATGGAAAAACAGGTTTTTTTAAAGTGACGACGATCCCTTCTGTCACCTTATTACTTAATCCTTGTTCACACATTACAAAGTGCTCGTTCAAATGTTCAGTGCAGGTACGAAGTACGCTTTTACCTACACACTGTTGGGTCCCCTAAATGGGGTTAGCAGAAATGCAGTATCATAAAAGGGATCCCACAGTTACGTTTAACATAGCAAGGACAGGTGTAAATGATGAGTGACCAGATGATCTCGTCTGAGGTAATGCCCAAACTGCTTAGTCGACTCTTACGACATGCATGGAAGGAGATGCAGCTGATGTACCTATTCTAGTGAAGCCCCGTAACAGCACAAGCGCGTATTACGCTGTTAATTATGTTGATTTTATTTCACACTTCGCACGTGCACTTTACACCTTCGCAATGTATAAATAAGTCTGTTGGTAACAACCTCTCATAGGAATGTGTATTTACCTTAGACGGCTTGCGTGACGATGGCGAGTCCGCTTGCATAAACCTTTATCTCGATCAAGTGTACATAGTAACGGTGGAATAAATTCGTCGTGTATAGTTATCGTACTATAACTTCTATGAAACCGAAAAAATTGATTATATGTTCGCATTTGCTTAATTTAGTAGGTAAGCGTGGTGCAATTAAAATTTGACGCAGATAGGTAAGTAAGTATTTCTTTTTACCTATATTTTCATGCATAACATGATAAAAAAAACTAACGCCAATGTGAGTGTGTTCTTACAGTCGCAATAGGGTATATGCATGATTTTTTTTTATTTCATTTTTAGATTCCACGAGAAAAATGAATGCCTTGGAACGGCATACGAGTATCTAAGTTTAGGTAACCGTTTTGGATTTACAGCTATTCAAAAATATGAGCCAGCAAAATTTTTTTGAAACGCTCCGTTTGCTCCATACTAAATGGCACAGACTTTGACGTCATAGTACACAACAGTCTCAAATTAGTATTGGAAAAAATGCAATATGATTCTATAAACGTAATATAACATTTTTGTGTATAGTTGTCAATAAAAATTGTTTATTAATAGGTATAGATATTAATAAAGTATTTATTAAATTAATGAGATAATTCAAAATATGGGTAAAATTGTATGTTTTACTCCTTTTAAGTTGTAATTTTTTTTCTTTAAATTTTTTAAATTTTTAAACACCTGTAACTTTGGTATTTATTAACTAAACGATTGATGTTATTTTTGCACTATTCGGTTTGTATTTGTAATATCTTTCGAATAATACTGGAAAAATATATTTAAAAATCTGTTTTCCTGTCAGACGCATATTCCCTATACGAAACCGACAGGACACAGAACTCTCGTGTTACCTACTACTTATGATACTAGTAATTGATTACTTAAAGCAAGGGCCATGAATTTCCTTAATGGGTATAAAAAATGTTATGATTAAATAACTTGGACCTTTGACTAGCTTTATTTATAGTAAAGTTCATATCTTAAAACTCATTCCTTTGCAGATTCTCTTCGTAGTCCGTAGCACTACTACGAACTACGAAGCTACTACAATGTATTATTTGGACCTTTGATATTACCGCAAACAGCATTTTTGTATCTAAGAACTTTCCTGCAAAAATTTTTAGGTTTGTTTTCAAATCAGAATCATGGTCTGAAGTCAGTATATCAATTGCCTGGCTATCTCTTTCACCCTCAGTACACGCGGTTATACGCCCGATAATAAAAACATATGAATTTTATCAATAAATTATATTATTTTAATTTGTTTTACGGACTCAAACAGAATGGCCTAAGAATTGTGCTTTTTTTCATCCGATTCGGAATCCGATTCTACACTATACTCATCGCCGCAGACCTGCCGACACTTCGCTGTGGAATCAAATCTGTTCATATTACCTCCGCAGCCTTGGTATATGAACATTCTACATTCCTGGCTGTCTACATCGTAATAGAATCTGAAAAAATTAGAAATAGGCGAGTTTAGTTACTTTAGGCGTTAAAGCAGTTATAGTACGAGTAGTCGCAATACCTCGCTGCACGCTGGACCATAGAATGATGTATGACACTATAGAATCATCATCATTTAACTTTACAGATATTGATAGTCTACCTATACATACTTACCTATCTAACACATAGGAAAATATTAGAAGAAAAACGTGCTTATCGCTAAGATAGATTTCTTCCAGCAAACGAATTGTACTATAATGATTGAGAAAACCATTTTGCTGCAAGTGGGCTTATTCCTGTCTCCATCAAGTTATTCGTTTACAACTTACCTGAGAGCCTCCTCGGCGGAACATTCATAGTGTTCGAATCCCCTCATTGGCTGGAAGTAGCAGTAGATTGGTCGATATTTGTAACCGGGCGTTATTTCACTCGACACTTAAATTAGTAAAACATTTTAATATTAGGGTAAGGTAATAAATAGGTAAGGGAAAGAATTCTTATATTGAATGAAGGCGTTACTATTCAAAAGTTCTCACATAACTGGTGTTCTATATAGTCACCGGGCCAGGCCTACACCCCCATTGACCTTCGAATCTGAGGACTTATGATTGCAATCACAGGCAATCACTCGCAAAGAGAAACCAGGCCATAGCTTCTGCTCCAAGACCATTTATGTAGATTAAGATACTTATAATAAGAGAAAGAATGAACCATTTTATTAATGATTTAGTTTTCTAAACCAGCCTTATTTTGTGCCAACATAGGTACCTAACTAATAAAACAATTATTGTAAGAACAGTATTTCCACCTGTAGAGAACCTAAACCTACATATAGCTCACTAATGAGTACCTAATACTTCTGTAGATAGGTTTTGTATACTAGGATATTTATAATAGCATTTGTCTTAACATTGCCTATTTTGTAACATCCTGTATAAATCGAAAACAAATATCAATCTACACAGATAATGTCAACAGCATAGGATCGTCGCATAGTTTCCATCATACAAACACAACCCTTTAATGTCCAGTAATCCAAAAAACATTACCTGCCTTTTATTCCAACATCTTTGAAAAGGCGACCATTTGATAGTTCGTGGTTAAATAAAGCCGTAACATAAATGATCCCATGTAGATAGCAGAAAACCGAAATACTTCCTTCAGCGCCCATCGAGTCGCGACACTCCGAAATTGCAATTCGAAGGTGAAAAATTAATAATTACACGGTGACTTCACATGGTTGTTAAACTTGCTGTAGGTATTGCTATTGATCGAAAACAGCTGATAGCTGATAATGGCATTTCAGATTTACATACAAATTCCTAGCTGGCATTGCCGCACTGGGGAACTGGGGCCGAATGCCGAAAGCGGGCCGAATTGTGCCAAAGGGAAGCGAATGAGATTACCCCTAACGACGCACTATTCAGGCCGTTTGGTCGCATTCTCGCCGCGTGTTCGACACTGATAGACTGTGCCACTAAGCCCCTAAGTGCATACTCCAACTAGACTAGGTATGCAGGCATATAGACTAAAGCACCCCGTGTGGTATGTAGATAGATTATGTAGATAGATAGGTACTTTGCGTAGGTATATACAGCTGGTTCCTCGCCACTACGTATGTGAACATGATCGTGAAGATGACCTATGTATCTTTTAATAATAAGTAACAGATATAAGCACGCACTCGCGGTAAACGACTTTGTATAGGCATTTGGATATATAAATTACCAAAGCTTAATGTATAAGAGACCCCCACACTAGCATCTTCTGAGCGTCTTTTGAGCGTCGGCGTCGAGCCAGCGTCAGCGCGGCGTCGACGCAACGTCAACAAGACGTCGGCGCTGAGTTGAAGCCGAACGCACAGAACGCTGTAATTACTAATTACGCAGCGCAAACGTCGCGTCGTTTTATTATATGGCAGAAAACGCGGCGCTGGCGTTCAGTCGACGCAACGCTCACGTAGCGTAATTACAGCGTTCGGCTCCTACTCAGCGTCGACGCCGCCGCGCTGACGCTCGCCCGACGCCGACGTTGAAAAGACGCTCAGAAGACGCTAGTGTGGGAGGGGCATCGATTTAGAAATCGATGGGGAGGGGCTAACAGAACGAAGGAAGCCGAGGTGACCAAAGCAAGTAGACAAAGAGCATATGCTCTTAGTCTACTTGCTTTTGTCACCTCGGCTTTTTTCTAGCTTTTTTATCAACTGAAATGTAGGTATAGGCCTAACCTACTAGGTACTCTAATAAAATACATACTTTTTTTTCGGATTCTTCAGTGCAACGAAACATTTACATTGACATAGTATTTGGTCGTTCCGTCGCGTATGGTCAAATTAGCAAACGGTCAAATTCATAAAAATCGCAGGTACGTACAAAAGGGTACGTACGTACCTACTCTATACATCAAATACAGTATGTTTATGCAAAAAAAATGCTGGGAAACGATGTACTTAATTTTTTTTTTTAATTATTACTTGATCGGGCGAAATTTATAGTCTCCAGTGTTTTTTAGTTTTTTTATAGACAGATATTAATTATTTCTCGTGAAAAATCTTGCTACGCGCGTCTATGTGCATTTTTGCAGGAAAACACAGTCTATTTACTCAACTTTGGACCCTAATATTAGGAACCAGACACTTCCCGGGCATTCTTCCATGGAGAAAAATTATGGTAATTATGAGAACCCAAGTAACAAACATTTTAATATACATTAAAAATCTTAGGTGAAAATAGCGGCTATGATCAAGTGGTATATGGATTCTCCAATAACCCATAAACAACTCAAATAGAACCAACTGGAGAAAAATTGCAACCTATTTTTGATTCCTAATGGGTTCGATAGAGGTTCTTAGGATCACTATGGGTGATAATTAGAACACGGGGTGCAAATTGTCTCTAGCGAACAAATAATTGAATGATGTTCGTTCAGTTCATTCTTGGTAAGTGATTTTAAGCGACCGTATTCTGTTTTTGACTAAACGTTCTACATTTTAATATTGACGACGCAAAAATTCATTTTGCGGTGTTGTATTATCATATAGTCTTCTTTCATATTTAATTGTAGCTCAAAACCCTTGCGAATGTTTTTTTACTGTAAAACTATTGTTATTTCTTTATAGATTTTTGTGCGTCTTCGATTTGCATAAGTTTAGTTGAAAAATAATATGAAAGCTAACAAAACTTATAACCCAACTTTTTACAAACTATTTAAAAAGCGAAGTTTAATAATGGCAGACTAATTATATTGTCAAATTACATCAGTTGCAACTACAAAAACCAAAAACTCCGTGATATTGCTTTAATGTAATAAAATTGTAATGAATAAAGACCACTTTTAAGAACTCCATCTTTAAAACATGGCGATGAAGTAAGACTCATAAAAGTTCTTAAATTTACCTATTTAGAGGTGAGAGTGCTTAAAATCAGCCATTCGCCACCTTTGAGTGAAAAATCGGTACATGATATAGCGCACAAGTATTTTTAGAACTTTTAGTTTGAAACCGATGTACATAACTTCCCAGTGCCCCCCGATTCAAACTTATTTATGCATTGGAGTGGCATAACAATGTAAATTAGAAGTTAGGGTTACAATAATTGTATGTTCCAAAAAGGCTATAGTATGGTCCGTTTTGTTGCTACATGTTATATAATACTTCAATATACTACCCATTTCGAACTACAAGTGCTAAATCGGAGAATGTTATTACTAATATCTAAAGGTGTCTTAAAAGTGATTTTTAAACCCTGTTTACTTTAATTAGTACTATATTAGTAACAAATAAAGCCTCTATGCTGCTATAAGTAGGAATTTCGACCTCGATCGAGTTATGCCACCCTAAGAAATATAATGGATAACTAAAACTTTCATAAGCAACTACGGGTGATAGAAAGAACTTATATAAAACTTTGAGATGTATTTTCAGCTGGAAGTTTTACCTGACACTGATATAATACTTATTTCTAGCTTGTTTAAAATAAGTTGCAAAATTCACTTATGTGCTAGTTGGGAAGATTCCGTAGTATTCGGGAACGTTCATGACAAAAAACACTATGTATAATTTAATTGATAACAAAACATAAGTAGGTATCGGCAATCTGGTATTGTATACAATAACTGGGCAATGTATAAAATAACCTTAAACGTGTAGGTAACGTATGAAATATTATTTCATTTATACTTTGCCTAGGTACCTATTATACCTATACAATACCGAATTCGCAGCCGGTAATGTATGTAAAAGACGAGCTTAGAAGACATTTAGAAAATATCGTCGTCGTGGTCGTCTTTAGTTTAGTTAGTTAGTTTAACAAAAATTCTTTTTTCTCGTTATTATTTTAACAGATCTAACATAACCTAACCTAATTAATTAAGCAGACAAAGTGATAGAAGTTTAGTTATTTCTAAAGCCCTTCTTTACTCGAACTAGCGCAAAACTGCGTTTTGGAATGACGTTTCCTTATAAACCATGGTATTAAGCTATAAACCTGGTACTATCTTTAGTCGTCGTTTTGGAATAAGGCCCCTATAATTTGGATAGTAATGCATACATTCTTAGAGCTACATGTGAAGTAAAATATTCGACCAATTGCGATCTTGACTGTTTTCAAATTTGACCGTTTGCGATTTAACTGTTTGCGATAAAAAAAAATATGCAAATATGACCATTTGCAATATGGACCAATCGCTATTTTGACCGAATGCAATTTTGACGATTTTTCAGTTACTTGACCGTCTGCGAATTTGACCATACGCGAGGGAACCGTTCGATAGATTATAGTTGTATTATAACAAAAGGAGGTACCTACCTACAGGTTGCAATGTAACGAAATGCGATTTGGTCCAATAATAGCGAATTGGCAGTTGGACATTTTGCGACTTGTGCTTAATGTGCCAAAGCGTTGGTCCATTATTTCATAGTCCAGTAAGTCTAAATTGTACTATTATATTCCAGTCAAAATTAGCTACCGAAACATTGTAGATGCACTGTAAAGGCAATAATAACTTTACGCTGGATTCGTTCTTTAGCTGAATATAATGATAGAATCAAAGGCATGCGGTTATGTTAAATCTCGTAGGTACAAGAACTTAATCAGTAGAAGGAAAGGTGTTGCATTGTTGTACAAAATCAAACCAAATTAAACAAATATAGGATTATATTCAGTGAAACATTCAATTCAAATTCAACATTACAAACAATGGAACAGCATCCATGTTTGCAGCAGATGTATACAGTTTCCATTCCGGGTTGCGTTCCCTACAAGATGGTTCCGTATGATATCAACTATAGACACTATAATCCTATTTGCCATATTTTCGGCGTCGTATTTCTAAGCCATTATGTTTCTAAGTTTCTCTTGAAATACCTCAAACCATGTTAATGAAAACTGTGCAACCAACACTCTTGTTAAAAAAGTTGATACATATTTATTTATTCATCATCGCCTAAAGCTGCACGCGACATTTTGGACTGGGCACACGTTGTAAACAAGAAAAGGGGATAACGGTATCTTACTAAAAATGTCTTAAAACGTCTAAGGCATCTTTACGAAAACTTATTGTATTTTTCTTAATTTATTACATCATATATATACATAATTTCGACATAATCATTTATTAATAACGTAACATTTGTCTGGCAGGTCAGGTAAAAAATTAAATAGTAACATTATACATGTTTTCGACAGGGCTTTTATAGCCGGGACAATGTGATAAGGGTCTCACCACATATAGATTCTGATAAGCATAAATCTAAAGTTCATGCCTTACGTAAGCATTCGCGTGACACGAGCCAAATGTACGAAATATTTCTTCAATGTACAAACTAGCTTCACGAACCGCATGGTCGACATTAGCAGATTCCGTGTCGATATATGTGGTGAGGCCCTTAGTTACTACCATGTATGTGCAAATAAAATGATGTACAGTAGCAGTTAGCGGTTCAGCGGACCTTCAAACTCCAACGATATTGATCACGTAAGCAGAAGTGCCCACCTCAATTTGGCAATTCGACAACAATTAAACCGTTTTTTTTTCTATACATAATTAAATTTTATGCAATATAAAAATTATAAACACTAATTTTATTTAAGAAAGAAAACAATATTCAACACATGATGTTGTGGTTCTCCCAATGTATGTGCATTAGCTATGTACACGCTGCGGTTAATGTATTAACTAAAGTATTCAATCAAACGAGGAAAAAACATTTTATTAAGAAGGATTCGTTAAACCTCATCGTTACTGAGACTGCTTTCTCACAAAAAGCTTTCCCGTACAATAAAGGGGGTTAACTACATTTAAACACCGCACACCGGCTTCTACATTATTCTAGGTCGCCTAATTTATTAGTTTTGCGAGGAAAAGCGAGCGAGAATACTCGCGTCTAACTGCCCCTTAATGGCCTATTCAACAAGAGTGACAGAAAACTATGGATACAAGTATTGCAAGTGCCTTAAATACAATATAAAAGCTACACAGTTCGGTTACATAAAGCTTTCGTCGACCGTTCAATAATAATTATTTGTGGTGAATATAAAAAATAGCTTGCTTTTTACAGTAGCCCACCTCGTTTGAGGGCTATTAACCTTTTATACGATCAATTTATTTTGAACATTACACTAGTAGCTTGAGCCAATTACAACAATTCCATTAATGTTATTTGTAAAGTTCTAAGGCTGCGGACACGAAATCAGTGACGGTCGAGCGATAGCGGAGCGGCGGCGATGACAAGTATCTTGATCTCCCCGCTCAGCCTCCGCCCGTTTCATGAGAATCACTATCTATGTTGTATGCATCGCCTCCGCTCCGCAATCGCGTCGCCACGAAATCGTTGGGCCGTCGCTGTTTTCGCGCCCGCAGGCTTTAGGTGACAGTGAAAGCACATTTACTTTATCATAAACGTAGTAAGCAAACACAGACAAATTCGACTATAAGTATAAAATATTCTATAAACATGATAAATTAGTGTTTAATAAAACCTCGTATCTAAATATAGGCTATTCTGTTTTTAAAACTGCCTCAATCTTGTCGAATCACCATATTAATCTGATTGGTCAAACAATGTGTTTTTTCTGATGTATCAATACGCGGTATGTACCTAAAAAGGAAAATTGGCACAGCCTCATAAGTTAATTGACTTTTTTCATAAACAGCATGAAAACAGTTGAATTACAGAAAGGATAAAATTCAAAAGTGATCATAAAAACACATCGATATATTATAAACGTACATCGTTTGACCAAACAGTTAAAACATAAATAATAATAAATAAATAGACAATAATTTTTAAATCAGATACAATCCTAAATACAGGGGGGGGCACAATACAATTTCAACACTGAAAATGCTAGACAAAACGACACACAACTGCCACTGAAATAGATTGGTAATAAAATAGAGTTGAACCTCATCTGTCATCCTTTTCTAGCACTTGGAAATTACGTGTTTTTAGCTCTAACCTTTGACGTTTCTGACTGATAGAAAGGACAGAGCAATTAAAAATATGATTCCTAGCCGACTGATGTGGTCCTTTGCATTCATCTGCAAGCACAAGTCCTAATACAGAAAATGTCCCACACACTATAGTCAAATATAGGAACGTTAAAAAAAATAATTTCAATGCCCATTTAAAGCTATATTAAGTAGTCAATTATTAAAATCCTTGCATGCATAAAAATTGGGGTAATATACAATGATTATATATATTTGATTATATATATTTATATTTGAATTATTAGCAAGTTATTCTAACATTTATAGACTTGTGGGCACATAAAATATTTCCAGACATTCACGGACATAGTATGCTGAACATTTTAAGATTTGAACTCTGCACGTCAAAAGGATGATTTGAAAAATGAAACATGAGCGAAAAAACATACATACAGTGGCAGAGAGAAATAAAAAGTATGATAGATGAACGAACATAGATACATATTATCATAAATTCATCTAGCTGGCTATCTACAGTGTCGTCTACAGAATAAGCTATACAAATCATTATGGTGTTCGCAGTGTAAAATGGGTTCTATGAGTAGATAAGGCTAGTATATTTTATTAGTACGAAAATACTTCCGCGCGATACAAATATTACACGACGCACATTATAATAACATAATTTATATCTAACAACTAATGAAATTCATGACAAAATAAAAATCGAATACCTATTTTGAACCATATGTAATAGATGACGCTAACCTCTCACTTGTCTAATACATCGCTAGAATTTAAAAGTCACAATACGAGTATTTTAGTTCTGCAGCGATATACAGTATAACATATCGTACCATAGCGTGGGCGTACGAGGTTAGTCAATAAATAATGTTAAGTAGTTTTAATGGTGTAGTAGTACAAATTAACGCCATCTATCGGTAGTGGCGCGCATTAGAACGCGGACTGGATGCGGGTGATCGTTGCGAGTTGGGTATCGCGGTCGACCAGCGGGGTGTTTTCGTCAAGTGGACCGGGCGCGGGATCGATGCTCAGTTGTATATTTTGATCGCCTTCTCTAGATAGTTGACGCGGGACCGTTTCGGTGTTTTGTTGAAGTGCTCCAAAGCGAGCCACGGCCGGCCCGTCGCGTCTGGAAGCGACATATCTATATTAAATTTTAGCACATATTCTATTGGGAATTGCAACAATGTTAGTTTAAATGTGCTGTCTTTGTTGCGTGATAATTTATGCACGTAATACACTGGTGTAATACTCACTTGCATTACTACTCGGCCTAAAGTCGAATATATTTACTACCGCATCTTCACTTATGTAGTTAGGTCTGCCATTTGTCACTATAGCAAAATTGTACTGTAACAAAGAAAATAATCATCTTACTGTAAACCTATTAAGATCTTTTGCTAAAGGTTGGCGCATTGTATAGTTAAAAAAATACCATGTGATGTAGTCCCTCAACCGAAATTTCAATATCACATTATTACATAAAAATAACATAGATAAATAGACAAGTGGCCGAAGACAAAGAGACCTTCTCCCACTCTAAGTCGAGTATTTACTGTCGAGAACTGTATGTCGAGTTTCTTTTGCAGACGGTCCTTGACCGCCTGGAAGGGCTCGTTGTTTTTGACGCGCGTAGAACGGAATAAGCCCTAGGAAACTTGAAGTACAAAGCATACTTTCTCCCACTCCTTATCGGATATCTCCAGTTTTGCTGGTAAGTCCCTATAGAAACTCGAAGTACAGAGCTAGCTTACCTTCTCCCACTCCTTGTCGGGTATGTCGAGTTTCTTCTGCAGACGGTCCTTGACCGCCTGGAAGGGCTCGTTGTGCTTGACGCGTGTATAGAACGGAATGCCGAACGTCGCGTACACTTGCTTGTGGAAGTGCGCGCACGGCACCAGCGCCTCGTCCTCCTGCGATGCATAGATTGTACGTGATAGATAATGTCTCAATTAAACGAACAAACATTAAACAACGTTAGAGGTTGAGCACGATACGGGAGGAGCCAGAAAAGCTACGCCTGAAATATGTCTAATTACTTCACATCGCAAAGCGCATCTACAACAGTTTAGCTGTAAACTTTAGAATTGAAGGTCTGGTCTACTAAATATACGAGGTGTTTTCAAATTTCACGGGCAACGTACTTTCGATTATCGATTTTTTTTTTTGTTTTGTTATGTTGGTACACTCTTCCCGAACATCTGTACCAAGTTTCAAGTGTATAGCATTTTTTGTTTGGTTGTGAGAAGCGTAAAGGTTATAAGTGTTTTGCGTGCTCGGCGATTTCTTGCTATCGAAAAATATGGATCAAAGGATTTGCATCAAATTTTGTGTAAAAAATAAAATAAAGTGCTCCGAAACAAAGTCAACGACGACGCAGATTTACTCAAAAGGGTCATAACTGGTGACGAATCATGGGTATATGGTTATGATATCGAAACCAAAGTCCAATCGTCCCAATGGAAGAGCCCAGATGAGCCAAGACCGAAAAAAGCGCGCCCAGTTCGATCAAATGTCAAAGTTTTGCTCACTGTTTTCTTCGATTACAATGGCGTGGTGCATCAGGAGTTCTTACCATATGGTCGTACGGTCAATAAACAGTATTATATTGAAGTTATGCGCCGTTTGCGAAAAGCAATACGAAGAAAACGTCCAGAATTGTGGAAAAACAATTCATGGCTTTTGCATCACGATAATGCCCCTGCTCACTCATCTTTGCTTGTGAGAGATTTTTTGGCCAAAAACAACACCACAATCATGTCTCAGCCTTTTTCTTGTTCCCAAAACTAAAGAGACCTATGATTGGAAAAAAAAAGTGTATTGTATCTGAGGGGGATTACTTTGAAGGGGACAACATAAATATTGATAAATAAATAAATATTTTTTCTTAAAAATACAAAGTCACCTTATTTTTTTAACACACCTCGTATATTATAGGGCTATTACGTAACTTACAGTAGTATGGCCGAAGCAATGCAATCGCGAAAATTCTAAGTGTGCGTACCGAGTCGGTACTACCGACATATTCACATTAGTTCGGCGTTGCTACTGCAAGTTACATAATAGCCCTGCCGCCCCCTGATTACGTAAAAGCAATAGCAAAGCCAAAGCCGCGCGATCGCGATAATATCGAGTGTGTGTGCGTGCGCGCAACGAGTGCTCGGCGTCCTCCCGCGCCCCGCACAAGCACACACACACTCAATTTCTATTGCATTACTTAAATGCAATTGCTTTTACGTAATCAGGGGGCCGATCTGTTTTGCTATCTCCCTGTATAAGTTATTATCCGCATCTCACTGTAATTTACCTGCAAGTGCAGTTCATCCCGGGGCACTTCCTCTATCCGGTAGAGCCGCGGCGGGGAGATAGTGACCTGGTCCAGCGTCAGCTCGGGATCGGGACCAGGCAGCACCTTGTGACAGGATACCTCCACGATCCTTAACCTGGAGAGGAGAGGCGATTTTATAATAGCTCTCCAACCATATTTCGGAGACTGGCATGGGACAGAGCCGACACGGCTGACCTCAATAATATCAGTAGGTATAGACAGTTTTAAGTTTTAATCAAAGAATAGCGATTCTACGTCATAATAATGACTATTTAAGCCTTAACAAGACTAAATACACAAGTGCTAACTATGTAAGTATAATTAATATTGAAAGTTAAAATACATACCGCCCTGAGCCTTCAGGACTCATTTCAACAACCTTAGCTGCCTCATCTAATAAATCTGCTACTTTGCCACCTTTATTTGGATATAAAATTAATTCCTTATCTTCTTTATAATTTGGACCAACCTGGAAAGAAAAAAACACTTTATTATTACAATTTAAGTTCTATAAATCTTCAGGGTGGGTAATCTTAAGCATAATAGAAAGTACATACCCATAAACATTTGAACTGTTTTTTGTTATCCAATTCATTGACTTTAATAGATAAAATCTGATAAAACAACTTTTTCGGGCACTTTGGTTTGCAGTACACTAATAAATCCTTAAGTATTCCGTCGTAAGAGTATCTGAGCGGGAGTCCTGGACTGTCTTTGTAGCTGGAAATATAAAAAAAAACAACAGTCAATAAACCGTATGTAACGAGATTGTTTATTGAATTGTTTAATTGATGCCGGTTTCGCACTGTCTCGTTTCGAACTCCCTGGGGTTTTCTGTATGGTCTGATGACCAGAGAAGTATTATGAAGAATTTGATTACTGAAAAGAATTCACTGTACTTACTTTTGACATTTAAAGAACTGTATTAAGTAAGGGTCGACGTTTAACCTCTGTCCCACAGCCTTTGCCATCTGATCGTACCGCATTTGCATTGATAACTCCATTGTGAACCTGTTGATATTAAAGGTACCTTAATATACCAAAGATAATATTTAAAGCAACATAAAGAAATAAGTAGTAATGTAACCTTCTTACGCTTATCACGATGGTTGGTTAGGACGGCCAAACATAATACTTTTCTGATAAATCTTAAATTCAAAATTACAAACGGGCTCTATAGCGAATATTGGTGTTAACGCGATTAGTGATGCCGGGTGGATCGTTGCCACGTGTAGTATTCGGGCGAAGACGATGTATTATCGGGGCACTATCGATAAACCGGCGCGTATGAAAGGGTTAATGTAGACAAGAACGTCGCATATGCCCGTACTCGATGATTTTAGCGCGCTAACGCGACACGAATTTTGGTCAGCCCCCGTACCAAAATTTGATGAGAGCGACATATCTTACATTTAAACGTCAAATTCACAGAGTTTATAACAACTAGACACGGTGTTATGTATTTTACATAGTCGTCGTCAGCCTATTGCAGTCCACTACTGGACGTAGGCCTCCCCCAGAGTACGCCACATGGCTCGATCTCCCGTCCAGTCACTACCAGCCGTCCTCTTTAAGTCATCGATCCATCTGGCCAGAGGTCGCCCAACGCTACGCTTGCCGAGGCGCGGTCTCCATTCGAGAACCCGCTTACTCCACCGTCCATCGGTTCTACGACAGATGTGGCCTGCCCACTGCCACTTCAGTCTGCTACATTTCGAGACTATGTCTGTCACTTTGGTCTTTTGCCGGATAATCTCGTTTTGGACTTTGTCCATTAGCGAGATTCCGAGCATTGACCTTTTCATAGGTCTCTGAGTGACATGCAATCGGTGAGCCAGTCCCACCGTCAGGTTCCACGTCTCGGCTCCGTAAGTCATGGCTGGTAGGACGCACTGATCGAACACCTTGGTCTTGAGGCATTGTGGCAAGGATGACTCAAAGATATGACGCAACTTCCCAAACGCTGCCCAACCAAGAGTGCACTCTTCTGGTGATTTCTCCCTCAAAGTTGTCTTTACCCAACTGCAATATTTGCCCAAGGTATACATTCTTCTGGACAACTTCTAGGGCTAGTTATTACACAGCTTTGTGAATTTGTCGCGTAAATGTGAGATATCTCGCTCTCACCAAGTTCATGCTACGGGTGCAGCTAATGTAGCCCCAACTTAAATCTAAATTTAATTTTAAATGACTTCTATTATACACAATTACACAACGTATTTTTGTGTTAGGAGAAGAAGCAAGACGTCATGTGTTCTAATTCGCAATTTAACGCATTCAGTGCCGGCGATCACGTATTTCCGTTATGGCTTTCTAAAGGTGCCGCCGACGCGTATTTGCGTCCTTACACTAGGCATTAAACTGACGCCATGCATAGAAAATCTGCCGACAACAAATGTGTTAAATGAAATCTAGATTTGCTGCTAAGGGGCCAAAGGGCGAGGCCACAACACTGCGTCGCATCGGCAAAACGACATCGCACCGTTATACGATGCGATAACGCCACACAAAAATTTCATCACATACGGCTCCGGACGAAATAACGCTAATCATCATATCAGTTTTTGTAGTACGGAAACAGTAACTGGAAGATCACGCGTCGTCGCATCGCAGATTTGTATATTACGGTAGCGAATCGGAAATTTCCACGACGCAACGCATGGTGTGGCCTCACCCTAAGCCTCTCTTCTCCTGCAAAACAAACAGCGCGCACTCACCCGGGATCGTTTGGCACGGTCTTGTCCACAAACTGCACCTCGACCTTGTAGAAGATGTACTTGAAGTAGTCCTGGCAGGTCGGCAGCTCGTCGTCGTGGCGGTTGTCGGCCCGCTCGAACACGATGATGTCGCCGTCCATCAGCTCGTCCAATACCTGGCCGCGTGCACACGACTCAACCCGAGCGGGCGCTCCGGGGAACGCCCGGCAGGCGGGCGGATTGCGTAGCTTGCATCGGCAGGACAAAACAATGCGATCGCGGTAATGGAGGCCGCTGACAGTGAGTTTGTCGCAAGAGGGGCTGGTTTTTAGTTTATCCCGAGCGTTGCCAGAAGGGCTGGGCTTTAGTTAAGTTTGTCCCGAAGGCAAGGGAAACTGTGTCCATACAACCATTGCCTTTTCAGAGGAACTGATGCTCCGAGATGTTTTTTATTTACTTTATCTCGATGGAAAGGCAAGAGACACTGTGTCCATACAGCCATTGTCTTTCTAGATGGGCTGGTGCGACATTTATTTTTTTAATTTTCTTTATCTCGGAGGTAAGGCAAGGAAAACTATGTCCATACAGCCATTGTCTTTAGTAGATTTTTATCTAAATTTATGATTGATTACAAAATCGACATTGAGGCACGCTTGTTATTATTTTAACAGTACAGTTATAGTCTTTTGTCGTGTACCTAAACTAACTTTGACTGCTATGCTTAAAAAAACTCTAGGGTAAAATGGCGTCAACTAGAGAGAGCAAGGTGGCCCTTATGCGAATGATTGATGTATGTGTGGCGTCCTCCTTCGCCTCCCACTCACTCCACACACTCACAATTTTTTAAAATCACATTGCTTCGTCTTTGCTTTTACAAGTTACGTAATTTCCCTACGGGTCGCCGGGATATGGGTATGCAATGGTGGCTGACTGACTAGCGACTGACTATACAAGCTTTGCAAGACGACTAGGGATCATGAGTTGATAAGGCGACATAGTTGTGCTAAATCATCAATCAATAATTTGTGAATAGATTAGCTTTGTATGTAGTATTGCATACAGTATTTGGACATTTTAAGCGAAAAATTAATATAGACCTATATACTCTCAACATTTAACATTGTTTTTCTGGTGCGAAAATTGAAGGTTCTCAAATATGAACAATAGAAAATACTAGGGATTATAATAATATTCAGCGATTTAGAGTTTACGTAATCCATTTTTAGCATTGTTCATCTTTATTGCATTTTAGTGAATGCAAGTTTATGAGGCCAGATGATAAGCTACTGTAACCCCTTTTTAAATTTTAGTTCAGTTGATGTACATTTGTGGCTATTCTGCTATTTTGAAAAGATCTGGTTTATTATCCCGAGAAATAAAAAATAAGGCACGGTAAATAAACAAGAAACAGAAGACCCAGCTTTGCTAGGAACATACATGCACCGAGGTTTGGCAATGACACTGCTTATGAGCTCCTTAGCACAAAATTGTAATTTTGAGGTGTCCTTGAACGAGCCAATAAGACCTAGCCGACCTCTCCTCGCAACCCACCACCTTTTGACGATATTGTTTTCGTACTAAAGTGGTAAGATAAGCTTGGTGTTTAGGTTGGTCTGTGGCTAGATGGCATGAAAGAGATTGTAATACACACAGAGAGTTTCCAATGGGGACTATTGTACGAGTATACTGCTTGAGTAGTCTAACGCCCTGTTCTTAAGCTAGTAGAAATAGAGATGGATATAATGAATTTGCATGAAGAAGCGGGTACATTCTATATATTCATGTCTAATCTCATAGATGACGTGTGTTGATGTAAATGCATTATGGAGTATGTGTGAATGGTTCCGTTTGCATTCGAATGTATTAGATGGCAATATGGAAATTCGAGCATACAATACGTGTCCGTCCGAAATAAAGCTTTAAGAGCGGATAAATATAGTCTTAAATTAAATAACTTTAAATTTTGAACCAAAGTTTCATTTGGGTCAGCATAATATTTAGTAAGCAATTTCGGCCCATCAGAAATACGGTCGGACACAAACATCAAAAGAGAGAAAAACACTGACTTAAACCACTGTGTCAGTGTGTATAAACCAACATATAAATGCAGCATAAGAAATTCGCTATACAAAGTGCCAGCTACGATCGCCAATAAACAAACAAAATATAATCTTGTATCTAAACCATTGCATGCCCATATACAACAAATTACTACATTGAAAGTGACAGAAGTAGTTTAGCCTACAAGCAGACATATCACGTAAAACATAGCAATAAGCTTTATATATTTGGTTTTAAAAAACACTGACTTATTTACATACCATACCTTTACCAGTCAGACATGGTAACTAAAAGTTATTAATATTTGAAGTTCAAAATATCAAGTTATTACTAAATATAAATGATTATTTTGAAATGTTATCTTCAGTATTAAAATCTTAGGTATGTTTGAAATTACTTAAAGTAAAAAATTACTTCATCAATGTTTTCAAATAAGTTAGAAATATTAAATACGAGATAAAACTGATTAATAATACCTTTTCAAGAGGATCATTGTAGTTGTTTATCTTTTCAACAAAGTCTGGTTTGATTTCTTCATATAATACAAGAGGAGTGTCTGGGGCGAAACCTGAAACAAGAATATTATGATACTCTTCTCGGAAGCCTGCAGCAAGCCTAGAAGGCCTTCTGGGAAAATCTGGATTGGTTGGAGTAGACAGGTAAGGTAAAATACGTACAATGGCCTCACTTATAGAGGCTAATGCGGGAAATGCCTACTTACTTACTTTAAAAATGTCTTTATTTCCAAAAAAATTACACAATATGATCACAAGTATGGAACACTATCGGAAATCATTGTTTTTTGCAGGCTAATCACTAGTCTATATAAAACATACAACAGAAAATAAATAATGAACATTACTGTGCACTAGGTAGGTATATTAAAGGAACAATAACACTATGATGGACATTATGTAAGGCTTAGAATGCGTACATGTTATTGGAATAATTAATTTGGTTTTATAACATGTATACATGTAGTCCATGAAATAGTTTAACAAAATTGTACACTTTTAATAAAATTAAAGTGAGTAAGATGCGAATTCGGTGAGTGAGACCGGCCAGGGCTTTCGCACGCCTACGTCATATGTACGATAGATAATAGTGATGTAGTAAGCGGTAGCGATTATACTTATCGGCATAAGATAAATTTAGTAGTCGGGTTCTTCCTATAGACGAAATCAGTTCGTTATTATGATTAGGGTTTGAATATAAATAAAACTTACGGTTTAGTTTTAAGATAAAATTTTTGAGTATGGGAAATTTAATTTCTGCATACAATTTTTGAAGATTTCTTTTAAACTTTATATTATATGCAATTTTGGCGGAAAATGCCTGATCAAACTAACTATTATACTTACTAAAAAAAATCAGAGCAGGCAAGTTCTTTGCTCATACATTGTAGAATCATAAAAGGTTGTGAGGTTTGTAACTAGATCATTCAAATCATTCATTGAGTCATTCATTTGGTCCTGTCAATCATTCAAGTGAATATTTTCGGTCAGACAAGTCAACATGTATTATTTGCATGTACTTATACATAATTATATGTAATATAAAATTATCAATAAAGAAAATGGAAAAAATTCTTCACCCGAGTGGGAATCGAACCCACAACCACTGCAAACCGTGCCAGCCGCTCTAACCACTGAGCTACCGGGTCAGTTACTCGGATGACGAATTTATAATTATATGTATGTAAATAAGATACAAACCTGCACGTTTATTCAGTATCGGTATTAAATCGGCAGGCTTGCTGGCAATAGGCAGGTAATGATGTCCACAATAATGTATGCGCTTCTGTTTCGGGTCGTAGTACTTGAAAAATAGCACCACATCATTCTCGCGATCGAAGTTGGGTAATGTACTGAACCCAGAGTCTGGTGGAAGCATCTCGAGGAATATGTTCCACGGGTTCATGTTTTCCGACACATCTGCTACTGTCTTGTGTTGGTCATTGACGATGTCTAGACAGGTTGGGCGGCAGGTCTGTAAAATAAAGAAAATTAATTAAGAAATAATATATACTTGTGTTTTTTTTATACAGCCCCACAGTGGCATGAAGTAGTTCAAAGCAGTTTTCAAACTTTATTTCATTTATACAAACACCATAATGCCTATTTAGGCCTGTGTTCATCAACTTTCGATCAATGTAATCACTCGGTTAGCAGATTTTAAAGGTGTTTTATGACAACTAATGTATAAGATTTATAATATTACACATGTGTAAAATTACTAACAAATAATAAATATTTATTAACAACATTATTCATATGAAAAAGCGTCAATAAACACCCTTTCAAAAACGTTAATCGGACATTTAGCTTAATCGAACGTTGATGAACATGGGCCTTAGGGTCGATTCATATCTGACGGAAGATGCGTCGAGCGTATCTCCAGGTACAGGCAAACGTACGCTCGACGCACTAACGTATCATTGGTTGAGTGTGAACGGTCGAGTGTTTTTCTATACATTTTGTCTGTTCTGGCGTTAATACGCGACGCATGTTCCGTCAGATATGAACATGCGGCGCGTATTATCGGTTTGGTTTTAATTCCATTAAAACCATTCATTCATTCAAAACCAGCAGATAAAACAGAACGTTGTGGGTACAAAAACAGTCAAACTTCATTCCCACTAACTATAAATTAACCACCATAAATTGTCATATTTAACTGCATAATTCAATTAAAACCATTCATTCATTCAAAATCAGTAGATAAGCAGAACTACCCGCAAAAAACTAACCACCGCACTCACCTGATTAGAACGCGCACTAAACGGCCACGGGCGCAAGTGCTTCGGGTTGTACTTGAAGTTCTCAGCGAGCATTTCCATCAGTTCAGCCACTGTAGCCTGCTTGCGCACTCTAAACACGCGGTAATGCGCTCTTTCGGGGTCGTATAGGTCGTTTCCTTGGTGACCGTCGAATGCCTCCTCCAACACTACATTCACGTTCATGTACAGATGGGCCTCGTTTCGTTCTTTGCGACGGATCTGGCAAAAACATTGTTTCGTTACAGTCCATGCTAATAGAAGTGGGTGTGGGATAAAAATCACGTGGCTAACATAAGCTTCCGTCATCATATTGTATTATTGTAATGTTTGTACAAACGATAGCTAGATCGTAGCAGTATACGTGAAACATGGTTACTAAAATCAGTATATGAGATAACATAATAGGTCACAACCAACTCTTATTGTTTCGTCAATGTTTCTTAATGCAAAGAGATAGCTGAATCTTAACGTCAAAATTACATCCATTTTATTTTCTTGTAGTGATAACATTGCAGTATGACTGCAACTTTACTTAAAAACACATTCAGCCAAATGACATGTAATAACAACATTGGCCAAAATTAGCTATCAATTTGGCTGAAAAATAGGCTACAAGTGAACAAGTTATTGTTAACACTTACAGTTTCAATTCTTTTTTCTTCAGCTAGACGTTCGCTAAGCTCCGTGGGTATGTCTGCATAAGTGACTTCTTGCAAAACGGTCTTCAGCTGTGAATCCCTGAAATCATAGTTTACATGAGCATAGATACAACTAGTGTATAAATGTAATGGCGCGGAATGCAGAGGTCGTGGGTTCGAGTCCCACTCGGGTGAGGAATTTCCTTATTAATAATTTGGGTGTAAAAAGACAATGTTGTACTTTTAATATCTCATATTCTTTGTAACATCATGATCATATTTTTCCATGGAAGCACCCCTGGGAAACCACGGGTTTACAAGATATTGAGGTCCAAAGTTACATTAATATTAGCTTTTTTTCTACATAAAGCCATCTGGAATCGGTTAACAAACATTTTTTCAAAGATACTATGTCAAAATGTTAGGTTTGTAGGTAAATTTGTACATCGCGTAACAAACGAATACATTGCTTGCAATAAAAGACATTTTTTTTTAATATTTTTTTTGTCGCTTCCCAGGGTTGGTTTCATAGAATAAAATGATCTTTACCTTACAAAGAATACGAGGTATTAAAAAAACAACGTTCTTTTTACACACTGTATATGTGTATCTTTTTATGAGATAATCTAGCATAGAAATGCGTGTATATGTGACTCTGTGACTATATTTTTATAATAATGCCTGTGCTGATGTGCTGATGCGGGGCTTCACTACAATCCTCTAGGTGCATCCTGATCTCCTTCAGGTGCATGTCAACTAAGAAATTCAGTGGTGTACTCTTAGGCGATGAGCTAGCAATTTCTCAGTGATCTTTTACATCTAACCACACTATGCCAAATGTTTGTGGTTTTGAAGTTCTCTTTGTATTTGAAGAGATAAGCACATGATACATTTTTAGTCGTCAACGTTCCCGAAAACTACGGAATCTCCTCATCATCACGATCATTTTTCTCCATGGAAGCATACCTGGGAAGTGTCTGATTCCCAAGATATTAGGGTTCAAAGTTGGGTAAATAGACTGCGTTTTTCTGCATAAATGTACATAGTCGCGCGTAGCAAGATTTTTTTTTACGAGAAATAATATCTGTCTATGAAAAAACTAGCATAAACATTGGACACTATAAATTTCGCCCGATCAAGTAATTAATTAATTACATCGTTTCCCAGCATTTTTTTTGGCATAAACTTACTTTATTTGATGTATAGAGTACGCACCCTTCGTTAAGGGTGGCAACGAAAAAACACCTGTATATATATTTATGTTTGTGTACAATAAAGAATAATAATAAATTCTGGTTACCACATTTTAGGGAACACAGCCGTGTGTATATGTATGTATGTGTTTATGAGCCAAATCCCTACCTTATGTACACCAACATGTAAGCATTAGTGCAATGCCGCACGGTCAGCGCCATATCCTCGTCGTGACCGCCGTAGTTGTACTCAATCGCCTCCTGTTTGGTGCAGCGGGATACTACGTCATCGTCGAATTTGCACCACTGAAAATAGAGAATTTTTTCATCTTTATCGTGTTGAATTTTAAAAACCTCACTATTTGTCTATTTTATCCAAGCAAAGCCTTTCCCCTGTTTTAGTAGTCTAGGCAGACAAAAACTGGATTAGAATAACATAGGCTATAATATTTTATGGTTAAGTTTAATTTGATCATAATCAGCTAGCCTTTTTTATTTGGCATTTAACACTGTTATTACAAAACCGCATATATAATATATTAGACACTGTTTAAAAATTACATTTGACAGCAAAATATATGAATTATCTGTCAAATTTAGGCAAAACTTAAACAAAATCTATTTAATATCTGTCAAATTTAGGCAAAGCTTAAATAACATTCAAATTGTTTTGGTAAAACATGGTTTCATCAGTCAGAAAGTTGAAGCGTTTGTTTGTTTGAACGCGCTAATCTCAGGAACTACTGGTACTATTTGAGAAAAAATTTCAGTGTTAGATAGCCCATTTATCGAGGAAGGCTATAAGCTATATAGCAACCTGCCTCGACTTCACACTGGTGCCCTTTCACGCGGACAAAGTCGTGGCTAGATATTCCTACCTTGCCATCGCCCTTCGGGTTGATGAACACGACGTAATGCCCGCCGTGGTTGTCGCCCGAGTGAACCAACACCGCATGAAGAGTATAATCGGCCGGGGTCTCCGGCTTCTCTTGCAGGTACGCGTCCAGGTTTATGTGCTCGTAGAATTCGAATCTAGAAACAATTTTTTTATTTACTTTGGTGGGCCTAAGATCCTTAGATGAAGTAATGACTAGATTTAGAGTCAGCTCTCAAAATATGGCACAACAACGTCCACCGCCGATTTATCTAAGTAAGTTTAGCTTAGTTCAATCATTTACTCTAGTTTCTCATACATGTGTATAGTTTACGGTGAAGTAAGATTTTTATTTTGTGTTCCTCTGATATAAACCTACTTCTTAAAATAGGTCACTTGACTACAAATATCAATATCTTTTGTTTGCGTACAAATGAATACATACATATGTATGTACATAGATCATACATTAATAATTCTGCAAAATACTTAGCTATACTTGTATTATTAGATCCTCTGTGTACATTTTAATATCTAACAAAATGTCACAAAAGAGATTTATGTTAGATTGTTAAATTCTTTGATATCTCCCTCAACAAAAAGTATGGTACATAATGTGTATTCTAGTCACTACAACTTACCTATCATTAAACTTAACAGAACTATCTGTGATGGGATCATATTGGAACCGCATGAGGTGTAAATGCAGCACCGGTGGGAAAGAGGCGAAGATGACGCCTTTCTCAGCTTCCTGCAGTCCATGCTCGCCTGCATCGTATTTGTTCTCACCGTCCAGTGTCTCGGTACTTATGTAGTCTTTGAAGGATTCATCAACTGAAATAACATGGATATTTTAGCTAATTTTGTACTGTGCAGTCGCATCTGTCATTATCATTACTGAGAGAGTTCAATAATCGAAAATATCCGGGATAAAAACATTTTCCCGGGAGAAAAAAGTAGCATATATGTTAAGTGGGACCTGTCACAATATATTCCTGAAAACTGCATCGAAATCGGTCCAGCCGTTTCTGAGATTAGCGTGCACAAACATCGATCATTTTTATTATATGTATAGATAGATATAGATTGTTTGTGTTTTAATACAATCAGGTTATGGGAATAAAGTATCTTATCTTGTAATTAGTAAAAATTCAAAGTGAGATCTTTTTTATTAACCAATAGATGCATGTTTGTTTAGTAAATTAGTAGGATACTTACTATTTTTTTTTCCCTTGATATTCAACTGTATATCATAGAAAGTCTCAACTCTAGTGCTAGATACATTGACGTTCTTGCATTTGATGTATGAAGTCATCTTGCCCTCAAAGAGGCGGGGGACTGTGCCCTCCACACATGTGCCTTTCATCTTGCTCTCCAACTTATCTAAAAGCACCTAAAAGCACCAGTACACAAAAAAAATATTTAAAATTCTCCAACTCAATCCTAGATAGATAGAAAAAATTCTATTGTACCAGAAATTTTGCATATATAGATGAGCTTAATGCCTTCAGTGGCATTCTCTATCAGCTAACCCCCTATGATGAATTTGGTGAGAGCGAGATGTCTCACTTTTAAACGTCAAATCCACAGAGCTAAGTAATAAATAGACAAGGCAAGTGTTTCTACTTGGTGTGTAAAAAGGGATTGCAAACCACTTCTATCAGCCCTAATTCATTCAGTCCTGGCTCGAGAACAAGTGTCTATTCTAATTCTTAAGTCTATTTTTTACATGCAAAGTACATACACTAAGCTTCTGAGCAATGTCAACAAGTTGTTTTCAAGGGTAATCACGAATCGTCTTGCTCGCAGGTTTGATGACTTCCAGCCTCCTGAACAAGCTGGTTTCCGAAAAGGGTTTAGTACCATAGACCATATCCACACGCTAAGGCAGATTATACAAAAAATGGAAGAGTATAATCGGCCACTATGCCTAGCGTTCGTGGACTATGAGAAGGCATTTGATTCGATCGAGACATGGGCAGTGCTGCAGTCTCTCCAGCGGTGCCATATTGATCATCGATATATCGAAGTGCTGAAGTGTTTATACAGCAACGCCACCATGTCGGTACGAGTACAGGAGCGGAGCACTGAGCCGATTTCATTGCAGAGGGGAGTGAGACAAGGAGATGTTATTTCTCCGAAGCTCTTCACCAATGCAGTGGAAGACGCCTTTAAGCTTCTCGAATGGAAAGGACTCGGCATCAATATCAATGGCGAATACATCACTCACCTTCGGTTCGCAGACGACATCGTGGTCATGGCAGAATCGCTGAAGGATCTAAGCACAATGCTCGATGGCCTCAATCGAGTCTCCCAACAGGTGGGCCTGAAGATGAACATGGACAAGACGAAGATCATGTCGAACGTCCATGTGCCGCCCACTCCTGTACTGGTTGGGAGCTCGATGCTCGAAGTTGTTGACGAGTATGTTTACCTGGGACAGACGGTCAAACTAGGTAGGTCCAACTTTGAGGAGGTAAATCGGCGAATCCAACTGGGCTGGGCAGCGTTCGGGAAACTACGAAGCTTATTTGTGTCCAAGATACCCCAGTCCTTAAAGACGAAGATATTCAACCAGTGCGTGCTGCCGGTGATGACCTACGGTGCCGAGACGTGGTCTCTAACTATGTGCCTCATAAAGAAGCTCAGGATCGCACAACGAGCGATGGAGAGAGCTATGTTTGGGATCTCTCTGCGTGATCGAATCAGAAATGAGGAGATCCGCAGACGTACAAAGATCACCGACATAGCTCAACGGTCAAGCAAGCTGAAGTGGCAATGGGCAGGGCACATAGCTCGAAGAACTGATGGCCGATGGAGTCGGAAAGTTCTAGAGTGGATACGTATCGGCAAGCGCAGCGTGGGAAGGCCACCCGCGAGATGGACGGACGACCTGGCCAAGGTCGCGGGCGTCGGTCGGATGCAGGCTGCTTCCGACCGGTCTGAGTGGAGGTTGTTGGGGGAGGCCTATGTCCAGCAGTGGAGTTCTCAGGGCTGTAAATGATGATGACATACACTAAGTTTATCTAGTTATTTATAGCTCTGTGAATTTGACGTTTAAAAGTGAGACATCTTGCTCTCCCCAAATTCATCATACGGGTGCTGGTTACTTATGAGCATAAAATTTGAGTCCTAGCCTCCCATTAACCTGTTATGCTGGGTACAAACAAACGAGGTAGAGTAAAGAAATATGAACAAGTGTATGATTCAGCTAAAGATTTCGCTTGGATTTCAGCCTTGCTGAACGGAATATCCAACTGTTAAACAACATAAACTAATAGCTAATAATACAATTTCATTTATAAACTAATAGCCTCTAATAGTTTTCTACTTCTGAAAAATTTAAAAGGCAACATAAACCTATTGCAAGTATAATTGTTTACATACCCTTAAAAACTCCTGCACATCATGTTGCATGAAGGAATCTAGTGTTTCCCAACCAAAGCTCTTTGTTAGCTTCTTTGTGCCAACGGGTTTGTCTGAGAATTGCAACTCATAGAATACCCGTTGAAGAGCCAAAGCCACAGACCTAAAACACAAAACGTAATGAAAAGCTGTAATTACAAGCCAATTTTATTTACTTACAATTAATTTATAATTTATAAACCTAGATTTTTTGATGATCATTACAGTACGATAGTTTTCTATGTGTGTTCCAGGATTTTTTCCAATATAAACAATAGGTAATGTTGCCTGTTTCTTTATCTGTGTACCAAAAAGGAATATCTATTCAGCCTATTAATAGTAAAAAGTCAGCAGACAAACAGATACATTGATTAGGTAATAGCATCTATAAGTGGTTGTAAACCATTTTATTACTTACCTAGTGCTGTCATCAGACTCAGTTGGCATCTTATAAACAGCCTTGCGCAGCTGATTGGTAAAGTACAATGTTTGTAACAGGGAGTTCATGTAACAAGTTGCTCCTTGGTTCTTAAGACCTGTGACAATATTATTTAGTTACAATGTTGACTAGAACTGCTAACTATCCTTGTATAATGGGACATTCAAAACATAATTTTGTAATTACAATAAATTGGATGGTTGATTAGATTCTTTATGTGGATTAATGTGGACAAGTCTTCGTTTAATAATGAAGTGCCCCTATAAGAAGACATATAGATTAACTTGGACTGGCTTTAAAAACAATATTAGGTTTCAGAAAAGATAATAAAAGGGAACTTCAATGATAAATATATATAATTAAGGTGAGATAATGCATCATAATATTGACATTTACATTGGATTTTTTTGTGCTAATAGAGGTTTACTCGGGTATTTAAACATACCAACATATCCGGTATGTTTCTTGGAGTCCCAGGAGACGCCATGCGGGGCTTCGGCTGTCACGTGCACCTCCAATGTGATGGAGTCGTCCTTAATGTATCCCTTTTCTTCCACGTCGTTCCAGGCCATAAAGTGAGAGAAGCCCCAATCATTCTCTTTGCTGAAATAAAAATGTAATGTTTAATATATTAAATAAGCTGTACTAAGGTATAGAATCTACTTAAGGTGAAAGATTATGGTTATGACAGGATATTAAAAAATTTTACAACTAAATTGTACTTTATTTTATGAGTCAAACTAGCGGCCGCCCACGACTTCGTCCGCGTGAAAGGGCATAACACCCGTGCAAAGCCGAGGCGGGTCATATATAGCCTATAGCCTTCCTCGATAAATGGGCTATCTAACCCTGAAAGAATTTTTCCTGAGTAGTTCCTGAGATTAGCGCGTTCAAACAAACTCTTCAGCTTTATAATCTTAAGTATACAGGATGATTTGTGGTCGTCAACGTTCCCGAAAACTACGGACTCTCCTCGTCATCATGATAATTTTTCTCCATGGAAGCATACCTGGGAAGTGTCTGGTTTCCAAAATATTAGGGCCCAAAGTTGAGTAAATAGACTGCGTTTTTCTGCATAACTGCACATTGACGCGTGTAGCAAGATTTTTTCACGAGTAATAATTAATATCTGTCTATTAAAAAACTGGCATAAAAACACTGGACATTATAAATTTTGACCGATCAAGATTTTTTTTTTTTCAAAAAATTTACATTGTTTCCCAGCATGTTTTTTTGGCATAAACTTACTTTATTTGATGTATAGAGTACGTACCCTTCGTTAAGGGTGGCAACGAAAAAACATCCTGTAGATAGATTACGGTATTCCAGATTATGTATTATAAACAGCATTTCAAAAATGAAATTCGAGAATGAAGCTCTGTATTTTTTGTTTACATTGACTAGTAACAAAATCCAACACAAACCTGTAGAACAAATGTTGAATCTTCCTGAAAAACGGCTCAGTCTCCGGCTTGTGCGAAATCAGTCTCAGCTCGGCCATGGCATAGCAAGACCAGCTGGACGACTCACTCTCGCCATTGCACTGCAGAAAGAAGCCTAAAGACTTCTGCTGCTGGCGATCCGGCGACGGCGCCTGACGCGGCATCACCATGATCTTCCATGGCAGGTTGCGTACGTAGCATGGCGGCGATAGTACAGAGTCCTTTAGGTTCTTGAAGTTCTGAACCGTGAAACGGAACGTTGCCTCTGATCGCGCTTCGTCGTCTTCCATTTCGGTGTCCAAGCACGCGAGCTAGGAGAAAAGAAGCACTATGAGCTAGTTTCTTCTATGCTAAACGTGGCTGTAGGATTTTCCTTTTAATCCTGAAATAGTTACCCCATTTAGGGAACACAGGTGTGTGTACATATATGTAAATTTAAACATACCCCGTAAGGGATTAAGGCGTGATTATATGTATGTATGTAAACATACACCTAAACTATTTATATTTTAATTTATTTACCATTTAAGTTGGAATGACAAGAAAACAGTTTTTTTATATATTTTATTCGAAAGATATTACAAATACAAACCGAATAGTGCAAAAATAACATCAATCGGTTAGTAAATATCAAAGTTACAGGAAAATTTAACGAAAAAAAATTACAACATAAAAGGAGTAAAAACATACAATTTTACCCATATTTTGAATTATCTCATTGATTTAATAAATACTTTATTAATATCTGCACCTATTAATAAACAATTTTTATTGACAACAATACACAAAATATAAAATATTACGTTTATAAAATAAGATTGCATTTTTCCCCATACTAATTTGAGACGGTTGTCTACTATGACGTCAAAGACTTTGCCATTTTAGTATGGAGCAAACGGAGCGTTTCAAAAACATTTTGCTAGCTCGTATTTTTGAATTGCTTTAATTCCAAAATGGTAAAATTTAGATATGCCATTCCCAGGGCAAACTTTATTCATTTTTTACGGAGCATATAAAAATGAAATAAAAAAAAATCATGCATATACCCTATTGATTGATTCTTTATACTAATCTGCTAAGTATCCATTACAATGTAGAGTACCCATCTACTGTGATACAACCCTCTCTTCACCTATTACAACTCCGTCCGCGTGGACAACAGAAAAAACAAAATGTCGAAATTATCCGGGATAAAAACATTTTCCCGGGATAAAAAGTATATGTTAAGTGGGACCTGTCAAAATATATTACTGAAAACTGCATCGAAATCGGTTCAGCCGTTTCTGAGATTAGCGTGCACAAACGCACAGACAAACCAATAGACAAAAATTCAAAAAATCATTGTTTTGGGTACTATTGCGTTGATAAAGGTATTCTATAATATTTTTTCTTATATATCTTCCATGTACAGACAGCGATCCGTTACATTTTTATTATATGTATAGATAGGGTCGATTCCGGCAGTCACACTTAAACCTAAACCTAAACTTAGTCAGGTCTATCTCTCTCCGTTCTGTGGATGAATGATGAATGTAGGACTAACATTTAGGTTTAAGTGTGACTGCCGGAATCGACCATAATGTTAGATAATAGTTATGCTATGCTAAATGCGGTCGTAAGGATCTCCTTCGTGATACTGCACCTCTCGCTATGTATGTTTGTGTATCAGCTGATTGATACAGTGATAACATATTTAAACAATGAATTAACAATTTGATCAGTGTGTCCTCTTCACATAAAGGCCTCTATATTTTTCCATCTCAGCCTGTCTCTTGAAAGTCTGACCCACATTGAGTTCTATGATATATGTAATAGGCACTTACTCTTCAATTTCTTCACTGCATAAAAACACATTTACATTGAGAGGGAATAAAAAACCTGCTTCGTTAGTTTTGTTTTTAGCATACCTGCATATCAGAAGATGTTGTTTCTTGATTCTTCATGACTTCTCCCATAACAACTTCACCATTAGGACCTTTCATAAGATCGTCCTCCCACGTCTTATCAGGTGCAGTGTCCACTGTTTCCACTAGAACAGATCAAATAACTTTGCTTACCTAAAAATATTACCAACTAAAACCCATAAGTATAATGGTTTATTCTATGTAATTATACCTTAGGATATAGAAATGAATTGAACTTATAAATACAAAATTAAAACCTAATCAGCATAGGATTATTAAAATCTGTCCATTGTTTTTTGACATTGATTGAGTTAACATCATTTTGACACCAGATTTGTTGACACCAAAAAAAAATTATACTGGCCTGTATTTATTTTATTATATACAAAGAGTACATTAGCATTACCTATCATTTGTAAACCAAAGACGTTGCATTGCACCTTTGGCTTTTTGTAAACTGTATAAAATGTTTGTGAACAATAAAGAATATTAAAAAAGTATTGTCACAAAAGGAATCATTTTAATCTGACTGTGAACAGGATAAGTCAATTTAATTTCTAAATTATGCCTTTGGTCCTTTTACTGACAAGTCATAGCACTGCAGTTATCACATAACCAAGTCATATCACTAAAATCACCATTATAATAAAGATCTCCGACCATATTTTCCGGTCAAGGCGACCAATCTCTACAGTGATTAGCCAGGTACGCAGGAGATATTATAGTGCACAAGTGTGTGCGCAAACACAGATGCACTGTCTATTCCGTCACTCTCATAGTCTGATGGGACGGAAAGCAGACACGACCGGACAGAGATCAGGCGCAGGACGAACAGTATAACGTGCTTTCCGAGGCACGAGCTAAGTGACAATTTTACAACATTAAAATTTGTACATGAAATAAATTCAATGGTACAGGCCCGTGACTGGGATCGAACTTACGCCTCCCGCTTGGAAGGCGCACGTCTTAACCACTGGGCTATCACCGCTTACACCGTTACCATCGCCATTATGAACACCATAGATAGGTAGTTCAACTATGCTTAGAACTTGATTTGTAAAACATGTAAACAAAACAAAACTCAGACCTTTTGCTCAAACCTCAAAACTTTAATGAAATAGTATGTTAATAAAATAATAAAGAGAGGCAAGTTTAGGTTTCTACATCTTACATGATGTTTGTTATTTATTATAATATTGTGCAATTAATATATCTTACCCTTTCTCATGTGATGGGCATACATACATAATCTAAGTTAGACAATAAATAAATAAATGTAGGTTCAGATCTGAAAGATTACAAACATTGCATATGTATGTACTAAGTATGTTCATATATTACAAATATGAAACTTGACATAACCTTTCAGGAATGTTTATTATTTACAAATTGGTGTGTGAGAATGAGAAAGATCCCTTGTTTGAGATAGGATAAGAAATCGACAAGCTGTCAGTTCAGCCAGGTCTCAAGCTGTGGAAACAATAGCCAGGTATAAGGATAACAACTCATCCCATTCTCACTAACATAGTGAGATATTAGCTAACAATTGGCCCACCACTCATTCCCTGTTTCTGTGATTCCTGTAAGCCAGGATCAACAGAGGCGACCAGAAATGAGTTTTTTATGTTTGAACCAAAAAAGCCAGTGAAGTTAAAGTTGATAAAGAAGATTGCATGTGTCACCCGCTTTATTTTTATAATGGATTTTACTACACACATTAGTTCTAAAAAATCCATTTTGAAAATATTCTAGGATCGAGGATTAAAGTGGACATAAAAGTGTAAAAAGATACATCAATGGATTTTTACAATGGATCTTAGTGGACCTAGGGAGAAAATCAGCTGGTAGTTAACATGTTAGAGGTAAATTAAGGCCAAACAAAATGGTGTAATATCTGACAACACATTATATTATAATACAGCTGTTTGTAATAACTTCATTCATAGAGATGATAATGGCTTTGACTATTTAAAACTAGCATTATTTCATAACTTCAATAATTATTAATAATAATGTAACTCTTGCCTTACAAAACTTGTCACATTACATTTTTATTATACTTACTAAAAACAATGCAATCTAAATTTAGATTTTGTTAACATACAGCGACTTGCACTTTTAGAACAAAGGAAATTTCAAATGATTGCTTTATTTTCAACAGGATCACAACAAAAAAAATCTTTAGCTATGTAGTTAAAACATTCTCATTAATTCAAACAAAAATTGTTAAGTGTTGTACTCATGAGTATTAGTAAGTTATCAGCAGCGGAGGTTATGCATTGATTGAGGTTATGCTTGTGCAAAGGCACCAAGACAAATTCAATGCAATAACATCTGATTACAATAATCAGCAATCTAGAATCTATTGTCTTTGTCAGGCATATTATCTTTGTAGTAAAGATCAGTTGAACCTCTTTATTACATTCATTAATATTTCATGTGTTTAGGTATGTAAATAGTACAATGTAAACAAAAATAGTACTGACCGTCTTGAGTCTCCATTTCTTCAACCTGATTCACATTGGAGTCGTGTTGTTGCCTGTCCGGCGCAGGCGAGTGGTTCATGTTAGCCGGGCGCGCCACGGGGGACTCTCGCCCACAACTCTTTGAAATCTCCTAAAAGATAACAATTTGGTGTCACATAATCCATGAACAACACGTAGTAGAATCCAGGCACAACTCGTTTACATACCTGGAACGCCAAGGGATTGCTCCCTTTGGACTTGTTAAAAATGCGATGTACAAATTTCAGCGGACCGTGTTCATCGATTCGGACACTTTGGGCACCAGAGGTTTTATTTTTCTTGGACGACAAGATGTTAATTTTAGAGGAATGTTTACTAGCGGCGCGGCCGATGTCTGCAGATTTCCACAGAAGGATCCGAGAACAGACAGGTACGCTAATAGCACATTCCTAGTCATATAATCATTGCCAGGATCTATTCACTGCCTCAATATCTGGTGAAGACAAAATATCACTAAAGTATCCGGGTAATAGACAGTTATATTCGCGAAAAATAAACAAAATGGTGGATGATAATTTAATTTCTGACTTCGGATGTGTGGCCCGGTTTGATCGACGAATGCACCATTTTAATCATTCCTTCACATTCACCGTAATGATGTACAGTGCTTACTAAACTTACCGGTTTATTTGCTGTCAAACGATGACATGCGGAAATAGAAAAGTGCTTCCACAATATTGAGGAAGAATGCAATCTTATTGTCTGCAAGATTAAATGTTTAGCGTCAAAAGTTAATTCGCAAATAGTCAAACCATTATGAATTATGATAGACTTGAAGTCGATTAGTAATGAGATTTTTTTTTTAACCGGTTTATTTGTTTACTTTGAACGCAACTACAATATTAAATATTTAATTCTAGCAACATTGTATCATCTGGCATCTGCATTTGCCATCACAACGGAAATAATCTGAACCAAAGATGTTAATAGTTCCCACAAACTAGACTACACAATAAAATATTATGTCTGACTAAATCGGGCCGCATAAAATATTTTCAAAGAAAGTAGTAGATACTTAAGCATTACTTGGTTCTCCGTTGATTTAAGAGACCAGTGGGGTAAGCACGAACTATTTTACGCGGCGTAAAATCTATGGGAATTGACAGTTTGACGCTAGCGTTACGGACTATCGAGAGTTTCGTGCTTACCCCTCAGTAAGAAGGGCTAATAAATAATTTGCAGCAGCAGAGCAATGGCAAATAATGGCAATGCGACGGTGAAAATTGTCAGTGCAGTACAATTTACCGATTCTGTATACTTACCTAAACAAAATAAGTTTAATTAATTTAAAAATTTTAATTGTAATAAAATTTAAATGTATTATTATAACATACATAATACATAAAAATCACGCCTCTCCCGGAGGGGTAGGCAGAGATCGCGAATCTCCATTTGCTACGATCCTGATACATCTCTTTCGCTTCATCTACTTTCATGATATTCTTCATGCACGCTCGTCGGTTTAGGGTACTTTTGACCTGACCTTTGTTTAGAATTTCACCAATTTATTATTGACGTGAAACGTCTTTAAAATCGCGCCGAAACATACGGGTACCAGGTTTAAAAACTGGACCGTAACGAAAAGGTCTATATCATCGTACCTTAATAATTAAAAAACTATTAGTCTTAGAAACAAAAATGTGGTGTAAATATTTCACTTATATAGTCAGCTCGCTGTTATGACATTGAGTTCGTGTCGGGGTCAAGCGGGGCGGCGGGGGAGGGATACTGCGATAACTGTGCGAAACCGGCGCTCACGCTTGTTTCTATTCAGTGTAACTCGTGACTCCGACTTTATAGCGTGGTGATTCTTTCGTGTGTTTGTCAAGTTTTTTTATTAAAATACTTAAAACAGCATCCATCTTGTTTTCATTTCAATCTTTTACTTTAAAAGCGATTCGCTAACATAGACGTTTCACGTTAAAACCAACGGCCGTGTGCCCCGACACAGCCCCACCCGCTTTTTATTATTGGTATTTATTTATGAATATTTACTATAGGTATGAATGTTGATGCACACCCATAATTAGTGTACAGATGAAAACATTTATCTGCTTATATGTTCCCAAATGTTTACTGTATCTTTATACTGTCGGTGTGTTTATAAATAAATAAATAGAATCGGAACGCAATCGCCCCAGGACCGATTTGTGAGTAGAGTAGTAATCTCGTTGATCTCGACTTCAATTAATCGATAGATTGGGTACAAAATTGCATCCTGTGAAGCACCGTACACAGTTTAGTTCACGGAACTATTCAATAATCACTGGGCAACGGGGAGATGAAGAGGGCGAACCAGGGATTTGGTAGGTATCTCCTCTTATGATGGATTCAAAGCTCTGAACAATAAATTGAAACATGAAAAAATTACAGCAAAAAAATACCCTATAATGTAAGTAAAGACGATGAAAAAGGCATAAATATAATATTATCATGAAAAACTTGGATTCGTTTTGAAAATGTTTAACATATTGAATAGAGTAATGAAATGTATTTGATGTAATTTGTAATATAAAGTGCATAGAATATAGTAAAACAAACCTTCGCGGTAGCTAAAAATTCCGTATTTTAAGGTATGTTCTGTTGCTATGTAATGGTATCCCTGGGTAGCACATGACAATTTTGTCAAATCATGTCAAGTCGATTTGTTTAAAATTCAAATAGAGATGGGTCGACGACTATTTTTTCGTAAACGAAACGAGACCGTTCATCGTCGATCAACCAGTCGAATTCGTCGACTAGTTCATTACGGGACTAACAGTCTATTTAGAGTCGAAATGAACTAGTAGTCTAAATTTTAGACGCTGATGCGTGCGTAGCGTTATAATCAGAGGTCGGAATTAGGTAGTCATTTATGTACTTGCACTGATTTCATACAGCGAAAGAATAAAGTGGATATGCCTCAAATTCCGGTATTAATTTTAAAGAGCAGAAAAAATCCCGTGATTTATTAAGTAAAAAGTTATTTACACAATTTAAACTACTGCACGCGCGACGTTGCCAAACTTACATCAACAACTTATAATTACACGTAAGAGCCGGATTCCTTTCAATTACGATATCTGAGTCTCCTGGCAGTTACCAAACATATTTCCGGGATAAAAAATTGTATAAGTCAATTTTTTAGTTGAGGGTCGGATTGCCTTCAATTTCGACATCTGGGATTCCTGGCAGTTCCCAATTACATTTCCGCTGTCAATCCCCTTGCCTTCCCTTCGGGATAAACTAAAAAAAAAACAGTATTTTGTGTTTGCTATGTTGGTCAAGTCCTTTAGGAGTAGGCATGGGCTAATCATATCCGGGAAAGGATTGAACATGTAGCAAATCACTCCGACTATGGATATATATCCTTTTAACATATCCAACTCCGCGTGCATGTCCGGGAACGAAGAGATTAAGTGGAGCGAGATATGACTGGGATTGGTTTGGTTAGGTTGTTGTAGGTGTCCTTTTAACAGATCCAACTCCGCGTACATATCCGGGAATGAAGAGATTAAGCGAACCGAGATATGATTGGGATGATCTATCCACCCAGGTAGCAATATGTTACCAACTAGACATCAAAAAGACGACCAAAAAAAGTTTAGGATAACTTTTTAATCGTCCAAGAAGTTATCTCATGAACAGCAAATAGGCGACAAATGTCCGCTTTTTTGTTAACCTATGCGTGTCTAAATGTTGGCTATAAACTATCTTATAATGAATACCAATATGCCAGCATAAAGTTAACCTATATCAGCTGCCAATATGATAACGTGAAGTTATCCAATTGTCCATAGCCAGAAGATGACGTTGTAAGGGCATACAATTTACTGATATCCATGTTAACAAGCCGGCAACTTAAAGGCAACAACGAATGGCATCCTTAAGATATCTCATTTATAGATATGGGACAGGCGTGCGACAATGAAGCGTGCTAACTGAAATATAGATGTTAGATGAAATAATTTGATTGTTAATATATAAATTATATGTTAACAATCAAATTATTTCATCTATCATCTATATTTCAGCTAGCATACTTCAAAAATAATGTTTTCTTTTCGTAGAATATATATCGAGGAATACTTTTTCTTTAATCAACAAATAAATAGAAAAAATTATGAAAAAATTTAAAGAGAGCACGGCAAATTCCTTGGAACATCGTTTTACAGCCGTCTGTTGGCTATTGCTGTGGCGCATTTGATTCGATCGCCTCCTCGACGAAGCCAGTCCGCTATTTTATGCTCCACCTCTTTAATCGTGCAGCCTTCGAAGCGATCACGAATAATCTCTGTAAAATATTAAACAAAGATATTTCAATACAAAATATATGCAAAAATATTCACGCATGCATGATGGATATACCTACCAATTATCAAGTAAGGAAATTTGAATTTGGATAGTTTCGGAATGTTTTCTCCTCCGAGAATCCAAACAACGTTCTTCGTCAATTCGTCCGTCATTACTGTCCATACAGTATTTGATTTAAAGATATCTATTGGATAACTGTTTTACCGATAATTTTGGTTAACCATTATCTGTTGACTTTTAGATGTCTTTATAACGTCATCTATATGCCATGTAGAAATGTCATCATAAAGACAACTACTAGACTTATCGTTTTGGGAACATTAAAAACCCACCTTTCAGATAACCGTACAATTGTTGAAATTTCAAAGCTGTCATATAGTCATCTTTAAGATATGTCCGAAAGACAACCTGATCATGGCAACTTAAAGATGCCGATTGGACATTAGTGCTACCTGGGCAAATAATAATTAGAATATTTGAGGCGTATTTAAAAATCACTAAATAGGTACACTAAAACTGTTGTCCTAAAAATAATTCCAAATCCAAACAGCTTTTATTTACATTAAAAACAAAATACTTAAGATCAAATATAAAACGGAATAAATAGAAATTTTGAAAATTATAATTACGAAAACAAATATTTATACTAAACGGCATGCCTGTCGCTCGTGAGTATTCGTATATACTCGTGTAATGTCGTTACATTCGCGCTCATGCGTCTACTGCGATAGTACCGCGCGTTCCGGCGCGTTCGCATTCCGTCTCGCTCACTTATTCTTATCTTCGGCATTATTCGGTAGTTCGGAGTGGGTCGGATATAGGATATGGTAACTTTTTTTAAAGTGAAGGAGTTGATTCATATCCTCCTCTGGATATATATCCGAGGATATAGTTGTGTCCGGAGTTACCCATGTCTAGTACATATATCCAAAATAATTCAAATATGTACATACATACTTTATCAATAAAATCATTTTTATTACCTCCATGAATGCATCACCTGAAAAATGTTTTTCTTTTGTAAACAAATAATGCGCTTCACATATTCATAAATTGATATTATCCAGAAGTTCCAGTATATTTGAGTTTATATTCTGGGCTATCTGGCCATTCCTAGCATCTCGAGTTTCATAAAACAATATTACAAACACTACGTATTGATAATGGACAATAATATGTATTCTACTAACCACAAAACTATATTTGTTCTTGATCATACACCATATTTTGGGATCTCGTCTGATAATCCTATAGACTTTGATGTGTCTAAAAACCGTGGACCTGGTTACGTTCCACTTCCACCGGTTTGTAAGTCATTATGGACATGTAGTGTAGAAGCAGCGGTTGAATACTGCAGGATTGTTTGGGACTTGTTTCCAGATGGAAAATTGGTTTGTATCACAAGGAGTCACGAATATTCTCAAATGTGGGTGGCAGTATGCCTTGCTAAGTAAGGTACTTTTTATCATTTTAGATCCGTTTCGTTGTGAGTGATTCATCAGCCCATATTCTCAACACTTGGGTGGCAACTCAGCAAAACTTGACTCATGTGAGTATTAACGAAATAGTAGTAGGTTGTTAAGTATACCCTTGGGTAGAATAGGGCAGTTGAGCATGCTTATCTAAAAGATACCTACCTATTTGTATGGCTTTTGAAGATATAAATTTAAGCTGATTGTATAGGAAATTAAATATGAAGATTATGCTCAATTTTGCACTGCCATTATCAAAGTAGATAACCACAGTACTGTATGGACCAATCAGCTGCAGATATTAGTTTCCCTCCTAATATACTTGGTCACTTGATACTGGTGCAATGGCAACCCTGTTTTTAATGTATGAACATAGGCCTCTTTTGTGAAGACATTTATTTATTTGTAAGTTTAAAGTAAATACTTATACATAAATTTACTTTACTACCAATAAACAATTAGATCTTTTAATAAACAATTTAATGTAATTCTGCAGATACTAAATGGGCTGTGCCTTGTTGGTCCAGTGAGACAGGGTGCTGGTGGCGATGTTGTAGGTCTCTGTGCTGCCATTGAAGCCCTAACTGAACCTTCTCCCGCACAATCAGCTAAGCCTCCTACAGAGAGGGTAGTTCAAAATTGGTATGTTAATGTGTTAAGGTCATGCATGTTGTGTTGATATTTTTATTGTACAAACACATATTGAACAATAAAGTAAGTTAAAACAGTTACACAGAGAATGCAGAATGGAGAGCTTATCTCTTAAAGAGATTTCTTCAGGCTTACCATACATACATATAATCACACCTTTATTACTTATGGGATAGGCAGAGCACCAAGGACCAATAGAACCACATGGTGCCACTTTGGACCAATTTTGAGGGTATAGTTGAGATGTACAGGTTCGGTTAGTAGTGACCCTCTTGTCCCTCTACTGACTTACCAAGTTACCAATATCATAAATTACAAATTTGTGATAATATAATTTTAATGTAAATTTAATTGCAAATTTAATGCAAGTAAGAGTAGTACCTACTTATTCCTGCGGTCATAGCTCAACATGTTATATGTGCCCATTCTATTCTGATATGTAATCTATTATGTATGTATATGTTTGTGTCAGGAGGGCTGCTATCTAGAAAACACTTGCTAAATCCTTAGAAATATAATTTTTTAAAGAGAAAAGATTCCCATGAATACTAGCATAAGGGCAGGCAGAGAAAGATAATCAAGAACCATTATTATGTACAATATTGTTATGTACAAGGTTTCATTTATTAATTGCAGTGGGAGAATAATATGTATAACTAGTGCAAGAGATGATGATTCAATAAGGAGTCTAGCAGAAATTGCTTTGAATACTTTGCTGCAGCAAAACAAGAAAATTTCACAAACCGTACTACCAACAACAACAGATGGAGCTACTAGTACTCCACAGTAAGTATGCTCCTCTGTGGCTCCATGCATTGTTTATTCTGAGGAAAAAGATTTAATATTGGGTAGGTGCAAGGCTGATTTGATTGGCTTACCAATACAAGTAATTTCCTGTGGCTGTGATTGGCTATTCCTTCCATCGCTAGAGACAAGATTAAACATTTTATTTAAGTACATACTAATGACTCCTAACAATAAGTGTCCATTGGGTTATTTTTTGGTCCAACAATGTACTGAAATGTTATGTAGAACTTTTAGAATTGGATTAACTTAATATGTATTATGGTCGATTGTGACCACCACACTTAAATAAATAATAAAATAAAATATGCCTTTATTACTGACTAACAAATACAATCATAGAAAAAAAGTATCAATAGTGTTTCGCTTAACTAATCTTTGCCAGCTTGCCCTTGGCAAAGGCCTCCCCTAAAGTACACCATAGTGTTGTGTGGTGTACACCACCACACTTAATCATAGACTAAAAAAATATTAAGTATACATGTCCCTTTCTGTCTCGGCCATTTACATTAATATAATAGAGAGGGACAGACATAACTTTTTAATGTTAATTTTTTTTATGTTGATTTTTAGTGTTTTTTTAATGTTTTCTCTACTACTACTACTATTCTCTGCAAAAAAGAGGCCATTTCAATTGGCTCATATTAGATGTAACCATAGAAATCTCCGATCACCTGGACTTACTTGGCGTGAGCTTGTCTCCAACACTCAACTTTGGCTCCTACATTGAGTCGAAGGCCCAACTAGCTGCCAAAAAGCTGGGTATTCTCTCGAAGGTATGAAGGTACTACACACCAGAACAGCTACTAGCCTTGTATAAAGCGCAAGTTCGGTCTTGTATGGAGTACTGTTCGCACCTTTGGGATGAATCGGCCAAATACCAGCTTGAGGCGTTGGAAGCTATCGAGGACCGAGCCAAAAGGCTGATCGGCAATCACTGTGCAAACCTAGATTGCAAAGCCTTGAGCATCGGCGTAAAGTTGCAAGTCTCTCTGTATTCTACAGGTTACATTTCGGGGACTGTGCGTTGGGACTTCATGACCTAATTAATTCCACCTTCTACCACCGGACAACCAGGGAAACGTCAAGGCGACACCAGTTCACAGTTGAAGTGCCGAAAACTCGTACTAAGCGTTTTGCTTCTACATTCATAGTGCGAACGGCCAAGCTGTGGAACTCCCTGCCTGAATCCCTGTTCCCCATGAACTATAATCTTGCGGTCTTCAAGGCGAGAGTAAACCGGTTTTATTTTAGGCAAGCGCGCTCCATCTTAGACTGCAACGGTGCTTACCATCAGGCACGTTGTGGTCAAGTGTAAGCCTATTTAATTTTTTTTTAAAGGAATAGGAATGACGGAATCAACCACATTTGTATAATCACTTTTCATTATTCTTTTTAATTTCAGGCCATTAGTAGTCACATATTGTCATTTAGTGATCATAAATGTTACACCTGAAAAGGCAGAGACAAGAGTCAGCAATCAACCACTTACTGAGGTAAGAAAAAGAGATGTTATTATTAAATTTCTCATTGAAAAAGCATAAAATTAATTCAGTAAAAAAAAGTCAGAATGAAAAATATGTATATAACAAATCTACCCGCAATATGTGTTATTTCAAAATGTAACACAAGGGGTATGTTTAGTGACATGGGTGAAAACAGCCAGTGGAAGTACCTGTCTATAAAATTTGAGACTTGTTTATTTTTTAACATTATATGGGTGTGAACATTCCTTAGTATGTATTGTATTGTAGAAAATATGTCTACAAGAAAAAATTACATTTAATTTTTTATCACAAAGTTTGTGTACAGGGTCCCTATGTTAGGCTATTTGAAAGCCTAATGTAGAGTCTTGTAATGTATCCTTTTTCTTATACCATGTATAATTTCCTTCATACTATGTGGGCTGACTAGACAAGTTTTACAGATGGGCAATGGTTTAATGGGAGTAGAAGTGATAGTTTCTCGTGCCAGTGCGCTTGCCGCGTGGCTGGGAAGACTTGTGCTGCCTCATTACAAGCTTGCTGTTACTACTGTTACTGGAATTCCTATGAAGGTATGATTTGGATACTATTTTCGTATGGAGCTAGGCATAGGGAGCAGGGGCGGCTCCTGATATTTTTAGATGGGGGTTCACTTCACATTTTTTTAAATATGAGCGCATGAACAGTTTGGAAACGCTGCACGCGTTCACTAACTTGAATTAAATGATCCTCACTTTTATTAAAATTCAGATGATCTAATGAAACACATTAAAGACAACCATATCGCGTTCTAACTTGGACTAAGCGACATCTACATGGTAACATACGCACACTACGAATTAATGTGAGCTGCGCTCCAGATTAAGCTAATTTTTCATACGAAAACTTCTGTTTCACGCGCCGGCCTATGTCGGTATGTCTCTTTCGCACTCATTGAATACAGTACTAGGAATCGTACCAAATTTCGTTTCATTGGAGCGCGATCGCTAGCGCTCCACTTGATACATAAGATTACAACTTACTTGAGACGAACGCATATACACTATTGTATAAACATAATAGAATTGAAAGATAATTATAAATATAGAGAAATATAGATTGCCTATGTAATCATATGTGGGAGTGCACTGCACCAGCGATCCTTAGGTCGAGCCGCCAGTGATAGGGAGTATCGAAAGGCTTGCATCGAGCAAGGTCTAGAAAGTATCCAAGAATGATATATATTTAATTTTCTTTCACAGGAAGAACAAAATGCGAGTTCAAGTGCAAACTACGATGTAGAAATTATACACTCATTGGAGGCGCACTCCGGGCTTAGGGCTATTCAAACGGCGGCGGAAGCATTGGAATCTGTAAGTTTATTACGTTACTAATTGTGTGAAGCCCAATGTTTAAGACCTACGCCTTTCAGTCGAAAGGCGTGGGTTCGATCCCAGTCACGAGCCTGTACCACTGAATTTATTTGACGTATGGATTATCTAAAATTGTCACTTAGCTCTACTCGAGGAGGGCAGGAAGCCGGCCGTAAAGTAAATGTCAAATCATTGGCATTGTGCCGACCCCATCATTAATGGAATAAGGGCAGGAATTATTTAGGGATCTGTGGGACTAGGTCAATGTGTTGTGGACATTTATTATATTCATTTATTTACTAGTGGACGCCCACGACTCCGCGTGCACTACAGAAAAAACAAGAAGTCAAATAATCCAGGATAAAAACATTTTTCCGGGATAAAAAGTAGCCTATATGTTATGTGGCCGCGTGGTGCCGTCAGAGTAGAATTCATACCACCCCATGTCTGCCCAAGGGTATCGTACGAGGCTATTAAGGGTTTCCGGGAGATGGGCAACAACGCCTCCCGTGTTGACAACATAGTCCAAAATACAAACTGCGGTCACCAACCCGCCTGCCCAGCGTGGTGACTATGGGCAAATACCCCTCGCGGCAGTCTTGTGGCGTGCTCTGGGGGAGGCCTACGTCCAGCAGTGGACTGCAATAGGCTGATGATGATGATGATATGTTAAGTGGGACCTGTATATATATTCCTGAAAACTACATCGGAATCGGTTCATCCATTTCTGAGATTAGCGTGCACAAACGCACAGACAAACCAACAAAAATTCCAAATATCATCTTTTGGGTACTATTGCGTTGATAAAGGTCCTATAATATTTTTTCTCATATATTTTCCATGTACAGACAGCGATCCGTTACATTTTTATTATATGTATTGATGATGATGATGATTGATAATTGGGACTAGGTGGTCCTCCGTTGGTGGACGCCGCGCGGCGCGGAGGGCGGCGCTAGTGGCTGCGGCGGACCGCTGTGGCGCGTCACGCCCGCGGACGTGGCGTCACGACCCTCCGCCTGCTTAGTCAACTTCCTGCTGAACGGGAGGTCGGTCACTTTAGAGGTGCCTAGGTGAGTTTGTTCTACTATTTTTCATTCTATATCTTTTTATCCATCTATATCTACGCTAAGGCCATAAGCCAGCAACTTATCACTGATCATTTACATGTACCTCGGCTATGCTAAACGTGTCTGCAGTTCTAACCACAACCGTATGTATATATATATGTATGTGCTAATCAATCCAATACATAATATTGTCGACTTGTTAAGGCTGGTTTCAGAGGTATGCGGCCCCGTGATTACGTAAAACCAATAGCAAAGCCGAAGCCGCGCGATCGCGATAATTGAGAGTGTGTGTGTGCTTGCGCTCGTTGTGCGCACGCACACACACTCGAGATTATCGCAAACGCGCGGCTTCGGCTTTGCTATTGCTTTTACGTAATCAGTGGGCCGGTAACTAGCGGATACCAGTAGCACTATACGGTATTGGGCTATGCTTTGCGACTTGTTGTGAGCACGCGCACACATCTATGAGCTAGTAATTTGTCACTGACCTTTACGCGTTTTAATGTTGTGTGTAGGAAAGGGGGCGGTCGTTCCGCATCGCACGTGCTAGCAGCGCAGGGCGGTGAGCTGTGGATCGGGGCGCTCGGGGGGCGCGCGCCCTACGACGACCCGCCCGCCCTGAGCGAGGGTGCGGGCGGCCGTGTCACCGACTATAGGTAATGTTCTTTACAGCATCATCGCTTTTGCTAATGACTTTACAGCGCCTACGCCGCGAAAACGTAAAATAAATGACGTATCTCGCAAGCAAGGTGGTATAGTGTGCGCTTAACTCTTCCATTTATTTGTCGCAGAATAAAAGAGTTCGGAGCTCTAATGCAAGCGAACAAACTGCATCCGACGCGCGGTGCGGGAGCCAATCAGAGGGCGCGGGCGAAGCTGCAACGACACACTACGTACTGGCCGCTTACTATCTCTTCCACGCTTATATTCAACTTGGGAGCGGTGAGGATTCTATATTTAAATATGTTATTTTCTTTTTTTTATATTAAGCTGACGATGAGTGAGGTAATTGAATATACTTACATGCAATACACCGGAAGTACCTGTACATACTTGTCTGTGCGTTTCACTACCAGTCACTTCAGTTATACAAAATATTACATAGAAAGACTCTACAGTTTGTAGAACATAACTTTTTAGGTACATACCCACTATTCTACTACTAGTTTATGTTCCGGGATATTTAGCATACCTATCTTCGCATACCTATCTTCATACTTCACATTCTGTTTTTCTATTAGCTTTAATGCTTTATAGTCGCTAGTTAGGTCCCCCCGGGATTTTCTATGCTATGTTATGCATTTTTCTGGTCGCCTCTGTTGATCCTGGCTCACAGGAGTTGCAGAGGCGGGAATGAGTGGTGGGCCAATCCCGGTTCCGGGATATTTGAAATTTTGTATGGCTAGGTGTCATTGTAATTATTTAAGATGAAGAATAATAAAAATTTATAGGCTGACAATAGGAAGTGACTGGAAATCTGCCTAAAACAATGTCAATGTCTTCCACTCTAAGGTAATGGAGCCACTAACCCGCCTGGTGGTACAAGAGTCGTTGACGGATGCGGAAGTGGACTCGTGTCGCGGCGTGCTCGTGTCGCTGCTGGCAATGGAGTCGCGACACGAGATGCCGTCATCGCACCTGCCCCATAATGTCAGGTAATTTCACCGCTATAGAACCCTATCTTACTTTCCAATATGACGTGGGAAGGGAAAATTGCATGGCTTTTCAAAGATTTTTGAACTTTATGTAAACAGGAACCAATCCATATAAAGGTACTTTTTTTCGTACTTTTTACTTTACTTTACGATTGGACACCTGTCAATACACATTCGCCCTTTTCGTCGCCCTATCCTTTTCCGTCGCGGGACTTCAATCGCCCGCGGCGGGATCCTCCAGGCGATCATCTTTCTCGCTCTAGCAAATTACGACGACGGAAATAGGCGAATGCGTATTGCCAGGCGTCCAATCCTAAAGTAAAGTAAAAAGTACAAATCTGTTACAAAATTACAGGGGTAAATCTAGCGGTCGTCGCGAAGAGCAATGGCGTCAGGTTTGGAGCGAGCTGGAAGCGTTGATTCGAGCCCATTCCGCGTCGCCCGCGCATCGTGCGTTACTGCGAACGTTGCTCGAATGTCGCGCGCATAACCATGCCAGTGACGGTAAGTTTACTATGTGATTGCTCGCTTTTATGCACCTGTGCTTGTTTAAGGGCCTCGTTTTATTATGACTCCACCTGTGTTTGATCGTCTTTGAATTATATATTTTTATACATTCATTTTATGCTTTACCCGGAGGGTTAGGCTAAATCTAGGATCTATATTTGGTACGATCCTATCTAACACCTATTTCGCTACACAATATTATAACAATTTACAATTCGTTGCTGATTTTATTAGTGCCTTGGAATAGTCACAAAGTAATGATTATGAAATTTTTGTTAAACTACTCTGTTTCATAAGAAAAATGTTCGCTCAGCTCGCGTTTGTCTGTATAATATTCCACATATATTTTTATACCACATTTGTACAGTTTAGTCTGCTGGTTTTTTGTTAACAAAGCACTTAGGCATGGATTACTAATACTTAATATTAAGATTTGAGCGAACTGGACAGGTTAGGTTTAATATAACTAAATATTTTATTTATATACTTACCTATATAATACCGAACTACCGCTTGTGCTTAGGGAAAGTGTGTTATTAACGCTTCAGTGTGGCACTATTTTCTGTTTTTTTTTAACTACTGCTTAATCTGTGTATACTGAAATAACACCAATACTAACTTCCAAGGTTAAAGTATACAAGCGTTTTAATTATTTTAAAGTATGTTTTGCATAAATCCTTACATCCTTTCCCTAAGCACCCCTATTCCTAAATTATCAATCCAGCAACATCCAGTTGTGTTTTATTAAGTTTTAAATATTTTATTTGCATGCTTTGCTTATAACATTCTGTGAAGAAATTGCATGATAACAAACATGAATATAAATTTACCCCAAAATGTAAAGGCATACTTAAATTCAGAAAGATATTATAATAATTGACTATATCGATATATTTTCTGATACATAAAAATGATCGACGCTAGCATGTGCTAACTTTGTGTGAGTATTTTCACGATTTTTTTAAAATCTTCCAGGCGAACGAGCGACAGTTATTCGGGCGACCACAGATTCGCCCCTTTCGCCTGTAGGTGCAGGAAATGGGGCCTCAAATAACGGCAGCGGCGACGTATGGGCCCCAAGGAACGCGCTAGACGCATTATTAGGGGCCCCCAGACCGGCTCGAAGGCCCGACTTTGCGGGCAGAATGGCGGCCGGCAATCGAATTGCGGTTTTATACCCGCAATTGAACCAGGACGTTGAACCAACGCATTAATGACTGAATTATCTACTCTGATAACTTCTAGTGTTGTGATGATTATAATGTTCCAGATTTACTTAGTTTCAAATGTTATGTTGTTGTCACAGTTGAAAGGATATGCAGAATTAAAATTTTGCTCTTATACTGTCCCTAAAGAATATACCTTAATTTCAATTCTCAGCTTCATACATCAAGTAGTTTCAGTTGTGCGTTGTCTCGAACAGTCAGTCGGTGACAAGTTTGAAATGTTTAAAGGGTGAAGAGTTTAAAATGTCTTGATTCTGTGATAGTTAGCTATTAAAGTCCTTAAAGTATTGTTAATCTGATGAACTATGGTTATATAACTTGACTTGAACTCGAATTTAATAAGCATTAAATTATCACTATCTTCACAAATGTTACTCAGAAACAGAATGTCATGTTGTTTACTGTATCAATAGTTAATTAGTTTATGTTGTATGTAATAAATATAAATAAGTAAAATAATAAATTTCTAATTTCATTATTTCGTTATTATTGTAGAAGGGGAGAGGAGGTTGAAATAAAAAAGGTCTATTATAAAATTAATATCTTATAATTTTGTTCAATAAAAACTACATTGTGGGCCCGTGACCCGGGGCCCGGGTAACACGTCCTTTGTATTATCTTGTTGCATATAAACTCTTCGGGCAGACTGTATCATAAGGCAATGGTGTGAGAGACCGTGTGCCACCTTTAGCTCCTGCTTAGCTATATAGCTAGGTAGAAGCTATGAGTAGCCTAAGCGGCCCTTTCAAGGCATCTGGTCCTGATCTCACGGCGAAACCCCCGTGCTCCCATCTCGCCGTTACTCTACAATTACTGGAATGTCACGCGGGATGCGAACGTTCAAACATTAATAACTCATTACAAACAAAACTTAAATAGGCCCTATCGCGGGCCACTCAGTACATACACATCAATTGTACAATCTTGTCGAGTGCGCCCGTCATAATCCGAAACGCATCCAAAATATCGTCATTTATATTTAATACCCTATAAAACTTACAAAATCGACCGGTATTCTTAAACTTAACGCTAAGTTAAAATTAAACGGAATTGAAAATAAATTACCTAGGTACAATATTTTAGTCTAGAAAGCTATTTATAGGCGCACGAGGGTAGCTTGGTGGGAGTGCGCAGATGTCAGTGTGTAGCTTCTCGCAGTTTCTTCGCGACGGGTTGCTGTTGCGCGTCAAGGGAATTCTCTTCTGAACTTGCTTCTTCAATTTGTCTGTAAAGGAAATAAGCAACATATTAGGTAATCCCCAAATTATCAAGATCATCCTTCTGCCCTAATCGCATTGCCTATTTATGGGATCGTTTCGAAGAGATTCTTTCGAAACTGATTTCGATTATTGTCAAGGATTTGGCGTACATACAGGCTGATTTTTCACGATCACGATCATTTTTCTCCATGGAAGCAAACCTGGGAAGTGTCTGGTTTCCAAAATAGTAGGGTCCAAAGTTGAGTAAATAGACTGCCTTTTTCTGCATAAATGCACATGGATGCGTGTACCAAGATTTTTTCACGAGAAATAATTAATATCTGTCTATGAACAACTTATGAACAAGATCAAGTAAATAAAAAAATTACATCGTTTCCAGCATTTTTTTCGCCATAAACTTACTTTATTTGATGTATAGAGTACGTACCCTTCATTAAGGGTGGCAACGAAAAAACACCCTGTAAATTTACTTTTCGAGAAGATAAATCCTTTAATCGTACCGGTTTGGTCAACATTCTTATTTTTTAAACATATGGTTACAATTGAAACAAATGAAGAGTTGTTCATATTAAATACAATACAACTGCAGTACTATTAACTGATTAATATCAATATTTTACGATAAACATTGCAGTGTATGACACAGTAGTGGGAACTGTTTCACATGCTGCATATAACTTTTTTATAACGTCGGTTACCCTACGTATATGTCCGCATAGTTCATTGTAAATGTATCTAGACATATTACTTATGTCTAGTCGCATACCCACTTTTTTTTTTAAGTTTTCTAAGTCACGAAATAAATATGTACACCTACTTGCTGCTGTACCTATTTGGTATTTGAAAACGTTATTTGAATTTTTCTAAAACAATGGCTCATGAATAGTTAATTTTATGATCCTCTGTTCTGTAGCCCTTTGTAGGGCACCAGTTGGGTAATTATTTTGATTGGTTGTCATTATCTTATAATGGTTAAATATCTTCTCATTTTCTTGGTTATAAATAACATATTTATGGCTAGTTTAAGTTTTTAACGCTTACTAACTTAGATCACAGAAACAGGAAATTACTTATTATTATTTACGACTTTACGACTAGGGGCGTAGCTACAGGGTGGCAAGTCCGCAAAATACCATGGGCCCGGAATGGGCCCCCGGTCAAAGGAAAATCCCAACTTCCAACATCATTTATGGAGGCATCCGATGTGTTTGCTGCGGTATAGTTACGCCACAGTGGCTTACATAGACACACATAATAAGTGCGTACATTGAAGACCGGAAAGCGATGCGGTAGATTATTTTATACTATCAAACAAACTATTATCAATGTACGAGTAAACCGAGAGGTCAGGCGGCTTATTGCAAGCAGCGTAAATTATAGTCAACCATGATTGGTTTACATTATTTACTTGATTTCACAGCATTCGCCGCACGTTCGATCAACCATAACTTTCCCGCAAATACAGAAATAACTTTGTTCGGCCACCTGGGGATATACTCATGGATTTAAATCCGCCTGTAATTGGTCTAGATCAGTGGTTCCCAAAGTGGTCCAGGTGGACCCCCAGGGGTCTATAAGAGAATCGATGGGGGTCTACGTTGGTATGAAAAAATTGGGGTTCACAATTAATTTGTATGTGATGTAGGCCTGTAGGGGGTCCACTAGAACCAGTAAACTTTTGAAAGAGGTCTATGAGAAATAAAAGTTTGGGAACCCCTGGTCATGTTGATTGCTCTAGTTTTGACAGCCGAGATATTATTGTTTTTTTACTGATTATACACAAACCCCTTAAAGTTCAGAATGTCCAATTCCCAGAAAGTCCAACAGTTTCAAAATGTCCAATTCCCAAAATACAGATCGCGAATTTACGCAAATATGAGCGTAGTTAACTGAATATAGGTCGCATTTGCTAAGGTAGTTACTAAAGTTTATTAATGAAATTGTATTAGGCGTTACAATTCGGAAGTTCAAACATTCACTATGGGTGCGCCCACCACCGGGCTCTACACCCTCCACTGGCGAAACATATGTAGATTATTAATCTAGTTTTTGATTTCAGAATAGTGCAATGTATTGTCTTGCATGCTAGGTGCTCGGGTCTGGTTTCTCGTGGCGATTGTAGTTAGTGCAAGTGCCTGTTTTCGCAGTTATGAGTTATCAGATCCGAGGGTCAGTGGAGGGTGTAGGGCCCGGTGGTGGGCGCACCCATAGTGAGTGACTAAAGTGTTGTAAACACAAGTTGTTCAAGCCCTATTTCGCTATAAATCTATTTAACTACTGTTGCTGCCAAAGTTGTACAACTAGATAATGCAGATAGGTATAACAGTATAGTCTTTCGCAGGCCATCAAGGATTACCAGACCTAGCTCTATGTACTTTTTCTAGACATCACAATATGTACTTTTTCTTTTTGACACTAGAAAAAGTACATATTGTGAAGAATTAAGATACATACCGTTTAGCACGCGGCGTGCTTAATGCAGAATCGGAGTTATCTGAGGGGGATGCGGGCGTGGCAGGGGTAGCTGGTGTGGCGGGGGAGGCGGCTTTATCCAGTGAGTCTTCAGTGCACGACGTCGTTGTGTCTTCGTTTACAGAGTCCACTGTGAGTTTTCCTGAAAACACTTGTTATTATCAATCTTTTATCGGCTTAAAAAGGTCTCTTATTTTTCACTCACAAATTAATAGAAAATCTAATCATCATCATCATCATCCACCATTGGCATAGATTGTGCGTATTATGGTTTATGTTAATGCGGTGGAACTTTAAAATAGCGCAATCTAGCTATAAAACACCTAATTATTTATCTATTGCATCATTAATATTGAGATGATAGAATGAAGACCCATGGTGATACTCGTAAGTGATGACTTAACGTAATGACCTGTTTTATATACCTAAGTACTTGGTACCATTTACTTGCATGCCTACATAACTTCTTTGAAAAAAACGTATTGCATTTAAAACTTCAAAGATCTGTTACAAGCAGAACACTAGAATGAAACTAGAATTTAATACTCTACCCACAGGTAGAGTTTCCACATTTGGTAGTCTTTATAAGCTGGAAGCCATAAAGGTAGGTAGGTTGGCTCGCACAATGGTGTAGTAATAATTGTGTGAACAGTTACATAGAATCAGATCTTTGTTAAAGTAGCTATAATAAATACAATCCTCGACGCCGCCTTCCTACTTTTGTGCTACCTATTTACAAGAATAATATCTCGTCCTGGAACCCTATAGCTAGAATGTGTCGGAAGTATAATGAGATTGCTTATAACGACGAAGTTGATATTTTTAATTGCAATGTGAATCAGTACAAAAAATATATCCACAGCATCCTCAGCACTACGTCATGTACATGAACGCAACTGTATTCTCCACTTAGTCTTGTTTTTTATTGTAGTCGCACGTAGTATGTAAGTTTATAGCAGTTGTAGCAGGAATATATTAGTATAATTTTTGTAATGTTACTGTTTCGATTAAGCTTAATTAATTGTGCATACACGCCTAGGACACTAAGTTAGGGTAAAAACTGTACTATTCCGAAATGTTAAATATTTTTACTTTGTGTCTGTTGTGTTTCCTTAATAAATAAATAAATAAAATAAATAAATAGTTTTGAAGGATGACTTGGGCTTTGCTGGATTAGTTAGTCCGAGTTTGACCTCAATTACAGGTCCTGAAGAACACCCAAAAGGTCCATTAATGGTAGGATAGATGTAGTAAAAGATCCAATGAATATAGAAGCACACGGGTCTAGAAATTAGCTCATTCGTATTCATTTCGAAACAAATCTTACTAAAAGAAAGTGGCCTATAAAATTTATATTTCGGCTACTTATAGCAAAATTAGATACGATTATTGTTAGTCCCTAGCTACTAATACAATACCTAATACACATAGGCCTTACATAAAGGACCAAAACTTATTCCTATTTTTAATGGGAATTTTATGGTTGCCAGGATATTCTATAAAGGTACCTATTCGTTACAGCATAGATAGACCGTAGACGTAACTGGGGAATGTGCTTTAGACAGGGTTATACATATCGATTGAAGTAAGTGCTTACCTATACGAACACGATATCTGCTTACAAATTATTTTTGCCTTTGTTAACTACGAGTATAAAATTGCGGTCAAATGGAGAATTGCCTATCAAGAATAAAGAGGCAACTTGCATCATTTCTTAATGTAACGTATCTTATTCTGCTACAAGAGCCTACTTTGTTCATAAAGTAACTTTTTGCCGTTCTAAATTAACTTTTGGCATTTAATTTCTCATAACATTCGCAACTGTCATTTGGTGTTGCAAATGTTTGGTAGCCGTCCAAACCATATTTGAAACGGCTTAACATGCCAGACAGATTTATTTTTCTTACATGTTTTTTTACACTAATCCGTCTGTCATTAAAAACCAGTGCTGATTTATTGTCTAGACCTAAGGTCTAGACATTTTTAAAAGTTGTAAAATACAAAATATATGAATATGATTTTCTTAATATGTTATAGTGGCTGGCTGACAACGACAACTGTTGCTGAGACTGCCTTGTTTTTTGCTACTTAATAGATAGGTACCTTTTTCTTTGAATAAAATTTAAAACATTTGTTACTTAGATATATTGTATTTCTTAATTTTTATTGGATTTCATTGGGATATACCTACTCTTTCATTCCCGTTAGTTCTATCAGAGAAACTACATTTTTGTTAAGTTATTTTTCCTTATGTGAATCGTACACCTACCTTTCTTCTTTTCTTCTGTCCGTTGTAATTATAGACAGAAATGACTCATACTTGAATCTTGTTCCAACCGCAAGAAGTTACGAACCTACGAGTGAAAGTCACGATGATGGGTACTGTAAAATTACCCGCAAAGCTCATCGTGTGTATCACGTATTTAGGTATTGCAAGTTTTATATTTAAAACCCCTTAATGCTTCCGTTGCAAGAGGATACATTCAACCAGATCCTTACGTCAAAAGTTTTGTGATTACCACAGGACATCTCTCTATAGATGCCTACAGCGAAAAGCAACACAAAACATTAATTTTGAGTGATCTGTCAGTCTTTACTTTGCAAGTTCGAGTATGTAAAGATTACTCACCATTTCCATTTGTAGGAGGTTCTAAGTTGCTTTCATCACTAGGCAAAGGTGATCCCCCATTTGTAGCCGCTGGTTCCTTGGGCTCTTTGCCCAATAGCTCCGGCCGGAGATCTGATATAATGTTGTGTGCCCATAACGCCAGATCGACCATATGCGGTGACCATTTGTTGCCACAGCCGTTTGATTCCTGTAACAAAGATAGTTCGTTAAAGTTTTCATCATGCTCTATCTTGTTTATCTGTCTGATCTTATGCCATTAGTTTAGAATCGCCGCGATATGGTCTCTTTTGAAACTCATGTTGCTAAAGATTTGGCTTTTGTTTTAAGGCCTGCTGATTCTAACCCTCTTTGGGAATAGCTAAGATCAGGTCCATGACGTAAGTCATAATTTCAGTCACAAGAAGCATCCTGCTAAACATAGGCTTTACATACTTAGGTATAGATAAATAATATTAGCTAAATTATATAGCAATACAGCAATATATTTCTTTTTGTGTATGTGCAATAAAGAATAAGAATATTTGATAGTCTCAAATTCCCATTTTCATCTCCGGAACCATCGGTCCACTTTCCCAATCGGTCTACTTGTTCAATCGGTCTACTTTCCTGTTTAGTCTACTTGTTCAAACGGTCTACTTTCCTGTTTGGTCTACTGTTTAAACGGTCTACTTTGACGTTAGGTCTACTTATTCAAACGACAGTGATCCTTTGCTTAGTTTTTGAATAATTAAACTAATGAGTATAAAATACAATTCGAAACTTGCCTTATTTAACCTATCACAGACACTTTTAATATGATTAACAAAATTGAGGTATTCCTTGGCAGTGTAGTCACTCCCCTCCATCTCTGGTATCGCTTGCACACATTCATCGGCCATAAAGGGCGCTATTTCAGGACTGGCTGCGGCAAGTAGAGCTGAAGCCGTTGCTGTTCCTACACCCTTCAGGTTACTTAAAGCCGTCATAGCCGACTCAATGTTGGGCAGCTTCTTAAACGCCTTCTTTGTCTCTGCCATCACCGCTCGAGGAGTGTTTACCTTGATCAAGTAAGATAGTTGCGGGAAAAATCTGCCCCTCTGAAAAAATAATGATTTCGTTTATTTCTCTATTGTTTGCTTTGAATAGGTCGTAATGTTTTCGAAATGGTTCTTCATTTATTTTATAGGTTTTGTGTAGTTGGGAACTAACAGTAATAATGAAGACTAAGGTTTAGCATAACCTTAGGTACTTCGTCAATCTACTAGATAAATACTGTCCAGTTATGTATCTCCGATATTGTTCTATCGGCCTAAATAAAATTTCTCCAACCTACTATTATAATGGATTAGTTAATTACCGATATGTCTTAAGATGTTAAAATTAATCTATTTCAATATGTCGAATTGCCTGTGTCATGTCTTATAGGTATCATATGTCATGTCTAATAAATGTCTTATTGCCTCACTCTACTCATCACATTGTCACATCGTTACCTACAGTTTAGAACTCCACGTGCATCACATAAAAAAATCATTTTAAAACATATCGTTGAAATGTGTTGATAAACAATCGTGTTCAACTTATCAACCGCAAACCGTTGCTGGTCTGATAGCGCAGTCAACTTACTGATAGCATTGTGTTGTGCATGTCTTAGGTTTTCGATTACCATGATTACTTATGAACTGGTACTATATTTCATCGAGTTATTGTTTTTCATTGCATAATCCTGATCTAACGTTCGTATCAATAGAATTTAAAGACTTGATTTTAATCACCCTTTGATCATCTGTTCGATCGATACCAAACCGAAAAAGTTAGTCGGTTTGTCTATCTGGAAATCTGAAGCCATATTGACGACGTCCTTTTGTCGTCCTTTAAGACACTCAATTTACATCAATCGGATTTACGGTTATCAAACAAATAACTCTGACTGCATATGTTGAATATGAATGTTTAATTCAGAAAACCACTCCTAATATCTTTCCAATAGTTTTCTATTAAATCCGTCAGATAGACTTTGTATGAGTTCATTCTCATCGACAATGTGGTCGGTATTTAGACTTATCTATGAATCAATACGAGTACAAACACGCGCCTTGCGGTTGAATGCTGTTATGATATGGCGAACAGTTTACAAATAACGTCCATATAAGTACATACCGCTTGTTTCCATTTCATGAGTTGTACCAGCTCCTCGTGTATCATATGAGCGTCTTTTCCTCTGGACTTTATTTTCTTTGGTAGTTCATTCTGGTACCTGAAAGAGGAAAATATTATTGATTTTAATATAAATTACGGGCATTTTTCCCATATTTGTTAATTTATCTGAGGATTCTCATACTACTTTTGTTCTGGCATAGGAATTTCTTTTGCTTTGGGTATGCGCATTTTATTCGAGACAGGAATTATTTCGTAACAATTAGACAAAATAATCTTAAAAGTACCTACCTATAACTATATACATATGTATAAGTATATAATTTTTAGCTACATTTTCTGTTATAATTTATTAGTTTATGGCTTAGTTTATGGTTAATTAATTGGTTACAATAAATATTTAATCCTGATCGCATCATCAATTCCTGCCCTTATGCTGTTATTTATAGGGTCGGCGGCATATGATTTCTTTCGAAAGTCATTATTGGCAAGGATTTGGCATTTGTTTTACGGCTGCCTGATCCTATGAAGCTACATCTGAATTCATTGTACTTACCTACTAGTACTACCTACTTACTTAAGTATATTTTACATTGGTCTATTACATGATTTTACCTTCTTACAAAAGCATTGAATATAACCGTCAAACAAAATAGCAGTCCTAAGTTGGCGAAAATGTGAAGTATGGATGACTAGTGGACTGCAGAAAAAACAAAATGTCGCAATTATCCGGGATGAAAATTTAATTTTCTATTTCTGTAAGATTCTAATTTCAAATATATTAAATTGAAGATAGATGTTACTATAAATATATAATTTAATAAAAATCGTAACTTTACTTTTGTAATTAAATACAGATAAGTAACTAGGTACCTACTTATGACTTAAAACTATACTTTATGTAATACAATTAGGTACTATTATTAGACTAGATAATGAAGTAAACAAATAAACGATAACGGAATTTCCATGAAACCATCCCGCTTCCTGACTAGGTCAATATTTAAGTAGGTAAGGTATAGTTTTGACATTGAAATTAAATTAAAAATAAAATTTTTACTCAGGTAAGATTTTTATCAATAATTCATCATATAGATGAATTCTAAGTTTGAAATTCAAATTGCATTTGAAGAAACTTTGTTAAAGTTAGATACACTCAGAATCAATGTGCTTGATTTATGACTCATGAATTTTTGTTCAAACCACAACCTATATTTATTAATACTTTCAAATATATGAAGCATAATGTTAGTTTGTATGTATTTCATATTAAATATAACAAAAACATAGTTAAAATAAGAGAGCATGTTTAAATCCATACAACAAAACTAAAAGGCAAGTCACCATTTTGAGCGGATGTATGTCGTACCTACTCGACAAAGCATTACATTATTTACTACAGTTTGGTTCAAAATAATACAATATGGGTATTATGTAGGTACATTATCTACGATGTTATTAAGTCAAGAACTCAATATAATTAAGATATTAACGTTAAAACATCAGAGAGAATGCATTTCATGCCATGATACGAGGCTAGAGCCACCATTTTATAACGCCTGAGCGCGGCGATAATTTCTCGCACACTGGCTTCAGGAAAAACGATCAAGTAAAATTGACATCGATCCCACGTGACACAGTGATTTTAATGAGCCGACCGCGGACTAGAGATGCAGTCCGCGAGGGAGGTAGCTATCAAATCAGTTTGCACGGATACACACACAATACAAGTTCATTGACACGCCACGGCCGCATTTTCTCCTCTAAAAGACAAACTCACTTACCAGTTGTCCAATTTTATTAACTCCTCAGCTTTCTTGATTTTCTGCTCAGCTTTTAGTCTAAGCGCTTGTGGGTATAACTTTAAAACACTGTCAAATTGTTTTTCATCTGCCTCCAGAAAGAAAGTGGACGTGTCTTTCGCGGTAGCCATTGTGAACGTTCTAAATCTACAACACTGTATTTAGTTAGCTATAGCGCCGAACTCGACGCGGCGGCAGCACCTGGCCAACTGGGCGCCCTATCCCCACTCGACGCCATCTTGTCGACCGAACATAGTAATGACGTTCAATATTATTATTCAGAATGTTGTTTTCAGAATTATTGTTATTAATTCACTTTTTACACCTAAATCCGACTAAAAATCAAACGTACATTTCATTTGACTTATTATTTGAAAATATTTTCCTACATTCGAAAGAGTTTTAGAACAAAAAGTATACTCACTCGACGTTTCAAGGTTATATCGGTCGTACTGCGTGTCATGGCGTCGTACATTTATCTGGCTTCCACAGGGAATAACGGGATGAAAAAAAAATGCATTCCAATTTGTAAATCACTGCACTTCACCAAATTCACGATAATCATATTGAAAAATTCGCAACGAAATGACCACATTCTAGATAATTATGTTAGTCACGTCGACCTCGACACATTATCAATTTCCTTACGTGACGCAACGACACCGTTCCACCGAAACGGCTTTGGTAAACACGCATATTTTCCGTTGCATTGCAGTACACACTGAGCTCGGAGTAGTCATGAAGTAGTAACTAGCGGTGTACATAAGGCATTTAGGTAGTAGGACGTACATATCACCGGGGTGGAACGTCACCACACCAATCGGCTTTGTTGTTTTGATAGATCGCCATGTGCGCCGCTCTCTCTTTTATTTAATTTAGGTTTACCCTGCCATTGACTTTTCTTATGTTCGAGCGGTAATCTTGCTTTGGGAGGATTATATTGATCCGCTCCATTTTTACAGATAGATACGGTCTATGGTATTTGTAATAGCCTGTATCACTGAACTGTTTCTATGTTAATTTTATCTACCAGGATAGGGAGGTACTATATTTTCGTATAGGTAGGTTCTATAGAAAAATTTTAGGAGGTCGTGTAAATGACATCAAAGATCTACAAGTTAGGTCGGTCTTCTTCTGAGTTATAAGTCCCGGGTTCGACTCCCGGCTATGACAAACGTGAATTTTGCTTGTAGAATTTGTAACTTATTACTAAGTTAAGGAATACGGATTTTGTTCAGGTATCCAAATTTGACTGATGTTTTCATGTTTATCGACAATATCGCTAAGTGTTGTAACTTATTATAAATGATGTCTTTTTTAGGACCAGAGTACTTACCTACATACATACATAACAATGTGTCAAATAATCCTGTAACTTCATCATAAGTAGCTACATCGTAAAAACATTTTCCCAGGATAAAAAGTAGCCTATATGTTAAGTGGGACCTGTCACAATATATTCCTGAAAACAGCATCGAAATCGGTTCAGCCGTTTTTGAGATTAGCGTGCACAAACGCACAGACAAACAGACAGACAAAAATTCAAAAAATCATTGTTTTGGGTACTATTGCGTTGATAAAGGTATTGTATGATATTTTTTCTTATATATCTTCCATGTAAGTACAGACAGCGATCCCTACCTACTTACCTAGCCATTGCCGTTTTTCATTTGTTCCAAAAGTGGTAGGTAGGGTAGGTTCCACTCCACCACAAACGAACGCAATGTTACCTAGTAGATATGTACTACAAGGAAATTCCTTTTGATGGGATCACTTGGCCCACAACCGATTCCTAATTGTTACTTATTATTTTTCCTATCTAGACCTTTTTCTATTATCTCGCGACAGGAAGTAACAACAGCGGTTAAAAATAAAACTTGATATAGGTAAGTACTTAAATCAGCGATTTTGTGAGTTATTAACTAAACAGTATTTACATGGATAGGTATAAACATCTATGCTGCTCTGGGAGTGAAAAAAAAACGTATAATACTACAGCTGCTTCTCTTCCCGGGCATACTGTACAAATCAGTAGAGGGACAAGAGGGTCTTAGTGTTTTTTAGACGATGTGTCACTACTAACCGAACTTGACATCTCAACTATACCCTCAAAATTGGTCAGAAGTGGCACCATGTGGTTCTATCGGCCCTTGGTGCTCTGCCTACCCCGGAAGGGATAAAGGCGTGATTATATGTATGTAGGTATAAACATAGCTGTGTTCTAAAAATGATGAAGCCAGAACTGCAGTTTCATTAAAGTGATCCTGCCGCCACGTTTATCGGGGGCTATATATAGCGGGGCCAGATGACAGGTTGCCGCCTGAGAGAATGACTTCTTCGACATGGACGGAAGGAGATGCAGCTGATCTACTAAACAGTAAATCGTAGTAATTAATGTAATAACATAATAGATGGTTAAAAAATTCATTATTATTTTATACTAAAGTATTCCAATATTACTCTGGCCTGACAAATATTGGTTTAAAACCTCAGATGGCAAGTCATTAATGGAATTATTATTAAACCTCAGATAAAAATGCCCAAAAACGTTTATTCCCAGTCGTCCCCACCCTGTCGTCCCCACTGGGGACGAGTGGGAAAAAAACTTTCGTTCGTCCCCAGCAATGGTGACGATTGGAACTTTTTATCTATACAATAAAAATGTAACGGATCGCTGTACATGGAAGATATATGAGAAAAAATATCATAGGAGACCTTTATTAACGCAATAGAACCCCAAAACGATGATTTTTGGAATTTTTGTCGGTTTGTCTGTGCGTTTGTGCACGCTAATCTCAGAAACGGCTGAACCGATTTCGATGCAGTTTTCAGGAATATATTATGACAGGTCCCACTTAACATATAGGCTACTTTTTATCCCGGGAAAAATTTTTTATCCCGGGAAAATGTTTTTATCCCGGATAATTTCGACATTTTGTTTTTTCTGTAGTCCACGCGGACGGAGTCGCGGGCGTCCACTAGTTTAAAATAAGACATTTCACGGATTGTTCAATTGTTTTAATTACGACTTAGGTACTGCGCAAGCCTGAAAAATGTTTTTGTTGAAAATAATTTTAAAAGACTGAGGTAATCGTCATCACTGGGGACGAACGAAACTTTTTTTTCCCACTCGTCCCCAGTGGTGACGACCGGGAATAAACGTGCAGTAATACGTAGATAAAACACAATAGTCTGTAACCTACTGCTAATTACATTACGGATTAAACCCTTTACGGGTATTACAGCTTATCTGCTTATTCCAAGCCGACAGAGTATTGATTTAGTTCACTGGTACTGGCTGCTGCGATGCGAAATTACGTATAGGTCTATAGACCTATATTACATAGGTAATATGTATCTTATGTTATAAGATGCTTTTTAATTAATTAACAATTCGCCCAGGGGAGCTGTTTCTGGAAACACACTCCACTATAATATTATCTGTGAATGATGTGGCACACCTATAATTGGCACGTACATCAGATTTTTAGTTGTAAGTGTAATTATTGTTGCTCTTAATGTATGTTCTGTAAGTGTGTCTAAATAAATAAATAACAAATTTAAAACCAAATAGGTAATAATACGGAGTAAAAAATCATACTTACGTTGTAAAATGACATGCGACATAGAGCCGTGTTAAAAGGAAGTTAAATAATTTAATACCACCTTAAGTATATATTTCTTTAGACAGCTAAATAAATTTATTAAGGAACCTCGTAAATATTTCACACTGTTTTTATTTTTATGGCTAAAACAGTATCTTGCTGTTCTGTAGGTAGGTACTCCATTTAGAGGAAGCCACGGCAAACAGCTATAATAGTAGGTAATCATGTATAGGTAGTCGTAGAAATTCATAGAATGGTATCAGAAATGGACCGTTATCAGATAGGAGACTTTCGGAGACTACAAACCTGTTTGTAGGAGGAGCTGTGTTCTCTGAAGCAAAAAGAGTAGAATTCTATATAATTACGTGGTTTGGTCTCGAATTTTCGACATGCATTTGTGGTTTCGGTTAGGATAGCTACTTATAACTTGTAAAATGGTACATTTTCTCACTGTAACATAACAGAAAAGTAGTATACTAGACGCCGCCGGCCGCGACTTCGTGAGCGATAACCTATGTGTTGTTCTGATGTATGCCTTAGCTATATAACTGCCTAGTGTCATCAAAATCCGTTCAGTAGTTTACACTTACCTCCTTATGTATTTATTGTTTCGAACTAAAAGTGTTTTTGTGAAGACAGTTTAATCAGACATATTTAATAATAATAATCTCTCTCTGATTTTCAGCGGATGTTTTCAGCAGCATGGCACTCAAACCGCAGCCTACATACCCCGTGTCTTCAGGGATACTCAGTATGCTATCTCACTCATACAATATGCCGGTTACATAAGAGAGATCAAGGTAAGGTACGAGTATAAAGCAAATATAAAGGACTAACTGTTGCGTAGTCTAAGTATGTCCTTCTTCGTACTCCCAACTGTTGCAAATTTTCAAGAGATTGATTGAGTAAATAAAGCGTGCAGCGGTAACAAACAAACTTACTTTTGTATTTGTAATATTAGTTGGGATTTGTACATGAATAAAGTACGAAAGTGGATTACAACGAATTACGAACAATGACCCTTAACTATTTAGGTACCTACCTATATCTGTCAGTCGTACGTAAATATATTGCCGTCACGCTCTTGTCTGTCCTCGGCGCGACAAAGACGGCAATATATCTGTGGGTACGCTAATCTATACTATATTATAATATTATAAAGCTGAAGAGTTTGTTTGTTTGTTTGTTTGAACGCGCTAATCTCAGGAACTTCTGGTCTGATTTGAAAAATTCTTTCAGTGTTAGATAGCCCATTTACCAAGGAAGGCTACAGTCTATACAACAACCTGCCCGGCTTCGCACGGGTACAACGCCCCCTCACGCGGACGAAGTCGTGGGCGGCTGCTATGACAGATATTTAGTGATTCGCCCGCGTGTCCTTTAGTCGACCGCCAATGAAGCTAACGCTATATGCTGAAAGCTATGGTTTTCTAAGATCGCGGTGCCGCATGCCGTCATATTGCGGCCGTACGAACGCAAAAGGACAGCCCTGATAAAGGTGCCGACATATGGAATTTCCTTTGAGATCACTACACATAATTATAATATACAAACATATGATGCTACCGCTATCTTAGGAAACCAAAGGCTAAATGACTATCATTTCTTTCTCTAAAGAGTCGGTAGCAACGGACAACGACATGGAATTTTACATGTGGACACAAATGGGGTGTGTTAAGCAAAATAAACTTGTGCTTTCGAGTATCAAACTGTAGTGGGCTAGTTCCTTCGTATTTCGCTTAATACACCCCTATTGTTACATCATGTATAAACAAATGTTGTCATAACACCTCCTCTGTTTATATGCTCCATGAAGTGAGCTTTAAGGTAGGCGTCTACAGACCCGCATCGGACAAATTGCACGTATCGGATTTCGGTAAGCCTTGTATAAGTTGTATAGAAACTTATACAACAGCGTCCACTGAGCCGCACTAAGTCATACTTACAGTACTTACATACATACATACATACATATAGTCACGCCCATTTAGTATCCCCTAATGAGGTTGGGCAGAAATTGCTAATCAGTAATCACACACCCACTTTTCACTTACACTTACAGTATTTACCTATACTTATATTAACTTAATTAATGATTTTTTTGGAAAATATGGTAATTAAAAATATTTTCGCGGATGGAAATCCATTGCATGCGTTAATTAAATATTCATCTAATAGAACATGAACAGAAAAAGAAGAAAACAAGGATTTCCTATATATATTACAAGCTCTGCTCAACGCTTACCTACACAACATAACGCAGAAAACCCACCAATAATTTCTATGAATAACTGTCACCTATAATAATTGTTATATTGCAAAGCTCAAATAATTAATAATGGAACATCGCAAGTATGTACTCACTTTACATTTAAAATAACAAATGTACATGCTCTATAAAAGTGAGCATAAAAAGAACCGTTCAATAATAAATGTATATTGTTCCACGTTCAAATACAAAGATAACGCCAGCTCCAAAATGATGGGGACGATAAAACGCGGCTGCATAAGTTGTATACCTTTGCCTAGGTTTGGTACAAAATAAAATTTGGTTCGGCTTTAATAGGGTGCGAGTTGAATACCCCGATCCTTTAGCGAAACGTGAAAGAAGCGAGGGTTTGGGGTACGCATACAAAAACGAAGGGAACAAACGTTGGGCCGAGGGTTCGGAAAGGTTTAATTTTTTATGTCGGGATAACCGTCATGTGCGGGAATGGTCGGCGAACCGACTGCCTGCTGCGTCGAGCCACGACCCTCGCTCATGTCATGACGGTGAAGGGAAAAATAAACATTTTTGTACTAGTGTGCAGAAACATCAGTTGGTATCGAATTTTATTTTATCTCTTCAACATGGGATAAAAATCTTTGCTGCTCGCGTTTTTGTCTCTGTCTGTACACTTTTGATCTAATAAAATTTGCAATAGAATTTGGAAAAAAATTGTAGTCATATAGAGGAACATTGGTGATGTTGGTATCGAGTTTTATTTCATCTCTTCAACTTGAGATAAAATTTTGTTGTACACGTCGACCTTTTAAATTCTGCAATAGATTTTGGATATTGTTTTAATTTTTAAGTTCTTAAATAATACTTAGTAAGTCGTAGGCTACTTTTAAATGTTGATTTGTAAGTCGGTTGATTAGTACAATTTTGTTCTGACCAATTAAAACACTAGATCAGACAGGCTCTAAAAGATATAGTATAGCCGATAAAACTACGCCTAGGCCGCGTACAACTAAACTATGCCTCACGCGATGAGCAAATCCTATCAAGATAGAACAAGATGTATTATTAAGAATATACTAATATACCTACTAGTAACAATAAATAAATAAATCACGTCTAGGTCCTACACGTGTAAAAAAATAGCATGGGATATAGAAACTAGCGATAACAAGTGAAACACTAGACTAGTTGCATGAGAAAGAAATAGCAGCTGTAATACAAAGGAAAAGGATGGATGCACTAATAAGTGCTAAGTAACTGTATCGCATCAATCACGCTACATGAGACCCTACCTATCTCCCTCACGCTATCCTCACGTTTCTCAAGAGAGAGTGAAATATGAGACAATTTTCTGAGCTCAACTATCATATCTGTGGCTCAACTTACATGACCGTTTATCTAGTCCAGAAAGTTTACAAATGGAATTTCAGAAATACCTAATTGAAAACTGTCATTTTCTGTCAACTGTCACGTTCGCGTAAAGATAGTGGCGCCATATTTTGGTCACTACTTTAAAGACTGTCTATACATCTGGATGAATGGCGCAGTTGTTACCGGCACCTGCTAATTGCACCGGTCGCGAACTCGATGCCCGCCTGCGTCAAGTTTGTACGGGTTACTGGCAGGTGGGTGAGGCATGATACCATGACGCATTGTTGCGAATAAACGTTATAGTCACTACTGTTGTAAATAAACTGATAGGCGAAAAAGTTGTTAAAATCTTTACCACTTACCACTAAAGTACTTAATGGTAAAACATATTCTAAAATATGATTGTATTTACTTAGGAAACATAAAAATTCGGGTAGGTACTAGATTTAGATATTGATTTAAAATAGGTATCTAAATTCCCACTCGGGTTAAGAATTTTTTCCATTTTCTTTATTAATAATTTTATAATAGATATCTATTCAAATTCAAAAATTTTAAAAACAGTGTATGTACATACGTCATATCTATTGCTAGTGGACGCCCGCGGCTCCGTCCACGTAAACTGTAGAAAAAACAAAATGTCGAAATTATCCGGGATAACACATTTTCCCGGGATAAAAAGTAGCCTATATGTTAAGGGACCTGTCACAGTATATTCCAGAAAACTGCATCGAAATCGGTCCAGACGTTTCTGAGATTAGCGTGCACAAACATAGATCCGTTACAATTTTATTATATGTATAATAATAATAATGTATATAGATATAGATTATGCCTGTATGTACCCTGTAGCTATTAACCAACCTAAATTTCATTAAATGTCTGTAAGCATTAAAACCTATTTAATTTTGTAAAACTAATCATTGTATAACCACTTAAAATTATACTTACATCCCCAGCTACAAGTATTAAAATACAAACACCACATGCATGACAGATTACAGTTGTAACAAAGTGCGATTATTCTGCACAACTCGACCCCCGCATCGTGTCCTCTTTCGAACGTGCTGGGCAATCACATTTCTGCATGTTCGCGCACATGCCCACGTTCTATTCGTGCCATTACATTTATAAAATCGCATAACGACCCATCTGCATCTGTACTAAAAGTAAACATTAAACTAATTTGTCGTCATACAGATACCGAGAATACGCTTATTAGTATTCCTCGGCAAGAAACGCCGCAGTTGGATTAAAATTGTTTCTCCTTTTTGCCCCAAGGTCGGTGGGTTCTGACTTGATAATCACCACGTTCGCTCGCTCATGGCCGCTGTTGCTGGGGCGATACAACGATATCTTTGATCGGAGATGGCGCTAGCTACTATCAATGGCAACACATTTGTGACCAACGTGACGTAAGTTTCAAATCCTGCCGTCGAAACTAGTAAGTTTGTGGCAGTATACTCACTGGCGATACTCGGAACTGTGGTATTTTTATTCTACAGGCAACTAACGCCATCTATTACTGGTTGAGGAACTTTTTGAAAAATTTACAATACAATCCATGATCGGAGAATGACTTATTACGGACGATATTAATAACTTGTCCTTAGATGTTGAATACCTATACATTGATAGACGTCTATCTACTTACCAAAGTTTTAGTTAAATATAGAGTCCAGTTGTAATGCTTACTAAATTCCATTTAAATTTGCTATTTGTTACGGGTCTAGCGAGCGAAGAAGTAAGTACTCGTACCTAACTCTTATAGGTCCTCAGGATAATCCTGATATTTTTATGTCGAGATAAGATGTCTTATTTAGTTTTATTTAAAAATTTATCTTGCTTGATTTGCTTCTAGCTATGCGTTGTGTTAGTAGGCACATATGTATTTGTATCATCTATTGATCGGAATAGTAAATGTTAATTAATTAATTGTACAAGGGTTTCTTCAAAATGCTATTCCAGACCATTATTACTATACCAAAAATAATAGAAAATGTGTCAGTAGCTGTGCACTACGCTACACGTGGTATTTGATACATATAATAGGTATGAATATAATTATACATAGACTCACGCTATGGCCCATAGGGGTAGGCAGAGAGAACGACAGAGAGATCTCCATTTAGAACGTTCCAAACACGTGGTATTTGATACATATAATAGGTATGTATATGATTATACATAGACTCACGCTATGGCCCATAGGGGTAGGCAGAGAGAACGACAGAGAGATCTCCATTTAGAACGTTCCCAACACGGGGTATTTGATACATATAATAGGTATGTATATAATTATACATAGACTCACGCTATGGCCCATAGGGGTAGGCAGAGAGATCTCCATTTAGAACGTTCCAAACACGTGGTATTTGATACATATAATAGGTATGTATATGATTATACATAGACTCACGCTATGGCCCATAGGGGTAGGCAGAGAGAACCACAGAGAGATCTCCATTTAGCACGTTCCAAACATACCTTTTGTATCACATCAATTAATTTTGGAACACTTGACTAGACCTTATTGGCGAATTTGGCTATTTTTTCCTTCAAGCCACTACTCATTCACTAGTTTTCTTTTCCGGCATTAATTATATCCAGGGACATTTTACACGGAACCATAATGGTCAAAGCATGACGTTTTTGTACATGATCCCATTCAGGAGCATAAGGTCAAAAGCGCAAAATGACAAACGATCGCAAATTGTCAAAAGAGCAGAATGTCCAAAGCGTTATTCTTGCCTTCTATTCTATCATGCTTTCAGCGCATACCGCAGAGCTCGGTGTGGATGGAAACGCCCATTAGAATACCATTATTTGTCAGCAATATCTTTTCGTACAAGTAAATTCTAGGATCGATAAAGCTCGGTGATGCAGTGAAGTGTCCAATGTCCATCAATCAATAACATGACATCGAAAGTAGGTACACGTTTTAAGAGTAAGAAACATGTCACATTAGGAAAAACGTTCGAGGCCGGCAACATGCTCTTACTACAGTTGAGCACTGGATAGGTAGTTAAAGTTTAGTTATATATTCTATTTTGTATAGATAGCACATTTTTCCTCTGCCGATGCGATGCGTTACTACATAGAATAATACACCAGCTGCTCCTCTTTCCATGCATTCGTTGGAGTCGACTAAGGAACTCGACTATTCTCTCAGGCGATAAGCTAGCAACTTGTCACTATTATTTACACCTGTCCCCGCTATGATAAATGTGGCTGTGGGCTCTCCTTCATGATCCTGTAATCCTGTAGTTCTGGCTAATGCCCATTCCGTGAACACAGTCGTGTTTATATGAAGGTATATAAGACTACTATTAAGCTGTTCCTTAAATTAATGTCATGTATGTAACATATGCCAAGCATCTGTTTAACTTTCGAAGAATCTTTCTATACCATCTAACCACAGTAAGAGAAAGATAATAGAGGCTTTGTTAAATAACTTCACCTATGCATGCCTTATGGGAATGCATATTGTTCACGCTCATAATTGCACAACCAATAAGAATCCAATTGGAAATACGAGTATTATAATGGCAATTTTTCCATTTTCATTATACAGCAGCTGCCGTTAGTAAACTGAATTGTTATCTACTGAGCGTGTGGCCGGGCGATCAATACACCGTGCGATTTAAAGTAAAGGATCCACCACTACGGCGGATTCATGAATGAAGTGACGTCACAGTTTAGTCCACATACTATAGTACAGGTAGTATTATGTGATTGGACTCTTTCTTTCGGCTTGAGATATTCTCAGCTGTGCTTGAATAAAATAGTCACAAGTTGGTAGCGATGTGAGTCAGACGTTGGACGAGCCACGGGTAGCTCGCGCTCTTTCGCGCCCGCGGTATTTCACCGTGGATCTGGGGCAAGACTCCCACCCGTCTCTGTCGCACGCCGCGACCTTTATGTTATCTATCCTTGTCGTGCGTTTTCTCTCCTGATAATAATATTGTTAATGTAATCAGAATGTTTACTTAGTTTGTATTCAGTAATGACTTTATTGTGTGTTGATACGAGGACTTACCGGTGTTTTGGGCTGATTTACTGGGTAAATATCTATGTTATTTTCGTTGCCGTATATCTATGGGCATATGACATGTTTCTTGTTACATAATAAATGTCAGAGGAGAGCGGTATCGACAGTATCGACTATTCTATGTTTACTCGGGTTTATAAAAAATGCACTGGTTATGTACTGATGATGAAATATCAATAGTCTCTGTATTTTGTTTTACATCGACCTTATGGCCTAGAACATAAGTGTTTTGTCCTGAACGCCCTCTACCGTGTCTGGGGGAGATTAGAAAACTCTTTTTTGCTGCCAGTACGGGCGGGTGAGGTACCTGACCCTTGACCTCTTTAGTGTCACAACAATAACAAATAATGATATAAATCCAATATGGGACGTGATGGATGATAGATGTTTTGTTCTCGTTAGCGTAACAATGTGTCTTGTAAGAATTAATCGTAGGTTATTTCTAAAAGGAAAGTTTGGAGAATCGACCTGTATTTCATTCTCATTGGAACGAACAATTACTTACTAAAGACATCTAATAGTAGGTACTTAGTTGTGGTCCTTTGAATCACGGCAGAGATAAACGTTTCAGGATCTTATTGTGTGATTGATTAGGTAGGTTAATTGTGTTGTTATTGTAAAAACATCTTAATTATATCGATTTATGAACGTAATTTATTACTTAAATAAATATATACGTCATATATGTACCTTGCACAGTCATAATAGCTAAAGCAAAGGGTACTTCCTAGTCCTATCAGCTGTTTACGTTTTCTTAACTTGAAAGTAGGTGCAAAGTACACGATGCAAACGGTAGAATAAAGTGCACGGATTGCTATTCCTCCTCGCGTCGTTTTCCTCATTACTGAGGGTCGTGACTCCCACGCTGCATCAGTTTCTCCCGTACAATTTCCCTCCATCTGCTGCGATCCTTAGCTTCGTGAAGGGCATTGTGGAAGTTGATGTTCAGAGAAGATCGTATTCGGTCCGACCATCTCGTGGGACTGCGTCCTCTGGGACGTTTGCCATCTACCTTGCCTGTCACCATCAGCTGTTCAAGATTGTGACTCTCTTTACGAGCAATATGTCCGAAGAACTCCAGCACCCTACGAAGGCACATAGTGGAAAGTCTAGTTTTGACATTCTCTCAGAATAGACACGTTGGTGCGAAAGGCGGTCCATGGAATCTAGCATTTTTCGCCAGCACCACATTTCAAAGGCGTCTATTCGGTCTCTGTCGGCCTTTTTCAGTGTCCAGGTCTCCGCTCCATAATTGAATATGGAGAAGACTAGCGAAATCATCAATTTGGTTTTAGTTTTTCGCGTGATGTTACGGTCTCTCCATATCTTATGCAACTGGGACATTGCACTTATGGCCATCCCTATATGTCTCCTTATCTCTTTTTCGCATGATCCTGTGTTATTAATGTTAGACCCTAGGTAGACGAAGTCGCTCACGATGTGAAGGTTCAGCGTTCCCGTTAGTTTAATGCTGTTGGTACGATCCACCATCATTACTTTGGTTTTGCTATGATTGATTTTTAGACCCATCACCAAACTGATGTTCTCGATCCGGGCCAGGAGGTTCACCATCTCGGTTTCACTTGCAGCAAGGAGTGTGGTGTCATTTGCGTAGCGGAGGTTTGATATTTTAGTGCCCGCCTGATTATGTACTCTCCATATGCGTTAAAGAGAATTGGAGACAGGATGCATCCCTGTCTTACCCCTTTACCGAAACTAAAAAGCTCTGATGTGCAGTTCTCGACCTTTACCATTCCTTGATTGTCCAAGTATAGAGAGCGGATGAGGGCAACGAGGTGTTGAGGTGCTCCCAGTTCACTAAGTACCTTCCATAGGTCCGACCATACAACACAGTCAAAGTTTACTGTAGTCGATAAAGCAAAATATGGTGGGTGTGTTGAACTCGTAGGCCTTTTCGACCAGTTGGCGAATGTTTAGGATTTGCTCGCGGGTTCCTTTGCCCTTTACAAAACCCACCTGTTCCTGTGGAATTTGTCAGTTCAGAAAGTAGCGAATCCTGTTGTTGATGATATGTAACATCACTTTGCTGGCATGTGATATCAATGCAAGGGTTCTATAATTATCGCACTTAGAAGTGGACCCCTTTTTATGGAGAGGTAATATGATCGACTTAGTCCAGTCTGAAGGTCATCTTCCAGTTCGCCAAATGTTGTCGCAAATTCTGTGTAGGACTTTTACAGCTTTAGGACCCATGACTTTTAGTATTTCCGATGTAATACGATTTGGACCGGGGGCTTTCCTGTAATTGAGCGCGTCTATAGCGGCCGTGATCTCTGATTCAAGGATGGGTGGTTCCAGCGTTAACTCGCACCAATTTGTTGTATCTTGTGGTGAGCTGCATTCATGTCAGTTTCTATAAAGATTGGCGCAGTAGTTACGCCATCTCCTCGTCACTGCCTCTAAGTCTTGTAAAGGCGTACCATCTTCATCTTCTACCAGCCATGATCTAGGTTTGAACTGTCGGCAGTTTTACCTTCTTGAAGAGGTCCGAGCTTAGTGATCTGAACGCATGCTCCTCTACTTCTCCACAGATGCGCTCTACAAAGTTGTTTTTATCATGCCTACATTGTCTTTGGATCATTCTAGAAAGTTCCGAGTACTTTACTCTGTCTGCTGGGTCTGATAACCCACGGCTTCTAAGCTCCTTCCTATCCTATAAGAGTTTCCAGGTCTTATCTGATATCCAGGTTTGTTTAGGGCAGGGTGTTTGTTTGATAAAACAAATCTGAGATATTCGTCTCCCTCAGATCTCAAATAAAAATGAAATCATTGTACAGATTGAATCTGAGGAATTTATCCAAAAAATCCTTAAGATAAGAAATTGGCTGTTGATAAGTGCATCGCGATACGAGCAGTTGAGGACTCTAATGTGACCAATTCAAATGGTATGATTAAGTAAGTTTTAGCCGCGAGGTACCGGCAGAGTAGAGTTTGTACCACATTGGTATCGTACAAGGCGACTAAGGGTTTACGGAAGGTGGGCAGCAGCGCCTTCCGTGCTGACAACATAGTCCGAAAATCACACTGCGGTCACCAACCCGCCTGCTCAGCGTGGTGACTATGGGCAAAACCCCCCTGTGGCAGTAGCCTTGTGGCGTGCTCTGGGGGAGACCTACGTCCAGCAGTGGACTGCAATTAGGCTGAAGACGACGACGATTAAGTCTTATATCGTTTTTAATTAACAATTATTATTGGAATTTGTTTCCGGATTCTAGCAAGCAACTATAGCGGTATCGGTTCTCTTTGAGCTGCTATTTTAAGGTAAAAACATGTAACTTTAGATCTCCTGATCAAAGTTGCCATAGCAGCGAGCCATGCAGGGTAGCTAGCATCTTGAATATCTGTAGGTATGACACTTCTATGCCAGATTTCGGAAATAACATTTTTTGTATGCAGAGACAAAAAAATGTGGTCATACACATAGTAACTAGCGCCATCATCCAAAAGATACACACTCTACCACACTGTGTAGGTACATACCATGAAATATCTCTTATCTCTTTAACTTGTGAAAGCGAGACGTCGTTATAAACATTCTAAAGCGCCATCTCACTTCCACAACAGGAACAATACTTGGTACAGTATTCATGGTACTATCTGATCCAAGCATTTGGTCTTAAGGGAAACATGACTGTGAGTTCTTTGAGACCATCCTCCCTTGACTACCCTAACTCAGAGATATTTTGCGTTCATGCCATTACGGTAACTTTTCAATCGTTGAGTGGTATTGGAGTGTGAGTGAACAACTAGGCATACTTATAGGTGTTGAGATTTTAAGTGCTAATAAAACTAACGATAATGTGACGTAATACTTACGACATAAAATTTTCCACAGCATAAATAGTCAGTTTATTAACCTGTATGACGTGTAATCAGGCATTTGCCATACGTAAATGTTATTATATGTAGTAGGTTAGGTACCTATCAATATTAGGTATTAGCAATTACCTCATTTATAGGTAGATAGGTACCTAAACCGACATAAATATATTAGTACTTAATTCATTTAGGTATGTACTTATCTTAATTATGAACTATCTTGCCCATATGTATTAACTCTACGTAGAGCCTTACTAAGACGGAACAAATAAGTGTAGGGACACGCATCGTCATAATTTAAAATCAATCTACCTGTAAGGCTTCATTCACTACTGCGGAATCCTAAAAATAAAAATGTTATAAAGCAAAAACCGATTATTTATAGAATCCGTTTCATATAAAACCGGTGCATGATTTCGGGGCTAACATTTTTTTTAGTATGCTAACACATAATACACCTAGCAATACACACAGCAACTAGCGCCATTATTCACGGCGCTAGAATCGGACTCTAGGTACCTATAATAATATTTACTCGTCATGTCTAGAGATGCGCAGAATCAATCTTTTTCCGGATCAGGGATTATATACATCTTTTCTTGTTCAATCAATCCGAACTGAACCTTAATGCGATAGTATCAAGGCTCAGTTAGGATTTATACATTTAAAGATGTATTTGGGAATCATGAGATTTAGTGAGTGATTCAATCTTTCGCATGGATGTAAATCTTTTTTGTAAATCACTCCGGAGTTACACACCTCTACTCTGCTCGTCATCATCATCATTCTCAGCCTTGAGAAGTCCACTGCTGAATATAGGCCTCCCTCAACCTATATTCACTACCTACATAAATATACCAGCATTAAGTTATAGGGGCAAAAAAATTACCTCAATATCAACCATGTCAAACAGCATGCATGCTTGGCCTAAATATAAAACGAATGACTATCGGCTTAAATAATCGCAAAGATAAAGGTCAGATATGAATTATTTTGGTGTTTATCAACGCAAACGTACTAAAAGTCAAACACTCTATAAAAACGATAGCTAAGACAAGATAAACACGTAAAATTACGCTATCCTATCCTAAATATGAAGGATTGTGAGTATTTGGTACATTTTACACAAAAAATATGCATTTTGATAAAAAAATTGTCACGCAAACTACGTTACAAGCTCAGCTAGTGTCACTTATATAGGGTGTTTGTGACAGCCAGGCAAATATTAATATGGTGACTTCAGACCATGATTCCGAGATGAAAACCAGTGAAAATTTTTGGAAAATCGGGCTATTGAAGGAGACTAACGGACACCTGCCATTACAACCATGTCTCATAATTGTTAGATAGCAGGCGGTGACTCGCCAACTCATTTCATGGGCTGAAACGGCCGCACGCACGGAGCGACAAAGGGGGCAACATTTGGTAAGCGGCCAGGGTGGAGGGGTGCCCCTGGACTTAAAACCAAAGCCAACTCGCCACTTACGGACAGGCACGTCACGGAAAGTAAGACAGAGGTGGGGGAACTGTTCCTCGTCAGACCTTACTCCGGCGCCGGAGATGAGGAACAGGGTCTTCCCCCGGGAGCACTTCAGGTCCGTAGGAACGCTACTTCCCAACAGTTCGCCACAAGCTGCCCTGCGGGCTTATTATTCATCATTTTCATCATCATTTACAGCCCTGAGAAGTCCACTGTTGGACATAGGCCTCCCCCAACAACCTCCACTCCGACCGGTCGGAAGCCGCATGCATCCAACCGATACCCCCCGCGACCTTCCCACGCTGCGCTTGCCGATACGTGGTATCCACTCTACAACTTTCCGACTCCATCGGCCATTAGTTCTTCGAGCTATGTGCCCTGCCCATTGCCACTTCAACTTGCTGGACCGTTGAGCTATGTCGGTGATCTTTGTACGTCTGCGGATCTCCTCATTTCTGATTCGATCGCGTAGAGAGATCCTAAGCATAGCACTCTCCATCGCTCGCTGTGCGATCCTGAGCTTCTTTATGAGGCACATAGTTAGAGACCACGTCTCGGCACTGTAGGTCATCACCGGCAGCACGCACTGGTTAAATACCTTCGTCTTTAAGGACTGGGGTATCTTGGACACAAATAAGCTTCGTAGTTTCCCGAACGCTGCTCAGCCGAGTTGTATTCGCCGATTTACCTCCTTCTCAAAGTAGGACCTACCTTGTTTGACCGTCTGTGGGACCGAAACATACTCGTCAACAACTTCGAGCATCGAGCTCCCAACCAGTACAGGAGTGGGCGGCACATGGACGTTCGACATGATCTTCGTCTTGTCCATGTTCATGGACAATGTTCATCATGTCAGGCTTATTATTATTATTTAAACCTTTATGAAGTTTTTAGCTACCGTAAAAACTCAATTACTTAAAAAATTCTCGATAGAATTTTGATTTGAAAATTTGCTTTTTGACGTTCTTTTAAGTTAAATAACTTGAAAAGTATTCTGAATATGAACACGAAACTTGCTTAGTTATAGCGCTTTATCAAATTTAGTTTGTGGCAAAAGTACTTTTTTGTAAAATTTGTAGATAATTAACAATTAATCAAAAACAACATATTGCGCTGGTTGCGGGTGCGCCCCGCTATACGTCTTCCCTCATTAGGTGTTTGAGGGAGTGAGGTACATGTACTGCGTGTTCATCTATAAGAGCGCCTTAAGGCTTCTAGGTGCATCTACATGGTTTAATAAATGTGCTGTTAGGAAAGTAATTGGCGTTCTCAGCTGTATTATTGAGTCATCAAATAGGTTCATGGTCTAGTTACATCTTGGCAGGACATATATTAAAAGGATTTTTCTTAATTTATTCGTATTTCTTAGTTGTGGCTTCGTTGATTACCTTCTCGCATCTAAATGTGATTCAACGTACCTAACCATTCTAGGTTTTTCTACAGTTACAACAAAGTGTAAACGAGGTAACCACGTAGTTTTACTCATTTATTAGTTACGTAGGTACCATATCGAGTTTAATATATTCGTGCTAATTTGAACTAAGTGGACTGTCCCCGTGTACTTTGTACTTTAGTGCAGGCAGTTGTACTCTAAAGCAAGTGAGATACGAGCGTCCAGCACTACAATAAAATTTGTAAGTCGAAATTAATATTTTTTGTAAAATTATCAGCGCAGTACCAACATACCTACGTTTATAATACGAAATAGAGTCGTAACGTAACGTAAAGCATTTAAGCATTTGTTTTTATCTGCGTTATCCTAGATAAGGGTCTACGTGTTGAATACTCTAAGATTTTAATCGTGACGTGATTATCTTTGACACCTTTTTGACCGCTCATTGGAACATATAGGTACATAAATTATAACTTTTTTCCAATATTTTGTTACTTTTTCCAGTAGACTATTAAGATACTTATATATGAAAATTATCTTAACGGGATTTGTACTGACTTATATTTAGTGGCTGTTAATGTCCCTTATAGTTTGACATATAATTTATGTCTATTGAGGGGTCGCCCACCACCGGGCCCTACACCCTCCGCTGACCCTCGGATCTGCCTACTCATGATCACGAACACAAGACACTACAGTCGCAACGAAAAGCCAGATCCAAGCACCTAGCATGCAACCATAAATACATAGCTGCTAATCCGAAAACCAATTAAAATTTTAATCGACATATGTTTCGCCAACACCCGTGGCATCATCAGGATTAGTTTTCCATGTTGGTTCGATAGTTAGAACTAACGTGGAAAACTAATCCTGATGATGCCACGGGTGTTGGCGAAACATATGTCGATTAAAATTCTCAATAGAGATTTGAACTTCCAAATAGTGACGCCTGATACAATTAAATATATAATTTATGTCCAAATTAAGGCACCTTCTTTTAGTTTTCGGATAAAGGATGAGCCAGGAATGACTAACAGCGCGCGCGCGTGCTATAAGCCGTTAAGCACGCGTCTTACATAAGGTACCACATATATGATAATCTCATACATACATATAGCGTGTTTTTTACACCTAAGCTTCAGGGTATATATTAAGTAGGTATATTGTATTGTTGAGACGACGACGACTTATAAAATTAGCATATTTTTGTATTTTTACTTTTGTATATTATCTATATGACAAAAACGGTAGTTCAATGAAAAGTGAAAACACATGCTCAGTAATTTTTTTACTTTGCAAGTCAGTATAATATCTTTTTCAATATCCTTAATCTCTCTCTGTGTGTGTGTGTGTGTGCATACGGATACAGCGCTGAAACCTGCACTTTGGTCGCAACGTCAATTAGTTTCAACACCCGATATAATAGAGACGCGCGTTTCTACATATAACTAGTAGGAATATTAGTTATAAAATGTGACTTGCTTATACATTTTGTTATCAGTCGGCCGTCCACTCCCATCTGCAGTGGAGATTTTTCGGATATACCGAGGTATTTAAAATTGTGTTTATTTTTACATTTTATACATAATTTGTGCCCATTTTACCTACTTATACCTATATTTTAATATTTAAACAAGTATTTTAAATAGATTATTTTTAATTTTCTTTATTAATAATTTTATAATAAATTATTTTGATTTAATAGTCAAACATTTTACTTACTTAAATATTTTTTAACTAGTGGACGCCCGCAAACTCCGTCCGCGTACATTACAAAAAAAAAAATGTGAAAAATTATCCGGAATAAAAACGTTTTCCCGGGATAAAAAGTAGCCTATATGTTAAGTTGGACCTGTCACAATATATTACTAAAAACTGCATCGAAATCGGTTTAGCCGTTTCTGAGATTAGCGTGCACAAACGCACAGACAAACCGACAGACAAAAATTTCAAAAATCATTCTTTTGGGTACTATTGCGTTGATATTGATAAAGGTCTCCTATTATATTTTTTCTCATATATCTTCCATGTACAGACAGCGATCCGTTTAATTTTTATTATATGTATATACAGGGTGTGTGTGACAGCCAGGCAAATACTAAAACGCTGAACAAATACCATTGTGTTGAGTTATAACTGTTATAAGACAGTGTTATTACTTGCAGGAAATGCATTTTTAATTCGATTATCCGGAAATATTGCTTTCCGCGCCAATTATATTGGGCGATCCTGTGACTAGTTAAATGGGCTTATTGTATGATATATTTCTGGCACGGTTTGCAGTGGTCGTGGGTTGGATTCCCACTCGGGTGAAGAATTTTTTCCATTTCTTTATTAATAATTTTATGATATATTTCCGTTTTTTGGATCACTCTGTGACTCTTTATTGGGGTTGATCAGTTGATTGAACTTTTATACGAACGAATTACGAAAATTTTGGAATTTTCCTGCGAAAATTTCAAATAAATAGAATTGCGGATGATAGTTTATAGTTTTTACCAGCAAAAACCTTGACACCTATGAAAATGACATTAATAATACCATTAAAACTATAATTGACTGGCTATGTATAAACAATTTAAAAATAAATATAATAAAACTGAAAATTGTTCACTATAGACAAGGAAGAAATGAACTAATCAATTTAAATATAAATTACTTAGGTACTAATATTAATGAAAATGATAATACGAAATTTCTGGGGATATGCTTGGATGGTGACATGAAATGAAAAACCCAGATTGAAGCTGTATGTAACAAATTAAATCAATTCTTCTATGGATTATTCATGCTTAGTAAGATTGCTAATCAATCAACAGTAGTGGTTGCTTACCATGCTTATGTCGCCTCCACATTGAGGTATGGCTTAATTTTCTGGGGTAACTGTGTAAATATCGAAATGGTATTTAAGGCTCAAAAAATGTGTTCGTTCAATGTTAAATATATACTTTACGGAATCATGCAGACCTCATTTCCAAAAGTTGAAAATATTCACCCTGACTTCACTGTTATATATGTACCTATATATGAGATTGCCATATTTATTAAAAACAACCTAGACTTATTCCGTAGACTCAATAGCAACAGACATCCAAACAGAATTTGTGTTCTGCCAGGGAAAACCGCCTTATTTCGGAAAGTTAAAAATTAGGCCATACCAAGGAGACTTCCTTGGTATGGCACCAGTATCCATTACATAACTGACCAATAAAAAATTTAAAAGTTCACTTTGCAGTTTTCTCCTGCATAAGGCGATTTACTCTATCAATGAATTTTTACTTGATAAAAGTGTGTGACATAATTTTAACAATGTAATTAATTTCCGACATTTACTTTAATATGAATGACATTTGATAATGTGTAGTGTTTAGAAATAGGTATGCCAATTTAGATTTCTGGTATTTGTGTAATATTTATCTGTTAGTACTTGCCAAGATTTTTAAAATTCCTAAGTACTTACCTAAGTAATTAGACAAGTAGGTACGTACCTGCGTTATTTGATTATGTATTTACTAAATTTGTAGGTACATATTTTCTTTTTATCTATCGTGTTTGTAACGGACTGCAATAAAATAATATTATGAAATAAAGATTATATACTTAATCAACTGCTTACTTATATTTTAATAGGTACCAACCTACTTTATCTTTTATTGTGTATAGGTAGTGCTTCTAAAGGACATTAACATTCCTTTGTAGGTAAATTGTAGAAGCTACTTATTAAAAATTGTAATACATATAATTATCTTTCCAATGTCACAGAACAATGGTTAGATAATAGAATTATAACCTAATATTTCTATTGGTTAGATATTTGGACCAATGCTAATATGAAAATTATTACGTTAGGAATTTAAATTTATTATTTAGAAACTTTAATTAAAATGTCACGAATAAATTAAAAATAGAATTCTTACCAATTTAAGTTTATTTGAGAACATTTTGGATTAACATTGAGAATAATTATTTTTAACAGTAAGTACATTTAAACCTGTAATAGTTTCCTCTGTCCGTGCCATCGTTGGCATATTGCCTAAAGTCTGGCCTAAATCCCAAAAATGTCGTCTCATCTTAACTTGTGAATCGTTGGAATCTCCACTTTTGAACATTTCTCTTGCCAAAAACACTTCGATCAAAGCAAAAACAGTATAAGTACTTACCTACTAGGAAGGCTTAGGAAGATTATTTGAAGGAAGTATATTTAAAATTATTAAATTAATAAGTATCACCCAGTTGCTATACAAAAAATAAATTCTTAAAAGATGATATAGTATCTATGTACTTACTTATTTATAACTAGTGGCCGCCCGCGACTCCGTTCGCATGGACTACAGAAAAAACCAAATGTCGAAATTATCCGGGATAAAAACATTTTCCCGGAATAAAAAGTAGCTTATATGTTAAGTGGGACCTGTCACAATATACTCCTGAAAACTGCATCGAAATCGGTTCAGCCGTTTCTGAGATTAGCGTGCACAAACGCACAGACAAACAGAAAAACAGACAAAAATTCCAAAAATCATTCTTTTGGGTACTATTGCGTTGATAAAGGACTCCTATAATATTTTTTCTTATATATCTTCCAGACAGCGATCCGTTACATTTTTATTATATGTATATAGATAAAAAATATTGCGTACTACTGTAAGAAGGGTTTGTGAGTTTTGGTCAACATTTCCGAATACAACGCATTTCCCGTATCATCACGAACATTTTTCTCCATGGAAGCGTACTTGGGAAGTGTCAGATTACTTTTTATTTCAGAAATGCACGTAGACGCGTGTAACAAACATTTTTCCCAAAAGAAAATCCAATTAAATCCAACGCAAATACTAGAGACCATACAAGGTGCGCGACCATGAAAAATAATTGTTTATTTGATGTATACAGTACATACCCCTCGTAAATGGTGGCAACGTAAAAAGATTCTGTGTAGTACCTACAAACGTACTTTGTATAGTCCAGGCACTTAGGCTTAATAGCGAAATGTACCTAGTGATTTCTTCATGTGGCTACTGTTTATATTTAAAAGGCAGTTAAAGTTGATTAATAGCTATCAACCAAGTGACGGGCATTGGTTTACATAATTATTTTCATACTTAGATATCTTAGATACCTTTAGATAAAAGGGATATTTATGGATAAATAAAATTTGACGGCCGATTGGTGTAGTTGGTAGTGGCCCTGCCTGCGACGCCGTAGGTCCTGGGTTCGAATCCCGGTAGGTGCAAACATTGATGTGATGAATATCGATGTTTGTTTCCGAGTCATGGATGTTTATACAGGATGTTTTTTTGTGGCCACCTTTAACGAAGGGTACGTATTCTATACATGAAATAAAGTAAGTTTATGCCAAAAAAAATGCTGGGAAAAAAAAAATTTTTTTTTGAAAAAAAAATTTAAATTCCTTGATCGTGCGAAATTTATAGTGTCTAGTGTTTATGTTAGTTTTTTTTATAGACAGATATTAATTATTTTTCGTGAAAAAATCCTGCTACGCGCGTCTATGTGCATTTATGCAGAAAAACGCAGTCTATTTACTTAACTTTGGACCCTAATATTTTGGAAACCAGACACTTCCCAGGTATGCTTCCATGGAGAAAAATGATCGTGATGATGAGGAGATTCCGTAGTTTTCGGGAACGTTGACGACCAAAAATCATCCTGTATACTTATCTATGTATTTATATACCGTTGCCTAGTACCCACGACACAAGACCTTAGGGATCTTAGTGTGGGATTAGGTCAATGTGTTGTGAAGTGTGTGAAAAAAAAAAAGTACGTGAGGAATTTATAATTTTTTTCTAAAATTGAAACCGCAGCTTTTTACATACTACCAAGTATGTACCTACAAGTTATATACAGGGTGGAAGTGACAGCCAGGCAAATGATTTGGCGACTTCAGACCATGATTCTGAGGCGAATCCCACTGAAAATTTTCGCAGAAAAATTCAAAAAAATTCCGACTCCTTTTTAAATTTTTTCAGAAAAAAAGAGTTAATTTCGTTTAGGCTTTAGCCAATGACTTAAAACATTTTTTTTAACATATGGGTAATATAAAAAAAAAGTTCAAATATCTCATCAACCCTAATATGGAGAGTTACAAGTAATCCAAAAAACAGCAATATATTATCACACAATAGTCACAGGATTGCCTGATACAATTGGCGCGGAAAGCAAACATTGCGGATAATCAAATTAAAAATGCATTTCCTGCGAGTAATTAATTACACTGTCGTATAACTCAAAACAATGGTATCAGTTCAGTATTTGCCTGGATGTCACACACACCCTGTATAATAGATACTCGAAAAAGTAAAAATCGTAATTCTAAAACGTTTTAGTCAGTCCTACTTTTATCTAAGTATATTTACTAAAAATAATTACATATCTCAGTTTTTTGCGATTAATTTAAGATAAATCAACGTAAGTGCGACCCCAAATTATTTCGGTTTGACCCAAAGATAATTTTATCTTGGGGTTGACCAATGAACGGTCATTATAACATACCCGCCCACTGCTTACCTAACTTACAAGAAATCGATCTCGCGTAAACGCGATACTGTTATCAACATAGGTAGTTAATTATTAGGTATAATGTCATTCAAGATCGACATGTTCGAGATATACATATGATAAGAATACTGTGAACTTTGGCACTTTATAAAAATAAACTTGAAGTTGTAATAAAACAATGCATATCAATCATATTTCGATGACCTTTATTCGTCATTTAAATTTAGGGGAAGTGACTACTTAGGTACTTTATTTGATTGAGATTACCAGTCGTATTAAGTGGTAGAGGGCACTACTTATTTTTTGACATAAGTTTTTTTGATACTAATTATTTTTAATGTGTACTTACCTAAGTGATAAGAAGGTGTTTTCTTCTATTAAAACCACTTTACACAGTAACTTTCCCAGTCTCCTTTGACAGAAATTTCGAGTGTTGGTTCACTTACTATGAGGGAAAACTGTGAAACTATGTAACCGGTGGATCGTTTTGCCTGTGACACTGAGGGAGGAAAAAAATTAAAAAATTTGTTGATTGATTTTTCCTCCCTCAGTGTCACAGGCAAAACGATCTACCGGTTACATTTTTTTGTTGTAGCTAATATCCGTAGGTATCCTTAATAAGTATTATCAACCTATACGATGTTAGTACATAAAATGTTAGTACATTGTATAGGTAGATAAAAGGCAATCAACTATTTCCATCCAATTTGTGAAACGAAACCAATATCAAATAAGAAGTAACCACATTGAATGGCTTTTAATCGACAAGCTCTTTCCTTGTATGGCTTGAGGTTAACGCTCTATTCGTACCCGGAGACTATATTTATAGCGGAGTTGTCGCTACTTATAAAAGTTACTAAGGGTAGAGCGGGGTAGAACGACTGAGACTTAGCGAGTGAAGATTGACAATTATTATTATCAGTCCTTTCCCTCATTTAAAAAGTAATAAAAAACTTGGCATGGCAAAGTTATAGGCATAGGTATAAAATAAATGTAGAATCTGCAATATTGAACTTTAATATAAGTAATAAAATTATATTAATCTTGGAACTTTAGTTATTTAACAGCATAGGTAGCTGTCTAATCATATGTTATCTTCATTAGATGACACACACAAAAGAATCTGATAACGTCCCTAAAATAGGTCCACCTTAGATTCTTTTAGTGTAATTTGGGCATGTGAAAAATATGATCGTGTTTTTAATACTCGTATGTAAGTTGGTATCTTCAGTTCAACATAAAATAAAATAATACTTATCTATGACTTACCTGTAGAGATTTAGTGTTTCTGTAATTTGGGCATGTGAAAAATATGATCGTGTTTTTAATACTCGTATGTAGGTTGGTATCTTCGGTTGAACATAAAATAAAATAATACTTATCTATAACTTACCTGTAGAGATTTAGTGTGACTGTAATTTGGGCATGTGAAAAATATGATCGTGTTTTTAATACTCGTATGTAGGTTGGTATCTTCGGTTCAACATTAAATAAAATAATACTTATCTATGACTTACCTGTAGAGATTTAGTGTTACTGTAATTTGGGCACGTCGAAAATATTATCGTGTTTTTAATACTCGTATGTAGGTTGGTATATTCGGTTCAACATAAAATAAAATAATACTTATCTATGACTTACCTGTAGAGATTTAGTGTTACCCAACTATTGGTTTACTCACTAATAGTATCACTGCTCCAGTGCTGGATCCAAGTTTCATACAAAATAATACATTCGCCTTTATTTTGTCACTCGATTACGACATTTACGACTAAACGAAAACCAAGACTCTGATGCTATGACATTTAAATTTAACGCAGTGTTATAAATACTCGTACCATCAATTTTTTTTAAAATTGCTGTATTCTATCTATAAGTATAATAAGTACTAATGTACTCTTTGTTATAGGTGGAGTAGTATGGGCAGAGTGAGGATCTCGTGGAGGTGACAAGATGCCAATCATTCGGAACGCGGAGCCAGCCCGAGCAGTCGATTCTGTGTACACTCGTTACACGGTCGCTGTGCTGGGATCATGGGCGGCTGAAACAGGTAATACTCGTACATCCTTTACTAGCGGACGCCCCTGATTTTGCCTGCGCGATCTATACCTACCTATGTTATTCTGATGTCTGACAAGTTTGATCAGAATTCTTTGGGTATTAATTGTGTGAAAGATTACGTAGATAACAAGCATTTTCAGTTCTTCACATAGATACCTAGGCTCACAAATCTTCTATATTACATAGCAAGTAGGACAGTAGGAGTGAGTAGGATTAATAGTAGCTAGGATTGCACATAAGCCGTCAGCCACAGTGATTATGTGTTTAATGCACAAATGCGAGCTTGGATGCAGAGGAATTTCTCCTTGGAATACCTACACTAATATTTTCTGGCCTGGCATGAAACCCGGCCGCTTGTATCTATAAATGGTATAGGTAGCACTCGTAGTTACATGTACTTACATGCTTTGCAGGATTAGGATTTTCAGCTGATAGAGGTACGAGTCTAACTGTTGCAATTTTTTTTCCAGTAACATATCCTTTCGATCTAACAAAGACACGCCTTCAAATCCAATCAGAGGTCGCTGCCGTAAAAGATGGAATTAAGGTAAGAGATTATATTAGTGAAAAAGTTATTTATTTCCATGTGAACAGAAAATATTTTTTATTTTGGTTTAGGTAAATTAAAATTAAGTTGAAATTTCAAAATTGAAATTACATATAGCCAGCCATATTTAATTTCAAAATTGAAATCACATATAGCCAGCCATATATGCCAGAGAAATTTAAACAAGTAATGTTTTATTTCGTAAGTTAATTGACTAGGTCAATGTATTGTGAAGTGTATGAAAAAAATAAATTCAAATTCAAATTCAAATTCAAAATACTTTATTTGCACAAAATAAGGTGAAGTTGGTGTTAGTTTACTTTAGAGTCTCTTATTTTGCCGACAATGGCATGCAAAAATTTTCGAGTTCCTAAAAATAATTTATAAAATATTTCCAATAAACTTAGCTAATTAAAAATAGTAATATAATAATTAATATTATGCTAAAAAAAAGTATATTTTATTCTCAAAAATCATCATTTATTTTCATAAAGGTAGAAAAGCTTGGCATGATAAGAACCGCAGCGGGAATAGTAAAGCAGGAAGGACTGTTCAAACTGTGGAGCGGCCTGATGCCGATGTTCCAGCGACATGCCATCTACTCCGGCTGCCGGCTCATCTTCTATGAACACATCAGAGATGTGCTGAAGGATGACGAGGGAAAGATCTCGCTAGTTAACGCGTCTTTAGGTGAGGACAGTTTCGTTATGGAACCACTCGGTAGCGCAATATACCTCAACATCGTTGACTCAATCTGCAATCACACTCAACAATTGTAGTTTTCTCTGAGAAACTAAAAAACGACCATCTCTCACCCGAGTGTCCTAAGGGCTAGTTAGCACTAAGCATACGAACGTTAGAAGTACTTGTAGGTTCGACAAAATTCTGTTACATAAGGCTTTGCTCTGTTCTGATTGTACAAAGCTTTCAAGGATTCGAAATACATATGTATGTGGGAATTATTAACAATTAAACAATTGGTTTCACCTTAATTAACTTCTTTATACTTCTATATACTTTCTACTCCCACGTGTTAACTCTTAACTGCAACTTGTTCCTCCATTCGTCATCCTCCTTCTCCCTCTCGCATTCTCTATCTCTTTCCATCCCTGTCATTCAATCTATCATACATCACTACGCTCCATTAAATGCATCCTACATGTACATGCATACATATAGTTACGCCTATTATCCCCAAAAGAGTTTGGACTTGGGAGAAGTGTATAAATTACACACCCACTTTTCACCAGTTAGCTTATTAGGTCCAAATAGTTGTGTTCTGTACTTAAAGACAGAGCGCAAAATATAGACACTCATTACAGTCGATTATGTATGACCGTCACACTTAAACCTAAACTTTAAATTTTATTTGTCTTATCTGTCTCTTTCTATCGCAGCCATTTATGTTTAGACTGGAGAGAGACAGACCTGTCTTAATTTTAAGTTAATATTTAAGTGTTACTTACACAACTTGACATTATTTGAAGTTCCACAGGCGGCTTGGCAGCGGGTACCTTGGCTCAGCTGATCGCGTCGCCAACTGACTTGGTGAAGATTCAGATGCAAGCGGAAGGCAGGCGCGTGCTTCAAGGGAAACCAGCGAGGTTTACTAACTGTAGGCAAGCGTATTCCATGCTTTACGCTCAGAGTGGAGTTCTGGGATTCTGGAGAGGTAAGACCTTGTTTGAATTATACTCATATCAGTGCATTCTGAATGGTTTTCATGACATATTAACGTACTCCCTATGTGTTATTGTAACACATAGACTATAAAGTAACAAGGTAAGTATAAAACTTATACATTAGAATAACTGTTACCTGGCAAGTTTCATAAAAATCCGTTAAGTTGTTTTTACGTGAAAAACTAGTACTTAAATATACACACATATACAGGATGTAACAAAAAGGGTATGTTAAGCGAAAAGCTATGTGAGTAGCCCACTGTAGTGAACCTATCCACAACATTTGAGACTCGAAATCACATGTTTATTTTTCAAGATTGTATGAAAATTCCTGCGATATTTAAAAATTCTCCCTACTATTGGGAAAAATAAACATGCGATTTCGAGTTTCAAATTTTCAGGAGAGGTTCTCTACAGTGGGCTCTTCACATAGCTTTCCGCTTAACATACCCTTTTTGTTACACCCTGTATACATCTATCCTCACGAACTTTCACATTTATAAATATTAGTAGGATAGATCCAACTTTTTTTTTTCTATCCGGCTCGAAGGATCATTAACGCGGCTTACAGTTATTTACATTATGTTTGTAACTTAAAATGATTAACATTTACTTATTTGACTATAAATAATGCAAATGGTAATTTGGGTTCCATTTCAATTAATTCTCATGTCATTTCGGTGTAGGTACGAGTATTATATTAATTGCATCTTAATTACTTACCATTAGTAAGTCAGAAATGGTTGGATACAGGTACACACCTATTTATCTATATACCTGTCCAATTATTTTACATAGTATAATGCCCAAGATACAAGTGCTAGAAAGATTAATACCTAATAATATCTTCATAGTGTAAATTCCGGGCGGCTAGTCTAATGTAAAATTTGTACTGTAGGTACATCTCTTACTGCATAAAAACGATGTTTTAATTTCCAGGTGCCATACCAAACGTGCAGCGCGCGGCTCTAGTCAACATGGGCGACCTCGTGGCTTACGATTACAGCAAGCAGTTCTTCGTGAAGGAACTAAACATGACCGACAATGCACTGGTGCATGCAATGTCCGCCTTCGCCGCGGGATTCATTGCAGCCGTCATGGGAACTCCAGCTGATGTCATGAAAACGAGGCTGATGAATCAGCCCCTTGGGAAAGATGGAAGGTAACAACTAAATAATCGCTATCACCACATTATTATAAAACAAAGTCGTCCCGCTGTTTGTCTGTCCCTATGTATGCTAAGATCAGTGGCTCCCAAAGTGGTCCAGGTGGACCCCCAGGGGTCCACAGTAGACTCGATGGGGGTCTACGTTGGCGTGAAAAAATGGGGTTTCACAATTAATTCGTATGTGGTGTAGGCCTGTAGGGGGTCCACTAGAACCAGTGAATTCTTGAAAGGGGTCCACGAGAAAAAAGTTTGGGAACCACTGACATTTAAATAGATAGAGTGATACAAGAGGATAGTTTATATGTATACTTAGGGACCCGCCCCGGCTTCGCACAGGTACAAATGGTGCAATGCCCACTCACGCAGATGTAGTCGTGGGGGGGGGGGGGCGCTAGTTAATGTTAAGAAGAGAATTAGTTTTATTGATGTAACTTTATTGAACTTGACCTATTTTTAACCCCCGACGCAAAAACGACGGGGTGTTATATGACGTGTCTGTATGTGTCTGTCTGTGGCATTGTAGCTCCCAAACGGATGATCCGATTTTAATGCGGTTTTTTTTTATTATTTTGTTCTGGCTAGAACCGATAAATTATGATTATATAAATTATAAGTGTAGCTGTCTACTAGTTTACAATGAATCTGAAAACGCAACGAAAACTAAAAGTAATAACGTACCGTACCTACTCTAACGTACTTATCCAGAGAATGTTTGAAAGTTTCCTACTAAAAACAAACCAAAATTATCTTATATTTGGCCTGTAAATTGGAAACAATTGAAATCTGTTTCACTAAACACCAAAACAAAACAGTTTGACACAAGTTCGAGGCCATCTTAAAATACCGAAATGCTTTCCTAGAATAGCACAGCGTATTCAACAGGCTATTTTAAGACCACAGGATACGGTAGAGTAGTAAGTCAGATTATACACAGTAGCTGAGGGTTAACTAGGTCAGTAGGTAGGTATTCAGGCGGTCGAGGTCGCGGAACGGGGTCAAAGTCGTCGTCATAGAGCGGAGAATCAACGATTTTCCTTTCATTCGACTGATTTTGTTTTACTCTGTGGCAATTCGGCGAATATGCAACCCGCTTGTGTGGTCGCAAACTTTATTATGCAATGTACCTTTATGGTTTTATAAGAAGACTAGCTGTTGCCCGCGGCTCCGCTCGGGTAGATGTCGCTTATTGCGCAGAAGGAGTATGAAAAATAGATAGTACATCGTGTGCCACCTACCGCAATAAAAAGTAGCCTTTGTCTTTTCTCGGGCTCTAGTTCAGTAGTTTTGCCATGAAAGACAGACAAACATACACACACATACACTTTAACATTTATAATATTAGTATAGACAGTAACTAGGGTACGTTTCACTAACGGACAATTTCAATACTAGAGCTTATAAAGAATTTCGGATTATTTTTATTCCAAGTTTGAAATTTTGTATGAAAACAATTGAAGATTTAATCTGAAATACGCGAAAAATCTCTCGAGATCGCTTATTGAAATTGGCTGTAAATAGTTCCTTTAAATGGTGGCGTTAGTTACAATAACCACGTTATCTGTTTAATTTACATATCATGTAGAGATCTAGGTAGTCATACTTATGCACCTTTGTAATAAAGTATTGTCATAACATCTATAAATAAATTAGCGGTATGTATGAAAAAACTAGGAATATTTTTAAACAGTAATATGCCTGCACATGGACTTACACATATCGCACACCTAGATCTAAAGAGAGTTAAGTCAAAAATCTGTGTGATTGAGTTATGCTTACTATTTAATTGCCTATACGAATACCTATCTGCCAATAAAACATATTTAAAAATAAGTGCAAAACTCAACGTTTGATGGCGCCTAGAGTCCCTTTTGTTGAACTAGCGAGCCAGCTCCTCCCGCGCCTAAACGGGAACAACGCTAGTTGTAATCAGAATTAGAAGCGCAGTGTACGTGTCCTGCGTAAAAAGTTTGGAGTTATTTTGAGTTGTACCTGTTTAGTTGAAATTTGAAGCAGTATTATTTTGAATTGTCACCTTTTAGATGGTTAGTTCTGATTAAGAAAATGTTGCGTTTTGAGTTAAACCTGTATTGCTGGCAAGGTGAGTAAAATTTTTGTTTTTATTTTGAGTTGCTACCCTATTGTTGAAACATTTTTGATTTTGTAGTTGTGTCTGTTTTGTTGAGTCATATTTTATGCTCTCTTTTTTCTGTGAAATCTTATCAAAGTCAAACTTGTTTTATTATTGGCGATTGGAGTTTTTAGGTTTTAGTACAATTTAATATTCAACTTAGCATTAACAAAGTTTGTTCCTTTTTTACTGACAATTTTTCAAGTTGAGTCCCTTTAGATGGTTTCAGGAAAATATATTTTTACAACATAGCTAAAAAGATTAAAAACGCTTTTTTACGGACTTTCCAAATCGATTTGGGACACAAGACTCTGTAACTTAGTAAAATAAACATTTTATATTTCAGGAAAACAATGCAACTCGGGCGATTTTTAGTAAATATGGTAGAAGAACGCGATAAAAAAAATATCACTTTTACTCAACATGCAACCGTGGAAGATAACTTGAAGATGTCATCAAGTCATGAAGTTTCATCCAAAGGAACTCTTACTTTCTTATAACCGGTTAATACATCTATCCCTAGTACGTCTAAACAACAAAATTCTGTTGCCTCGAACTACTATATTTCACCGATCCGGAGCGATAAAAGTGATATTAACGACTCCGATGAAGATCCTAATTTTCAATTGTTAAACAAAAATGAGCTCCCACCTAAGGTCATACCTTCATCATCATCGGTGACTTCGTCCAAAAGCAGCAGCAGCTCGAGTTTGTCGGATACCGAAGATGATAGTAAGCAAGTAGGCCCGGAAAATGTTATGGTTCTTGAAATTGAGATCGAAAAAAAGAGCAAAAAGAGAGTGGCGCAAACCAGCAACGTGGAAGTCGCGAAACAACTGAGAAATTTTGGAAAAGCTTACCAGTCCCTGTCAAAATGTAGGAAACTAATACTAGAAAGAAAGGTTGGACCACCCTGTGATAACAAATGTCGACTAAAATGCAAAGATAAAGTTGACGAGATGTCAAGACAACATGTCTTTAAGTCTTTAAGATTTTATAAATTCTATTCCCTGGATTGAATCACACTATTTGAGAGCCCAAACAACAAGAGAATTTATAGCAAGTGATAAATCATTATCAGATATCTTACAAAACACTTCGTGGAGAGGATGGACTACCGGTTGCCACGTCTTCTACATTCAACAGGATATTCAATACTGAATTTAACATTTCTTTCTTCGTACCAAAGAAATATCAATGCGATTTGAGCGAAAGGTACAATAATTCAAACGAAGAAGAAAAGTGCAAGTTAATTCAGGAATATGAAGAGCATCCAAAAGAAAAAGATTTTGCAAGGACTGAAAAATAAAATGACAAGAATAGGACAGATGGCACAATCGTAGCAGTTTACGAGTTACAGGCTGTATTCTTAACTCATTAGATCTCATTACAGTGAATTACCAAAGTTCTTCAGTACCCAATACAAAATATAATCGATCGTGATGATGAGGAGATTCCGTAGTTTTCGGGAACGTTGACGACCAAAAATCACCCTGTATAAATATTCTATATAATTATAATTATTAATAATTCTGTAATTGTGAGACAAATATGGTTGTAATGATTCAGAAGTGCATTTAAAACTGTTTTTTCTAGTTTGCAATATATTTTAAGTATTGCTTAAGAGTTATAACCTATTTGGGTTTATGAGACTGACATAGTTAATGCTACTAATAATAATAGTACTAATAAATAATATTGATTGACTGCAGTCGTTTTTTTAATTATTTATCAACAAATAATATCTTACTGTTGGTCATGGTACACTTTGTCAGGGGTTATTTTAAATAATTCAAAAAGTCATTGCATTCTAAATGTATAATGTCTCTTCAAAAGAGAGTCAACTATAAACTTAATTCACCAACACAGGCTTAACTCAAATTAGTATAACAAATATACAAACAGTAATAAACAAAAGGGAAATAATTCAAAAATTTAGATTTTTAGCCATAAAACGTGTATAAAACAATAAATTACTACAATATCATTTATTACTAAGTATAAATAAAGCAAACCATAAAAACAAAACGCTCCTGCAGTGCACAGGTACACAGAAAACAGTTTTTCGTGTTTATTGAAAAAAGTGCTTTTTTGAGTTAATACCTCTTTAGATCTAGGTGTGCGATATACTCGTAACCTACCGAGAATTCAATATTGTGACGTCCTCGTACCTACTACCGTGCATAACACTTACAACTTTAAATAACAAAAGATCGTCTCGGCGATGTTATAGTTATAAGATGACATAACATCCTTATACCTACGTACCTACATTCTGAAGGTACATTTAAATACAGAGGGGTAAGCACGAACCATTTTACGCGGCGTAACGCTAGCGACTCGCTAACAAAATCTATGCGATTTGACAGTTTGACGCTAGAGTTACAGGCTATCGAGAGTGACTATTCGTGCTCACCCCACAGTAGTTTGTATTCGACATTAAATTAAGTGCTTTAGAGGATGTGATAGAATGCTTTTCGTATTGCCGCTATGTGACGGTGCTCCTATCCGGAAACCAACCAACCAACCGAGATTCTTCAGGGTAACTTTGATTACTATGTGTACTTATAACAAAACACTCGGAGATATATATAGCATTTCTTCAAGATGTTAATTAAATTTTGACCCTTTTACCATCCATCCATAACCTAAGCTTCGTGGTTAGCGCCATCGACCACGCGCGTGACACGTTCCTTTCACGCTTTCAGTGATTTTTATCATACATACTTGCGTATGTGTGCTGAGTGTCATGTATAAATCGTATCTAATTAATGACGTTCAAAATCTAGACAACAGTATAATACTATAGCTGCTTCTCTTCCCGGCCATACTGTACAAGTCAGTAGAGGGACAAGAGGGTCTTGGTGTTTTGTAGGCGATGGGCTGACCACCTGTCACTACTAACCTAACTTGTACATCTCAACTATACCCTCAAAATTGGTCAGAAGTGGCACCATGTGGTTCTATCGGCCCTTGGTGCTCTGCCTACCCCGTAAGGGATAAAGGCGTGATTATATGTATGTATGTAAAATTTGATTCGGATCATCGATTGTATCAGACGGTCTTGTGACTCGCGGTGGTGATTGTGTGATAGGAACATTGCTGTTTTTTGGATCACTTTGTGACTCCATTATGGTTGATCAATTTTATTATTTGAACATTTTTGAGTGCAACTTTTTTTTGGAACGTCGTGTATTGTATAAAAACTAATTTTCAAGGCATTATCTAAAAAAAATTCAATGAACTATTTTTAATTTAATTTCAATGAACCTACACTGTTTTGGATTTTTTTTTATTCGGAAAATTTCGGAATTCGCTTAACATACCTACCTATTTTGTTACACCTGTATACTCGTATCTGTGGCTATATAAATTGTGAATTCCTAGCATTTTACAACAGGTTTATTCTGTTTATTTTAGAATAGTAAGTAATCTTATTAATTTCTATTTTTTCAGAGGCTTATTATATCGCGGGATGATAGACTGTCTACAGCAATCAGTGAAGAACGAAGGCTTTTTGTCACTGTACAACGGATTTCTACCGCTGTGGATGCGTCTCGGCCCATGGGCCTTGATCCACTGGATAGCATTCGAGAACATTATGCTAGCCCTTGGTGGCCGCACATTCTAGATTAAGTACCATGTTGTTTGTACTTATCCCTGTTCCTATTTCTAATACCGTAATTTGCAATATTTGAATGGAGGCCATTATTTACTCGCATTAAAAGAGGTAAGAGCCCTAGGAACTTCAAAGGGATACTTGGTACAACTAACTAGAGCGGATCCCAGCTGCGAACGCTTAAATATTTAGGACAAAGTGATAAATGGAACTATATTTGAATACTAACCACATTGGATTGTACAATTTCGTAACTGGTTTTGTCTATACAGGGTGTAAAAAGACAACGATGTTTTTTTAATACCTCGTATTCTTTGTAAGGTTACGATTATTTTCTTCTATGGAACCAACCCTGGGAAATGACAAAAGATTTATGAAAAAATACTGTCATTTTATTACAAGCAATGTATTCGTTTGATGCTCAAAGTACAAATGTACCTTCAAAACTAACATTATAACATTTTGACATATCTTTTTAAAAAAATTTTTGGTAAGCGATTTCAGATGAATTTATGTAAAAAAAATGATAATATTAATGTAACTTTGAACCTCAATATCTTGGATTGGGGGTGCTTCCATAGAAAAAATTATCGGGATGTTACAAAGAATATGAGGTATTAAAAGACCAAAGTTGTCTTTTTACACCCAGTATAACTATTTTTATGCTATGACGTCGCCCGTTAGCTAATGAGTAGAATACCTAACCATTTGACACATAAGTAATAAAACCATAATATGCATGGTAGACTATTTATACCTACATTTTGAGGTTTCATATTTGACTGGAAAATGACGTCATAAGAGATTTATAGGTCTACCTACCACGTGTTAATATTTACAGACACATGACGTCACTGAAAGCCTTATCATGCATCATTGATTGTTTTGATCACGCGACTGATCTGCCGATTTAGTCGTATATTTTTACAAAGTGTTATTTTTACGGTCTATTATACCAACTTATAAATAATAACAAGAAGGTACTTACTCAAACATAATGAATAAAGGACAAAGAATTACCATAATATTAATTTTAAAAAACATAGATAGAATGTAGTTATTTATAACATACAGTTTACTGTAAAGGAATAACTATAACTTTGTAACAACTAATACAAATATGTATATACCAACATCCATGTCATAGATTTATGCTTCTTTGCTTCTTTGTTTAAAAAAAAACTGCCTTTGCATAGGTAGGTATTAATAAAATACACCCTGTAATTAAATTACGTAGATTAGACTAAAAAGAAAGTATGAAGATAGCAATGACATAAGAGGCATGAACGTATAAAGAACAACGGACGTAATGCTGTCACTGCATAGATTGAAGCACCGATATGACGGCGCGTTGGGCATGTGTGCGTATTTTCCAGTAGGCGCCGAGCTTACTATGGTTTGTATGTGTGGGTGGATAACGCGTCAATACACATCCCTACTCCGTGGAATATCATTGCCGAGCTTACTATGAATGCTTCACTCTGTGTAGTCACAACACTCTGTGCGTTATTCTTTATACGTTCATGATAAGAGGTAATACTGTTGCCACAAACAACGTGGAGAACATGTATTCCGTTAAAGGCTGTTACATGAAGGAATGGTTACCAAATTCCAAGCCGCGATCTTTAGGCGTATTACCTCTAGTGCCTTAAAAACCTGGGGGGTAAGCACGAACCTTTTTACGCGGCGTAACGCTACTCGCTAGCAAAATCTATGGGAATTGACAGTTTGACGCTAGCGTTACGGACTATCGAGAGGTTCGTGCTTACCCTTCTGGTAGGTATAAAAGTAAAGGGAAATAGAAGGTGCTATTGAATGTACAGGTTGTATAGGAACAGCAGTTTGAGCGCAACAGACATAGATAACTGAAGCTGGCTTTCTTTAAATATTTTTGCTTTACTCTTTTATGTTGTTAATAATTTTATGAAAGCCACTATAAGCCACTATAATATAACAAGTGTATCTATAGGTGATGAAACCAGTTTTCTATGTCTGTTGCGCTTAACATTGATAAATAGAAAGGAAATGAGAAGTTTTATAATATTTCGAACCTCTATTTAATAAAATAGAAGACAATAAACACTTATGATAACTTTCACTATTTTTAAGTTTAGCAGAAATTTTATACCTATAAAAAATACCACAGTTGAGTTCCATTCGGAACAACTAGTTGATCGGTTCAGTTGGTCGGAGTGGAAAGAGGGGAACTATTTTCTTGGCAATATGGACTGTACTTGAACTTTGCTTAGCGACGAACTAGTCAAGGGTGGATCCAGGTTTTTTTTTTGCACGTAGAGCAGATTTGACTATTAGTATTTTTCACCGATTGCCTTTAAGGTAAGTTACCACTATGAATACATTATAGGTTATTTCCGTTACTAAGCAAAATTTGGGTAAGGTTCAATTTTGCTCTAGAGACATGGATTTATACCACAACCTATTGTTAAACTATAATTTTTAGACATGTTCTTTTATTTTTTGACCTGCTAATTTAATTTTTAACATTTTATTTATTGGAACTTAGCCAAGAGATCAAAGTAAAAATATAGAAACGTTATTTCTAGTGATTTTATTAATATACCTATACATGTATACTTATTTATTTAAATGTATCATTACATTAAGCACAAGTGTCTGCAGGCAGATTATGTATGTAAATGTTTATTTATTTCGAGTTGAAACTCAAATTGACGTAGAATAGAGATGTTGTGTTATAGCGACTCAATGTCTAATTAATGTGATAGAATTATTTTAAGTAATTAAAATATAATTGTTGGTTAAACGGCTTTTTATTTTATTACCTGACTCCGCCAGGAGGTTTATATCCGTTTGAATCCAACGGCCTTAATATTAATATTAAGGGTCAATTTTCTCAAAAAATCTAATTAGAGCTCTAGTGATTGAACCTTCCTAATCTACCTACTTATTCTAAAAAATAACTAATTTAGTTATTAAAATTATTACACTATTACGCTAGAAGGATAAAAAGTAAAACACACTAAATACAATATTAAATTTATTAGTAAAAAATATTATACATCTTCCACAATATTGGAGACTCATAACTTAATTATTTTAAATATTTTGATTATTATAGATATAGCACTTCCGATTTCTTAAAACATGCCTTCATGCTACCATGTCACTACAGCGAGAAGCACGTTATTTCAATGGACAATTATACTGGTTTTTAAGACATTTTGGGTATACGCGATTATTTCTTACAGGCCGACCAATCGCATGCGTGAATTTATGGTTCATCAGACCTTATGCTAGTACACACAGTTTTAAATGCTTCGAAAATAACTCCAAATAAACGCATTGATTCCACGCCGAATCGGTTAGACCACGTTAAAATATAATGTTTCCTAATAGTTTTTCATAATTTGGGTACACTACAATAACAAAAATAAATATCTACATTGGGTCAACGAGCACTCAATTTCTCATTATTTTCAATTTCTTGCTAAAACTATACGCTAACTAAGTACACCGACACGGGTGAGTGCCACAATAAACCACCGCGAATTACGAATATTAGAACTGCAATTACTACGGCCTACGGTCGCCGACTTACTTAGAAAAAATGTATTAATTTTTACGTTAAAACTTTTTACTGACATATCCACTCGTTTATTAATCGATAATTACTAACACGGGTAGCAATTTGCGTACAAAATTAATACACCAAAAGCGAAAAGCGTGATGCGATAATATTGATTTTATATAAAAAAAAATCCTCGCTGTAAATCTTTTCTATCAAAATAGGTCCATTACACTTACATACATTAAACATGAAGGGCTCTGGACACTGACCATTGAGCATATAATGTAGAAACTCAACACTCGACAACAAGTATTGCAACATTGACTTTTAGACACTTTCATAGAGCATCACCTCAGTCTCATGAAGCACAAAATTTTTAGGAGCTGTAAAAAATCCTAGATAAGTAATATAATTTAAGTAAGTATATGTTAGATATGTGAACAAAATATACCTACTCGTAATCCTCTCCAATATCCTGTTCTCAATAGCGTTTCTGCTTCAACAAAATGTATATGACCAGTGTACAGGAACCCAAGGTAAACATAATGTCCTATGGTCGGTCCGGAGGATGATAAAACCACGTAATAAATACGTCACGTCAAACGAAGTGACATATTATTGTAAATAACCGCCATTGGAAAGTTACTAATAAAACCAGCAATTGACATTACACATCGCATACATTAATTGTTGAGTTTATTTTCCAGACCACGATAGGACAAATGCGTTAACCTGACGAATAAATCAAATTGTGCGTCAGAGATAGCATTTAAAAATGCTACATTACTACTTGACTATCCAGATTACATTGTCTTGTATACAGCTGATAAAAAATGTATATAAAACGAACTTAAACTTATTAAATATCAAAATATAAATGGTAAATATTTTAAAATGAGCATTACACTAATACAAAGGATAAATATGGTCATACTTTTAAAATCACATTACAAACAAACAAACTATATTGGGGGAATATTCAGTAGTCATCAGACTTGATCCCTTTTACCTTTATCTCTAAAAGTAAACATGTAAACTATACTTAACATTCTGGCACGTAATCAAGTTTTATATACTCATCAAAACCGGGAATCATAAATTCGTTACAAAGTACACAACATAACGACGGATACACGAAGCAAACTTTTATTTGTACTAGTAAACGATATTTGAATTGCATTAAAACGCGGGCAGTTTTCAATATACATACAAGAATTATGATGTAGATTTACATTGCTCTTTTGATCAGCCGGCAATATATTTTAGTATGCAACACAGACTTTAAACATACTGGAGAATTCAATGGACATCTAAGTGGTTGATAAAATTACGCAAGGGTTACCTAAATGAGGATCAACATTTCGATCTCACTTTTAGAAGTAAGATATATAACCAGCCGTTGGAATACTAAGAACAATGTAAAACACATTCAGAGAAATGCGCTTATTACATGGTCCGAGCTGTAGGATTTGAAAGCACCATATACTCGTCGTATTGGGTATTTGACTAATTATTTTGCCACATAAAAGATATTCGTTACAGTTCAGCAGTTCCCGAAACCTGACTTATGCCAAAATCAAAATCTTCGGTAAAGCGAAACGTAATGATGTAAAATAAAAACGCCACTAAGCAAGTCACATTTTATATGCTTACATTTATTTTAAAATAAATTTTATTATTTCCTATAGTCAAATAAGCTTCTATGCTCTATGTTTTTGATCCTATCTATTATATTTAGACATTAGTCAACTACCCAATGGTTAGATTTAAGAATACCAAAAATTGCCTATTGGGCCTTGATAGTAATATAAAACTCAAGAGTTTTCGTGAACTTTGTCAATATATAGAATTATTAGGATATATATCATAAACCAACACAGGCAAAATCGGAAATGCAGACACGCTGGACTCGAACGATATAAGGTTATGCAAAAGCAACTATATTGTGTAGCATACAGGTTAAATCACGATATAATAACGACCTCCAGATATATTGAATTATTATCTGAACCAATCACAAATGAGCACGTTACGTAAGACGTCATCGAAGCTACACGCGATTGGTTGCACCCATGACGTCATTATTACTTTAACGGGTTCATTAGCGGGTATTTTTTAAATTAGCAGAGCATTATTAATGCTACACAATATTTGTAATGCAGAGTCTATCAAGGCCCAATTGGAAGCGATTGGGGAACGAAACGTTGGCGGCACACAACACAATTCAGCGGAGAGGCAAGTGTGACACTATGAGTGGTAGGCGGTCACGTACGATGCGGGAAACAGGCCGCGACGGTGAGCTATCTCGCCCTGAAAATATGTTTTGGGAGCATTAGAATGAGTGTTTGGTCGGAGCTTGAGTAAAACTCGGCTCATAAGTGCATTTGTGCGAGTTTGTACATAGATAGTGTAAAAATTAGTCAGCCAAGAGCAAGACGCATCCTTTGCTTTGCACTCGCATCGATCTCAGCTATGGCCTCGTGGACTGAGTTTTAAACTGGAAGAACACGGATCTGGTAAGTCACAATTAATCAGAATGCCAAGATGTCCTACTTCGCTCTCGCTTAGTTCGGCAAAATATGAGGGAGACAGCACGAAAATATCAGCTGCATCTTCATCCGTGCATGTTGTAGCATTCGACTAATGAACTCGGGCATTCCCTCAGGCGATAAACTAGCAACTTGTCACCGATCATTTACATCTGTCCCCGTTTAGCTAAACGTGGCCAAAGGATCTCTTATGTATGTATAGAGAATACAAGCTCCGAGTATAAATAATGTGGCGCAGAAGAAAGGGGAGCGACGCTGGTTTTTTTTCGCAAGGATTTCATTTGTAGTTGGAAGCCGCCGCCGTAGAAATCTAGCCCAGGGCGCCTGTAATTCTAAAACCTACACTACACATACAATCTACAAGTAAAGGAATTATGTCAGACATACCTGCCACCAATGCTGATCGGAGCGGTCGGTGACGGTGATGACGTCACCGCGTCGGAACTCCAACTCGCCCGCCTCTTGCGGCGCAAAGTCGTATAGAGCTTGCACGAGCATCTGAAACGAGCGGTCAACTCTTATATTCCTTCAATAAATTATTAAAATCAGTAGGATTTTACAAAAGCAAAATTGTAGCAATGCGATTGCCAAGGCAAGTTCTTTTGGGATAGCTATCACGTATTACATTTTTTTAAATGTTTATCGCAAATTTTACAATGTTTGCTTTCGCATTGCTTTTGTTAAATAAGTTATAAAAGGGTTGAATGAAACCGAGTTTTTTCTTGAAAAGAAACAGTTTTCGGAGAAGTGGTACTGTTTGTTTTTGGTATAGCTGGTTATTCCTTATCCATATTATTTCCGTAAACCTTTACATCAGCAATAGTCTCTAATACAGGACATAAAATGTACCGAAACAATTCACAACAAATTTCGATGGCCATAAGGGGAAGATGAGGAACAGATGAAGAACTATAATTATATGACGTGGCCATTTCGTTGAATTTACCTAAATGCTTTAATAGTTACTTTCGCATTAGCTTCCTACACCATTATCTATAGAATTACAGGCAATCTTTGTATTTCAAAATGTTTTAATTTTTTAAAGTTTTTTTTCCTATGAAATTGATGAGACATTGTCATTCTTTTCTGTGATTGTAGGTAGTAACTAAACAATTTATTTTCTAATGTCATTGTATAAGGCGGTACTTTCGCCTGTAAATAAATGCATTATCGAATAGACGTGTTTAACTGTAAACCTGTAAAAACCCTAATGAATACTTAACATTTTCGAACACAAATGGTGATTTTCACATTATATGGGAAAATTGTAGATACAATTAATGCGAAAATCGCAAACTACTGACTCACTTCTCTGTACACAAATTAGTCACGCTCAATAGGGAGGGAGGATAAAAAGAAAGAATTATCTGACAAGAGTGACGTCAATACACGCAAACGCTCCCCTCCCTTACTAGACATACCTACTTTAGTACGTTCGTTTCATACCGTCCTCTCGCAAATGCGCTAGTGTCTTTGCTACTCTGACACTGATTCATACATTGTATTTAGTTCCACAGACCACCACGGGCCTTTATTATGGAAATATACTATAATAGAGACTATACAGGTCGTAAGCGACAGCCAGGAAAAAAATGATATGCTGACCATGATTCGGAGGGAAACCTCTAAAAATTTTCACATGAAAAAGTCAGGACATAACTAGTTTAGTTTGTTTAATTAGGCCTTGAATATGTAGGTACTCGTATTTAATGTTCTTTTTTAAGTTGCAAATAACTGATCAACCCTAACGGAGTTACAAGTGATTCAAAAAACAGCGATGTATCACAGGATCGCTCGATACAATTGGCGCATAATCAAATAAAAAATGCATTGCCTGCGAGTATAACACTGTCGTATTACTCAACACAATGGTACTCGTTCAGCATTTCAGTATTTGCCTGGCTGTCACACACACCATGTACAGGCGGCAACTAAACGACAGTTTACCGACGTCTAACTGCGTAAAACCGAGCCGGGCCACTATTTACTATGTAACCAGAGCCGCGGTGGTACAAACTATACACATCGGTTTATTTTCGACCGATCAGGGTCGGAACGTCCGTAATATTTACACATAGCGATGTAACCACGGATCTCACGGACACTCGGATTGTGTTATAGAAAAATTGGGAGACCAGCCATGTTATGAAAGCTTGTACATACTTGTAGCACTACATTAAACTTATAAACAGCGTCATAAATACGAACGTACGTACCTACATACAAATAGTCACGCCCATTATCCTCCAAAGAGGTTGGGCAGAAGTGTGTAAAATACAAACCCACTTTTCACCAGTTAGCCTATTAAATCCCACGTGGTATGCCGCGTGGTGCCGGCAGAGTAGAATTTGTACCACCCCGTGTCCGCCCGTGGGTATCGTACGAGTCGATTAAGGGTTTCCAGGAGGTGGGCAGCAGCGCCTCCCGTGTTGAAAACATAGTCCAAAATACAAACTGCGGTCACCAACCCGCCTGCCCAGCGTGGTGACTATGGGCAAATACCCCCCATGGCAGTCTTGTGGCGTGCCCTGGGGGAGGCCTACGTCCAGCAGTGGACTGTAATAGGCTGATAATGATGAAGGGGTGAGCCTTCCGCCATTTTTCGGACACAAAATACAACAATTTAGAGACCGGTGACAAATCCAATGGGAAATATTTCCGTGTCATTCTGAATAGGTACAAATACGAACATTTATCTAATTCGAAACTAGGATGTCTCTGTTTTGTACAATGCATTACCAAAAACAGTTGGTTAAGGTATTTTTCACTCCATCCATTGCAATTCTTGAGGTTACTCACTAATTAAAGCCAGTATGTGCTTATTATATTATTTAATTTACATACATTGATAATTTGAGGTACCGTTAATTGAATTAATTTAACCACTTTCACTACACATGTGTGTGTATTTATAATCTATACCTACATACTGTTACCGAGTTCAATATTTATGTATATTAGAAAAAAAACCATGATACATATACATGGTGTAACAAAAAGGGTATGTTAAGCGAAAAGCTATTTAAATAGCCCACTATAGAGAACCTATCTATAAAATTTGAGACTCGAAATCACATTTTTATTTTTCAAGATTGTATGAAAATTCCTGAGATATTTAAAAATTCTCCATACTATCGGGAAAAATAAACATGTGATTTCGGGTCTCAAATTTTGTGGATAGGTTCTCTATAGCAGGCTGTTCACATAGCTTTTCGCTTAACATACCCTTTTTGTTACACCCTGTATAGGTTTCTTTCTTCTTCCTACCTGGAGATAAGTACATGCGTACTACCTTGCTAACACATAGGCTACCATTAACGATCTACATAAAACTACTACCCACCTCTTCAGGCACCACATCCTTCAGCTTAACATCCTGCAGACGGCTGACGGACGCGGTGCGGTGATAGTCCACCAGCTCGTTCAGTGAGTTGAACTTCACCACCCAAAGGAAGAACTTGCTTGACGCGTCGCGCAGTACCTTGAAGTGCTGGACGCCGTCCGGACATCTGACGAACGAGGTAATAAAACGGTTTAACGTTTGTATTCTGAGTGGTGCACTCACTTAAGGTTGGTTGAAAGATGGTAGTTAGGCACTTATTTTGCGAGTGACTAACATTTTATATACGCTGACCATATAGAACAAAACACAACACGCAATACCGAAGAGCATACCTTCATACATACAGCTGTGTTTCCGTAATGGGTAACAAGGACTGGAGGACTGTGTCAAGATCAGTGACAAGCTGCTAGCTCATTGCCTGAGGGGATGCCACTAAGTCCTTTAGCCGATTCTTACGACATACACGCAGAGATGCAGCTGCTCGGATTACATACCAAGAGATGTATATCGCATCACATTCCCGTATACCTTGAAACATCACATGGAAAATACGTCCTACGTTCCAAGTGTTCGTTAATTCCACTTAGGAAAAAATTGCCGTGTGCAGTAAGTGCCTATTAGTTTTTTAATTATACCGAAGCTTAGTAGAGTCGACTACGCAAGTTGTTTATGCATAGTTTTGTATAACCCTGTATGATAGATAATGATTAATGATAGAACACAATTTTATTCTATTTGTTAAGTGGTAGGTACATGGAATATTTACATGAGCATCATTTCTGCTTTTCTAATCCAATAAGTACACACAAATTACTTAATAATCTTCAGTCAATGAAGTGAAATAAATGTGTCAGAGCGCCGTAATAGCAATAAATTTCGAGGACTTCTGTATAAAACCTTATGGGTTTCACAACTATCAAGTAAGTAGTATTCCAGTCGTGATATTGAAAGCAATACACTAGTCATTAAAGTTTAAATATTTTTTTATTAAATTATAAAGAAATAACGCATGATTCGGGTAAAGTAGAGCCGATACACAACGTCACCAGTACCTAATAATTAAACAGTGAGTCACCGAGGAATGTTTGCACCGCTTATCCATCGGGGCATAGGGTACAATATTATTGTTACTGCACGTCAGTTCACCAAGCTTCAAGCCGATAGAGATGTGAAGAAATAGCGATACTAAGAAATTGAGAACCTCCCCATTGGGAGTTGGTTAAAAATATTATATTGAGAAAGGTTAATATTAACTAAATGAAGAACACGATAAGTCTCTGGGCCAATTTAGAAATTTTCTATTCTTTATATTTTTTCTTACAGCTATCCCAGTCTTCCATCTATACATACATATTATTATATAATAAAAATGTAACGGATCGCTGTCTGTACATGGAAGATATATGAGAAAAAATATTATAGGAGACCTTTATCAACGCAATATAACCCAAAACGATGATTTTCGGAATTTTTGTCTGTTAGTCGGTGTGTCTGTTTGTCTGTGCGTTTGTGCACGCTAATCTCAGAAACGGCTGAACCGATTTCGATGCAGTTTTCAGGAATATATTGTGACAGGTCCCACTTAACATATAGGCTACTTTTTATCTCGGGAAAATGTTTTTATCCCGGATAATTTCGACATTTTGTTTTTTCTGTAGTCCACGCGGACGGAGCCGCGGGCGTCCACTAGTTACATAATATAAACGTGACAATAGTAAAGAACCAGAGATATCATATCTAAAAATTGTTCACAAAGATGCGTTCACATTCATAAATAAACAGCTATTCAAGTGATGTCCCGACAGACACAAAAATATAGGTTAATTGATTATATTTGTCAAACAGTCCCTCCCTAATTTAAAAACAAAATCCATATGTGCGTGTAAGTTGCTCGTGAAAGTGGGGTTCTGTATATTTACAAGATATCAGAGACGTCTGAACTATACAAGTATACATAATCGAAAGCAAATCATTTCGATTATTTTTTACGTGAGAGAGTAACAATCTTCTTTATATTCACATGCTCACAAAGTTTCGCATACATAATACTTATTACTAGCAAGATATAGAACACACTAGGCTGCTTCATCGAATTAGCGATATAAGTTTTATAGTAGAGTACGTGAAATATAAATATTTATTGGCACGTGCGATATTGGGAGATGATAAAACTTGTATTGTTTGACAAATATAACTTACGTCATACTAAAAACACACCCTCTACGTTTTCTATGCTCAGCGTGTAGTTTGTGCGTTTATTCTCAAGTAATTCGAAGAAAAAGAATTTTACATGTAATAGATACCACCCACTTATGAAAGGAGAGCGCGCAATCATTTCGCTTTAAAACATACACCCATTCTGTTACTACCTGTATTGAATAAATTTATGGTATCCTAACTACAATAAGCTATTAACTACCACTCTTTACAGTTCTATAATAACGTAGGTTTTCGTACACGCAATCTGTTCTTATATAATGAACGCGCGAATAGATTAGTTGAATTCCCAGGAATTCACCGTGCCAACCAAAGACATATAAGATGTTGCAGACGAGACGGAAAGTTAGCTTATTTACTGTACTATTCAGTAGTCACAAACACTCGATAAATCAACTAAATATATGTATAGGTACAAGTGAGTCCGGATGTTTTTAATAAAAATTGCACTATGTGCGTGCACTGCATTTATCCATTACGATATTTTTATAAACTCTCGATTATAAAAAAAAAACTAAATTCTATATTTAAATATTATATTTAAGAAAAAAAAAACAGATTATAATCATGCGATGCCACACAGAATTATATTATCATATTTTGTTTAGGAGGAGTCCATTTCAAAACATCAAATAAGGCCCATCTCGCTTTGACAAAATAAAGTGCAATTCCCTTTTCTCCTACCTAGGTACTGTACGCTCTAGCTAGAGCGTACTCATTTACATCGCGATTTTGTCTTTATATGTCTGTGGTGCTAACCTACATATTCATTGGTATCGGTGTTCCATTAGAGTTAATTTAACATTTTTAATTGACTTGCTAATGAGAATATGCAATTTGATTTCCCTGTTTGAGGATCGGATGATACGGAAAGGGAAATTGGACGGGGTATGTTTTTAATATTACAAACACAAGGGTTAGCTTTAGCATGTTTAATTATGAAGATTGGTTGATTACATTCAAATACAAAGTCTACAAATTGGCTACGATACGTTTACGATACGATAGAATGCAATAAAAGTGGTGGATTGGTTTTAGAGCTAAATCGGTCTGTTTACCGAGGCAAGCCCTAGACTGGAATTCCAAAGTAAGCGTAATCATTGCCATCCTAGGCAGACCTGAGAGCGGACAAGCATCGCAGAGGCGAAGAAATCAGATTTTGTATACTATTCAGTATTCTGTGACTAGGCTAAATAGACAACATAGAATAGCGACGTTATATGAATCTATTCCTTGATGATTGAGCAACTAAGCTAGGTGCCTATTAGAAAATAATCGGTTCAATACGTGCGAACACAATATGAGTAGGTACTATTATTGAGCACTAATACTAGATGGCCAATCGCACTTAGCATACAAATTTAGGTCCTTACAAAGTAGAAATCCACACAAATTTGTATGTAGCTCACATTCAGACACTCTCAAAATTTATACTAACTTTTGTTAGCCCCACCTGTACTAAGGCCCACTAGCAGCAAAGGCGTGGCCGCGTGGTGCCGGCAGAGTAGAATTCGTACCACCCCATGTCTGCTCGTGGGTATCGTACCAGGCGATTAAGGGTTTCCGGGAGGTGGGCAGCAACGCCTCCCGTGTTGACTTTTTTTACATTAAAAAGGCTTACGCTTGACCACAACGCGCCTGATGGTAAGCACCGTTGCAGTGTAAGATGGAGCGCGCTTGCCTGTCAATCTCGAAAAGAAACCGGTTCACTCTCGACAACATAGTCCAAAAAATACAAACTGCGGTCACCAACCCGCCTGCCCAGCGTGGTGACTATGGGCAAATACCCCCCATGGCAGTCTTGTGGCGTGCCCTGGGGGAGGCCTACCTCCAACAGTGGACTGCAATAGGCTGATGATGATGATGTGATGTGATATGTCATTCAAAATAAAATCTAGATTTGCTGCATGTGGCCCTAACTCTTAATTTTGTGACGTTTAATAATATGATATAGGTGTTACTCAGCGTTGCGTAGATCCACGATAATATTGAGTGTCATGCCATAAAAATTTAAGTTAGGTATTGCACGATAATTCGTCCAAATTCTATTTTTGTCAAATGTACCATAATTTTGTAAACATCCAATTTTTGAATAATTTTGAAATTTACCCCTAAAAACCACTAAATTCCAACTCGTGAGCGGGGGGTGGTGTAGGATTGCATACCTTGTCCATATATTCTGTCATGCGATAAAAACACGATAATTTTGCAATAAATCTATACATATAATAAAGATGTAACGGATCGCTGTCTGTACATGGAAGATATATGTGAAAAAAATATTATAGAAGACCTTTATCGACGCAATAGAACCAAAACGATGATTTTTGTCTGTTTGTGCGTTTGTGCACGCTAATCTCAGAAACGGCTGAACCGATTTCGATGCAGTTTTCAGGAATATATTGTGACAGGTCCTACTTAACATATAGGCTACTTTTTATCCCGGATAATTTCGACATTTTATTTTTCTGTAGTCCACGCGGACGGAGTCGCGGGCGTCCACTAGTACATAATATATTTCAATATCGATCATGGTGGCGCTTTGCCTTTGCCGGCCTATTACGTAACAGCAGTCTCAAAAGAATTTAACAATTCTGTCGCATTGCGAGTGATTTGATTTTGCAAAAGTATAGGTACCTACGTAATAAACTTTCCGATCAGTTAAGAGCAGACAGCTTAGAATACATGCAGAGCAACGTGATGAGCTTATTAGTCCGGGAGGTAGCGTTGCATTTTTGATGGTGATTTTAGGCCGATCGATTTTGAGTGCAATTGATAGTTTAGATGAGGACATCAATTGAATTGAGCGTCAGCAGGCGCACTCAGGGTGGGGCGAGTGGGGAGAGAATTTCAAGTATGTCAAAAAAAAAAAATCCAAAAATTATTTCTGTTCGTCCGAAAATTTGCACATCAGTAGTTTTAACAATAATAATAATTATAGAAACCGTCAGCTGTGAAGAAAATGGCGGGTTGTACGTCAGCAGGTTATATATACCTATATTAAAAATAATTATTTTCATTTCATTTCCGGTCGAATGAAACTGATACAGGTTATTCTTTATGCTATAAAAATGATAAAAAAAAGCGTCAGCAGATCTATCGATAGGGGTAAAATCGTCAGCAAGGGGATTATATGTGCCGAGCAGGTATTCAATCCGAGTATGCATTAACCATCTATATTATTCAACTGACGACCTTCTCCCTGTCAATTACTCTGCTGATTCTTTTCTTCATTATATACATTGTTCAAATTATGCTTACGATCAATTTTTAAGCGACCTGAAATCAATTTGATTATAAAAATTCTCATTTTTTAGTCCAGTCAAATTAGCTACAAAAATAGGGGTAAGGTTACATTAATTCGCACCTTGCTAAAAATTTGCATGAATGTTGGGAACACCATTACATACAATTTGTCAATTATCCACATCAATCCAATGTGTGGAAAATTTTTTATTGAAGGTCAAATGTTGCAAAAATCGGTTTTTTGAGTTTTCCAGCTAAACGGTAAGTTCTATCATGAAAATAGGTGAGACAAAAATTATTCATCATCCAATTATCTACAAAAATTGTTCATACACTTTTTTTCCTAAGAATCGCCATTTCGGAGATATAGCGATGCAAAATGTTGAAAAAGTTGTGTTATTCATAATATGCACACGTTTCCGCGCCACCCGTGAGGTAGTGTACATGACGCGTTTTTTTTACGTGGTTTCCCCGGTAGGCCTATTCCACGATCTATTGTGGTTCTGTTGAGTTAAAAAACTATTTTATTAAATTTAAAATGGTACTATAGTAAATGACAAGAGCGGTGTAAGTAATGAGTAAATTGAAAAAATTATTCGTCTGATAGATACTCGTTTAATGGAACATAATCCATACTGTCTTGCACTTCTTCTCCTTCTTCTTCTTCTTCTTCCTGCTGGGTACAAATAAATTGTTCAAAGAGCGATGCATCAGATGTCTCCTCGCCTATATCGTAAGAATCCTCTTCTTCTGGCGATTTAACATTGGAGCACGATTGGCCTCGACAACTGATACATGCTAATGAACAAAACAACCCAACTTTTTTACAGCCGCATTTAGCATTACACCCCGTTTTGCAATTGCAAAAAATTGAATTGAGGAGTTTTTCCGGTGCAGGAGGGAGTAAAGTCTGAACTGGTTCCAATATATTGTCAATTAACTTCCAACCCCAGTCTTCTGGGTTTAGTTTATTACCGAGCCATACTTGAACTTGATAATATACCCGAAATAGATGTTGATAAGCAGAAGCAGAGGTTGGAGGAAGACAAGCTAATTGTACTTGTTTTTTTTTATGCGTATTTTTTGCAAAAGATAAGTATCGAAACTTATCTAAGCACGTAATTTTTTTTGGAGCTCCGTAAACGGAAAGAAGAAAGCGAATTCCGTTGGTGATTACAGCTTGTGGAGTAGAGGTACTTTCTTTGAAAACGTCAGCACAATCAACTAAATCTTGTCTCTCAAACAATTTCAAAACTGATTTTTTACCTCTCCTGAAAAATGCTGATGTCGTGTCGCAACCAGTTACTGCATGTAGAAATAAGATATGATTTTGGCATTTTGAAAAAGCAGATAAACTCTTGGATGAATATATTTTTGATTGTTGTTCAGCTTTCCCAGGTTTTAAAAAATAAATAATTTTTTCGGTTGGCGTTCGAGCAGTAAGTAATACCAACAAATCAACATCTTCACCAACAACAATAGTTGGATTTGTCGAGTTAAATTGTTCTATTGCTGTTTCAACTATCAGGACATCAGCATCATTATCAGCTTGCGCCGAACGCCAACCGAAAAAATTATTTATTTTTTAAAACCTGGGAAAGCTGAACAACAATCAAAAATATATTCATCCAAGAGTTTATCTGCTTTTTCAAAATGCCAAAATCATATCTTATTTCTACATGCAGTAACTGGTTGCGACACGACATCAGCATTTTTCAGGAGAGGTAAAAAATCAGTTTTGAAATTGTTTGAGAGACAAGATTTAGTTGATTGTGCTGACGTTTTCAAAGAAAGTACCTCTACTCCACAAGCTGTAATCACCAACGGAATTCGCTTTCTTCTTTCCGTTTACGGAGCTCCAAAAAAAATTACGTGCTTAGATAAGTTTCGATACTTATCTTTTGCAAAAAATACGCATAAAAAAAAACAAGTACAATTAGCTTGTCTTCCTCCAACCTCTGCTTCTGCTTATCAACATCTATTTCGGGTATATTATCAAGTTCAAGTATGGCTCGGTAATAAACTAAACCCAGAAGACTGGGGTTGGAAGTTAATTGACAATATATTGGAACCAGTTCAGACTTTACTCCCTCCTGCACCGGAAAAACTCCTCAATTCAATTTTTTGCAATTGCAAAACGGGGTGTAATGCTAAATGCGGCTGTAAAAAAGTTGGGTTGTTTTGTTCATTAGCATGTATCAGTTGTCGAGGCCAATCGTGCTCCAATGTTAAATCGCCAGAAGAAGAGGATTCTTACGATATAGGCGAGGAGACATCTGATGCATCGCTCTTTGAACAATTTATTTGTACCCAGCAGGAAGAAGAAGAAGAAGAAGGAGAAGAAGTGCAAGACAGTATGGATTATGTTCCATTAAACGAGTATCTATCAGACGAATAATTTTTTCAATTTACTCATTACTTACACCGCTCTTGTCATTTACTATAGTACCATTTTAAATTTAATAAAATAGTTTTTTAACTCAACAGAACCACAATAGATCGTGGAATAGGCCTACCGGGGAAACCACGTAAAAAAAACGCGTCATGTACACTACCTCACGGGTGGCGCGGAAACGTGTGCATATTATGAATAACACAACTTTTTCAACATTTTGCATCGCTATATCTCCGAAATGGCGATTCTTAGGAAAAAAAGTGTATGAACAATTTTTGTAGATAATTGGATGATGAATAATTTTTGTCTCACCTATTTTCATGATAGAACTTACCGTTTAGCTGGAAAACTCAAAAAACCGATTTTTGCAACATTTGACCTTCAATAAAAAATTTTCCACACATTGGATTGATGTGGATAATTGACAAATTGTATGTAATGGTGTTCCCAACATTCATGCAAATTTTTAGCAAGGTGCGAATTAATGTAACCTTACCCCTATTTTTGTAGCTAATTTGACTGGACTAAAAAATGAGAATTTTTATAATCAAATTGATTTCAGGTCGCTTGAAAATTGATCGTAAGCATAATTTGAACAATGTATATAATGAAGAAAAGAATCAGCAGAGTAATTGACAGGGAGAAGGTCGTCAGTTGAATAATATAGATGGTTAATGCATACTCGGATTGAATACCTGCTCGGCACATATAATCCCCTTGCTGACGATTTTACCCCTATCGATAGATCTGCTGACGCTTTTTTTTATCATTTTTATAGCATAAAGAATAACCTGTATCAGTTTCATTCGACCGGAAATGAAATGAAAATAATTATTTTTAATATAGGTATATATAACCTGCTGACGTACAACCCGCCATTTTCTTCACAGCTGACGGTTTCTATAATTATTATTATTGTTAAAACTACTGATGTGCAAATTTTCGGACGAACAGAAATAATTTTTGGATTTTTTTTTTTTTGACATACTTGAAATTCTCTCCCCACCCTTACTGGAGCTGCTGACGTTCGAATTACTCAATGACTATCCATGAAAAGTACGTTATGACATTAATCAATCGACCAGAAATGATTTTGTAAAATGCAACGCTACCTCCCGGAGCATATAGGTTTTTTGCCCAACTTTCCCAAGTTAACTCGTATATTGGCATGTTGAATTTTATGTTTTGCATGATTGGCAACATGTAAGTTCCATCCAATATATCTCTGAATCAGTTTTTTGCTAGTATTCTAGGCCAACATGAAATATATTTACTTGTTAATAGATTTCTGGTATTTATTATAGCAAAACAAATATTTTTTTAACTTGATTACTAGAATCGAGTATGCATTCGGATGAAGTCTAACATGTGTCAGAACAAAAACGTTAAATTGGTTGTACACCATCTATTTACTTTCATGTTTCAATTTAGGTGGACTAGATGGAATTGTTGTTTCAGACTCATAAAAGCAATTCGTTTCATTTGATATTGCTAAATTCGTGAGTAGCACCACAGATATTATGATAATACTCTAGCACTTACAAATAGACTATGTTACTGTATCGGCTATAAATATAAAAACCATAGACATGGACCAACAAAATGTTAAAAATGGAAAGTCGAATTGTTAAGTTAATATATTAGAGCTCACAGGTGATTCATTAGAGGCCCTCGTTCTAAAATAAATAGCCAATCCAAACTAGTTTTAGCAGTTCCAACATATGCTGATACGGCTGATTCATATTGTGACATTGAACTCGGGTAAAAAATAATTTCTTGCACCACATTCTGACTCCTTTTAACTACTTTGCCGTTGCCCCGTATCTCGATTTGTACAAAAAAATCCAATACTTACATAGTTTTTATCGCAAGATTTTTTCCCGGAATAAAATTTAACTAATCTTCCTCAATCATTGGATATTAAATAAATACTTCCCTAATAACTTATTAAAACGTTATGACTTGATGGATTTGACTGAATTTCTAAAGATAGTAAAGGGGCCCAAAAGCGACGAGCATGTAAGTACTTAATGAATGTGGACGAGGCAAAAGAGGTATGTTTGGAACGTACTTACTAAATGAGGATCTATAAACTCTGTATACCCCTATAGGCGTGTGGTTATGTATTCAGTAAAAGGACAAATTACATGGTCTATCTTTTATCCCGAAAATTACGGCTTTTGTTTCGTCTGTAGAATTTTCTAAATAGGACAAAAGACAACGTATTCCTTTGCATACATTAAATGTAAAAGCATTTAAAGTGCCTTTGGGCGGGCAACACATATTGCCAATGTGTTTTCTGTGTTTCCAATTATTAATAATAGTCATAGTAAATTCAAGTTTAATAAATAGATTCTTTATCCAAACTTATATTATTTTAACTGGTCCACACGGACGGAGCTATATATAGCAGCTAGTAACACATATTCGACTAGTAAAACATTATAAGGTCCTAATATAAACGTAAGAGTTTTTGTATAGAAATTACTTGAGTTTGAGTTCGGACTAAGACAAAATTAATGCGAATTAGGGCGTTTAATTCCTCAATAGTTACCCGTTACACACAATAAACTGTAAGGAACGTTTAAAAAGCAGAATGAGCTAATTAATTGGATTATGAAAGTCATCAATCAATTACTAGCAATTAAACAATTAATTGAATTGCATTCAGATTTTCATTTAAATGTAAAATCAATTTAAGACCTGCGTAAACCTAAACATACACCAATATTATTTGTGTGACCTTAAAACGCCGATATGATCAAATTTGATCATCAAACGATGCGATCTGAACGCTTGTGTTCTCTGTAACCTTATCGAAACCTTTGTGTGTAGTGCCCTTCCAAGTAGACCCCGGTCAGTTGCGAACTGATCACAACGGATAGTAAGTATATACCTATCACTACTTAGCGCATCGTCACCTGTATCGCATTGAGTATAAAAATCCTTGCAATCCGATCCAACGATCTGTCCTGAAGAATCGCATCAAGCGCTAAGAGTAAAAGCTCCAAGACCAAGCAGAACTTGCTCTTAAAACATGTTCCGGCAATGCCCTACCGAACATCCTAAATACAATGTTGCAGGCGCAATGAGTCATGCTCATGATACTTCTTTTTAACAAACTAAATGTGATATCACTGCACACATTTTAAAAAATAAGAAATGTGTTGTTAGATTGAAGTATTGAATCACATCAATGGATTTTTCTTACTAATATACCTACCTACTTTGAAGAAAATATGTATCTCAATCTTAAATTGTTCTACTTACCTCTTAACAAGCTCGTACTTTCCGGGTTAACTGGCATTCGATCCTGCAGTTATGGCTACCCCATTATAAAAATAAAGAAGATAAGATTTCACCTCGATTTTATCAGTTGTGAGACGGTTAGGTAATAGGAGATTTATAGAGATACCAAAGAATAATTTCATTTATTTCTGTTTAATGGCTATACACTAGCCAAATCTCGTTATTTATTAACTAGTGGCCCGCCCTCGCTTCGCTTCGGTACATATCAGTACATTAGCTACAACTTCATATGTAGGTACAGCGGTTTTCGTAAAAATTTGGAACGCCCGTTGGTTCCCTTCCCGTGGGAATTTCCTCGGGGTCCCAAATAAATATATATGCCCAACTTCAGATTCATATGTGTAACCGTTTTCGTAAAAAATAATTAATTCCCGTTGGTCCCCTTCCCGTGGGAATTTCTGGAAATCCGTTCTTAGTGCTTCCTCGCAGTCCCTAATGAACTTATATGCCCAATTTCAGCTTCATATGTATAGCGGTTTCCGTAAAAATTATGAATTCCCGTTTGTCCCCTTCCCGTGGGAATTTCGGGAAATCCGTTCTCAGTGCTTCCTCGGGGTCCCAAATAAATATATATGCCCAACTTCAGATTCATATGTATAACCGTTTTCGTAAAAAATAATTAATTCCCGTTGGTCCCCTTCCCGTGGGAATTTCTGGAAATCCGTTTTTAGTCCTCCCTCGCTGTCCCCAATGAACATATATGCCCGATTTCAGCTTCATATGTATAGCGGTTTTCGTAAAAAATATAGAATTCCCGTTGGTCGCCTTCCCGTGGGAATATCGGGAAATTCTTGTAGCCTATGTTCATCCAGGTCCAATAAGGATTCTAACGGTGAAAGAATTTTTGAAATCGGTCCAGTAGTTTCGGAGCCTATTCATTACAACCAAACAAACAAAGTTTTCCTCTTTATAATATTAGTATAGATAATGCAGGTGGAGTGCGTCCTATGCCAGGCACCAAAAGTCCTAACCCGTTGATTGATTTGCTTACTGCTCGCTGGTTATAATATAAGTAGTAAACTGTGCGTATTAGATAAGTTTCACAGTTGGTGGAGCACGAACATGTTTACGGAAATGCATTCTGATTAGTTTAATTATGTATTAAGCTTTTATTGATCGGTAAATTCGCTTTTTTTATATACCCAATCTTACATAGACATATGGTTGTGTTCATTAAGTGGGTAGCTAGAACTACAGGATCATAAGGAGATGCTACAACGGCCATGTTTAGCAAAGCGGAGACATGTGATAAGTCGCTGGCTAATCGTCTGAGTCGACTCTTGCAAGATGCACGGAAGGAGATCCAGCTCATGTATTTTAGTGAAGCCCCCATAAGCACAGAATAACAAAACTTAAAATCAAAAACTTTTATTACACACTGAAACTTGAAAAACTAAACAGATTCTGATAAAATTTATGTTTATATTTTCTATTCCTTGATGGTATCTAAACATTATTGAAGCAAGATGTTACTGCGATCAGGATCCAGCAAGTGAAACTGCTGACGTATACCACTAATTGAAAAACTTAATTGCGGATATACCTATAAAGTTACGAAAAATAATAACAAACAGCAGGTGTGATTAGAAATAACGATTTGCAGTTGTTAACATTATGTGCTATTCTAAGTTCGTTCGAAATAATTCTCTATCTCACTCGCATATCGTGGGAAATGGCCTTTCTAAGCACATGTGGTTTTTAAGGCGATACTACTAGACACCGAGAAAACAGTAACAAGGTGAAACATTTCACATTTCTTTGGAGATTATCTAATTTACGTTAAATAACTTTCTTAGTTAGGTATAAGCTGACTTATAGAAATATTTCTTATGTTGATTAAAATTATATTGGAAAATATGATCTCGCTTACCAAGAAAAGCTGGAGAAAAAAATACGGGACAAACATCCCACAAAATTTATATCATACAAATTGTTTTTCCTGTGGCCCAAGTGAAACACAGTCACAGGGAACAGGTAGTGTTAAAATATGCATATTTTGTGCATGAAGACATGTCTTCATACGCCATTCGTCTTCGTACATCAAATCATATATACCAGTAAGAACAGCGTATATATATTCATATAGCATAGAAAAACTTGGCTATTTTTATTTCCTTTTCGTTGTTTGCGAGTTCGATCCCCTTAAACTGAACTGTATACATAATGTGACCTAGAAATTTGGTTGTGTGTATTTGAATCATACAATTTACGTTCTGTGTGTTTAATGTATCTGTACAAATATACGTTTTTAAATGCTAATAATGTAATTATACATCAGTCTATACAATTAAATTTAGACTCTGGCAATGTGAAAACGAAATAATGTATTGATCAATAGCAAGTAAATTAGTATCTTTCAGGCTCTGTTGACGGAAAAAGTTAAAGACATCTAGACTTAGGTTAGTAATGTACATACACAAAGGTTATTTTTCACAACTCGACATCTGTGCACCTTGGGGTATTTGGGGTAAGGGTGGTGGTGCACTCACTACTCGAGCCAGCCCTAGCCTTAGGTTTCTACAAAGACAAACTACCATGGGAGATAACTTCTTATGGTGCCCTTTATCTAAAAGAAATCAAGTAAATAAACTTCGCAAAGAATGTTACTATTATGACACTATCCTGGTACTACTCGGTACCACAAAATTGAAACTGATAACTCTATCACCCAACTTTCTCGGGCATCACCGTGGGTAAGTGCTCACCTAATGATATAAATTTTAGACCTTATTACAAACTTTGAACAAAAAAATTATCAAAATACTAACTTGATTAACTTGTTAAATCAAACAATAACATGTATCTACTTACGGCCAATTTCTATAACTGATCTTGAGATTTTTTGCATATCTGAGATTTAATGTTCAATTATTTTCATAGAAAATTTCAAATTAGGAATTAAAAAATCCTAGATACTACTATAAGGATGTTTTTTTGTGGCCACCTTTAACGAAGGGTACGTATTCTATACATGAAATAAAGTAAGTTTATGCCAAAAAAAATGCTGGAAAAAAAAATTTTTTTTTGATAAAAATTTTTAAATTCCTTGGTCGTGCGAAATTTATAGTGTCTAGTGTTTATGTTAGTTTTTTTATAGACAGATATTAATTATTTTTCGTGAAAAAATCCTGCTACGCGCGTCTATGTGCATTTATGCATAAAAACTATTTACTCAACTTTGGACCCTAATATTTTGGAAACCAGACACTTCCCAGGTATGCTTCCATGGAGAAAAATGATCGTGATGATGAGGAGATTCCGTAGTTTTCGGGAACGTTGATGACCAAAAATCATCCTGTATAGAGCCGTTACTATAGTTCCCTTTACTAATTTCACTTTTACTGTTGAAACTGCTGTATATAAATAACATTAGTAAGTTCACATGAATTATTATCAGTTTAAACTGGAACTCATGAATTGTTTTGTTTAGTATGAAACTAGTGACTAGTTGATTCTATGAAATTGTTATCTAAAATTTTTTATCTTTTTTTCTGCCTTGGGTGGGTATATCTACAAAATAAAATCTTGCCATCAGATTGTAGCCAAAAGCAAATGTTTTTAAAGTATGGCTCATCGAACCTTAGACATGCCTAGTTTTAACTATGTACAGTAAATAGATATGATACTCTGTGAGCTCAAACTAAGTGAGTGGAAAGTTAACTTGATAACCAAAAACAGAAATTAATCTGGAAAAATAACTGTGTACTCAAAATTACTAGATATAAATTCTGTGTAAAACAGTAAAAGAGTTGTTTTCATAATATTCTGTAACCATATTGCCACTAGCTAAAGGGATAGTCTAGATTGTGAGAGGAACAATTGCATAGGTGTCATATACACAGAAAACTGTTGAAGTTTTGTTGAGAAAAATCATGGAAAAATCATAGCATTCACTTAAACAACAAACATTAATAAAAATATTAACAGTTTCACTCACTTGACAGATAATGAGAAGTCTCCTGGGCTTGATTCACTGATTCTTATAAGAAAACTACCTTCTGGTTTATTAGCTAAGAGTTTTTCTGCGTCCGCTCTTGTGATTCTTCCAAAATACCAACTGAAAAATATGGGCTCATTTAGTTACTAATATTGGTAATTTAAATGGTCAGGGTGTTTGGCTTTTAACACCTAAAGCAGGAATATGGCCATTGTGGGAGCAATATGCCAGTTTAAACAATGCAGAACAGATATGGAAACAATCTCTCTTTAAGAGTTCATGGTATGCCACCTACATAAAAGTGTAACAGTATGGATTGAAATAAAACAGAATTAGAATAAAAAGTATATAAATCACATCATAGAAATACAAAACTGTAGGCTGCCTCTATCAGCCTACATGTGTTAAGTATGTAGTAGTTTAAAATTCTCATTTCATGTTGATACATATAAAATTTAAGTAACATCTGAGCACTTCAATAATAAGAAGTAAACTTATAAGAATTAGGGTTATAAAAATAATAATTGCCTCATTTAATGCATTGAACTTGTTAAGGTTTAGCTTTTGACATGGAAAAAGAAAGATTAATGTTATATTACTTAACTAGACTCCAATTTCTGTATCTGTATCAATTCAACAACTACCAATAAAGATTTATATTGTAAGGTTTCTATCTATAGGAAAATACTATGCCATTATGTTTGATACAAGTGTAGGGTCTTACCTGTGACTTTTCATTTGAATATAATTGCTAGGAATAAGACCTTCTTTACCATCTAATTCAGCTCTGTACCAATTCATATCATCCTCCATGTTCAGAATCTGCAATGAAAAGATTCTAAAAGATACTATCAACATAATAAGAATGGTCTGAAGTGTAGACACAAGACAAGTCACTCACTTTGAGTATCTGATTCTTCCTGAAACTGAGCTCATCATCAGCAGTTGCATTGAAATCGTGTTTTGCTATAGCCTCCATGATCAAATTAGGCACTTCACACAAATGTCACCGATTACCAAAATAACTCACAAAGTATACAATTTATACACAGAACACAAGGTCAGGGAACAAAAGTAATCATAATGCATGTATTATCAATTAGATTAAGGTAAAAATGAATAACTTTTGTGATTTAATTCCTATTAAACAATTTTCTACAACTGCAGCAGTCACTCACTTTTTACTGTTAACTTTTTTTACGTAATTTTGGCACAGATATATTTTTTTTGGTTAGTGAGTGACATTTCTGGCGGAGTATCGGGCGTGGCGCACAGTGTCCTATAGTAGCCTCGTCCTAATCCAAGAAATAGAAAGAGCAGGGCCGGCCCGCCCATACGGCGAACGGAGCAGTCGCTACAGGCGCCAAATCCTAGAGGGCGCCTAAATGGTAAAGATATAGGTATATATTATTAGGAGCAAACAGGAGAGGCGCCATAATTGGATCTCGCTCCATTCTAAAATTTACTTTGGGCCGGCGCCGCTGAGAAAGAGTAAGTAGTTAAAGTAGTAGTCGGCTGATCTTGTATCTTGAGACCTTCGTCATCGTTATGAATTTAAAAAATAGTAACTGTCAGAGCATGAAATTCCTATTATCTTTGCTAGTTTACAGGTATCAAACAAAATATAGATTGTTGAAATTGAGGTTGAACTGGTCATGTACCTAGTTGTCTATTGCCGTTTAGCCGTTGTCAACGAGTCATATAGTCAGTAATAGCAGGGAATTGGTATCTGAGTAATAGTCACTACCCGATAGATTACAAAATATAGATTATTTCAATCGATAGTTAAACGTGAAAACACAGCAGGCTTTTTGAAAACTCGAAGGCAAAGTAACACGTGGTGTTAGAAAACCGATAGGTAAGCAATTATAATATGTAGGCCACTGAATTTTGCAGAGAGATAATTCGCTTTTAGAATAATTATATTATGGTTATGTTAAAAGTGTATCGGCGGTAGGCTCACCTCTTACCATGTGGGACTTTATAGGCTAACTGGTAAAAAGTGGGTGTGTAATTTGCGCAACCACTTTGGAGGATAATGGGCGTGACTACGTGTATGTATACATATACATGAGACTACATGTAGTGCACTGAAAGCATACTGAAACCATCACAGCCAGCCAGTGAACCGGCGGCATCCTATACCACGCAGATCAGTATCCTTTTATTTTACACATTTAAATAAATATTTTGACACATGGCAACATTAAGATCAAAATACTTGTTCCCAAACCCAATCTTTATATACCAACATCATAAAGTTGAAAGTTTTGTCTCTTTTTTATATTGCTCCAAAGAAAGAGTATAACAGATCTGAAGTTCAATGCAGAAAATTTGACATTGACAGATTGACTTCATTGTCCTGTCAAATTGAATTTGACGTTTCTTTTCGTCCATTTCGCTCCCAGTGGCATTTCACGCGTAAGTATTTTTCAAAAAATCTAAATTTATTGCATAAATCGCAGTTTAGAATGGATTTTCATAAACCTTTTCTACGTCCTTATGATGCACACCATTCAAAAGATATAATATTTGTCCCAAAGTGATATTACTTAGCCGGTACTTGCTGTGACCATAATGTAGTGTATTTGTTGTTATACAGGTTTT